>OX411311.1:122185925-122395805 GCA_948150685.1 Rhaphigaster nebulosa
CTGATATGCCAAGCACAATACAATTAACAATACTTTACACACTGACATACACTTGCCAACGGCCAATGGTCTATTACAAGGATCCTATTTTATAATGAAGTACATGTGGAAAGATTCGTTTTTTGTGGTTACAGGTTGCTTATCGTCATTAGATAATAATAACTTTTATTCATTTTTTTAATTTATTGTTTTTTAATATAACTATTTTAAATGTTATCGTGTTCAAGATTGCACAGTGTAAATCTTAGACTAACTTCTACTTGCATTTTATCATGAAACAGAGTGTGCCTATAATGTAATGTACAAGTTTATATGTAATTGTTCTATATTGTTTAAAACATTGTAATCTTTAAATGCGATAACATTTAAAATAGTTATATTAAAAAAAAAATGAATAAAATTATTATTATCTAATGACGATAAGTAACTTGTAGCCTCTAAACACGAACCTTTCCAGTTCTCAGTTGACATCCCCATGATGTCATGGGAAAGGATCAATCTAATTAGAGATTGATAAATTATTTGCCACTTTTATAAATTTGTTTTATTGAAAACTAGTTTCGAATGTTATACATTCATCCTCAGTTCTAAAAACACACAAAAAATTCAGAAATAAGCAATTCAAAATATAGTTTGGTATTATTATACATATTAAATTAGATGTAATATAAATCAGTATTATAAAACAATTATGAATTTAATTAAGACAAGAAATCAAATACATGTTTGCACTCACCAAGGTTTAAATGAATTATATCAAACAGAAAAGTTTGTATTGGTTTCATCTCGCATTAAACTGACAATGAACGAAAGGCAGGCAGCAAGTTTATATGTAAACGGTTTAAGGGTCAGGGTTTTCCCAGTAAGGCCGGTAAGTAATTGTTTTTTCTGTTATAGATGGAAATAAATTTAAGATTGGGCTATATTGGGAGATATTTATTTGATCATTTAAGCAAAAATCTGGATTGGATTTGAAGGATTTTATTATTTCAAGTACTTCATATATATTTAATTTGAGGCTGTTTTCAACGTGATGTATTAATTTAACTCCTGAGTCTTTGATGATTAATGATTTTTTTCATTTAAATGATAATGATAAGGATATAACATTCGAAACTAGTTTTCAATAAAACAAATTTATAGAAGTGGCAAATAATTTATCTTTCCAGTTGTACTTGTACTTTCGTACTCCTTTATGAAATAGGGCCCTGGAGACTAAAAAGGGTCTGGATGGGAGATCTCGATCTCAACATTATCGTGCAAAATAATTTAAAACGATGGAAGGGGTGCCGCTGAGTACTGTTCCCCTCTCCTCCTGTGGCAGGGGCGCAAGGGTGCAATCTTAATTTATTTTTTGCACCCCAATTTCTTAGCTATTTATACGGTTATTATTGATTTTGTAGCTAACAGTTGTGATTTTATGAATAAAAGAGTTAACAATGGTTACTGCCTGATATAAAGAATGTCACAACCAACTCTTCAACTTTAAAATAATTAATTAATGATCTCCTGCGGTTAAGAACTTAGGTTCAAAGATGCCATTTTACAGATATAACTAAGATCGCCGGGCTGGAGCTCCTACATTTATTTATTTGTTAATTAACATGGTTTGTAAAAATAAATAAATTTTAGTTGCTCATTAATAATTATTTTTACTGTATAAAAGAAAGAAAAAGACATTTTCTTTCACCTTTAACAACAATACGACTTTATTACATTACAGTTTTAGTAGTGCCATAACATGGGATGGTTGAATAATGTTATTAGCCAAAGGTTCGTCGCATACGAATGGGTGAAGAGCTGCCGGTACAATTCAATTCTGGTTTGTGCCATTTGGCAGCCTCCCGCATAAGTTGGCTACCTTGGCTCTCTCTGCCCCATCTGCTTCTCACCTTATCATCTTCGATACGCACAATATTAAATATAATTTTAGATTGTATTTTTTTTTAAAATATTACCAGATTATATTAGATTACCTCCTAAAATAGAAGAAAACAACTTTAAAATAATAACCTATTATATGTTGTTCATTCTCATTTGTTGCAAACATTTTCTAGTAACAGGATGAAAAATAATTTTTATAAACGGTAATAAAGTTTCACGTTTTCAATTTTTTTTTTCTCTGACCTTCCCATTTTACTAACAAAATAATTTCACACTTATTAAAAGGTTTGTGTAATCAACCTTCTTTCACAGGTATGACGGGTTTTCAGTTTTTTATAATAGTATAGATATAGACAGATGAAGTGGTCCTGACAACGACACATCGGCAAGATAGACTCTTTTTCTCTCATAAAAATATCAGTTATATTTGAATCAATGTTGTTATTCTTCTATTATATAAACATCTGTTAACAGATTATATTGAAACTTGTAAAAAAAACTTTTGTTTGAGATGTTTTAAACGCTTTTTTTTAGTTGGGTGGCCCATAATAATTTTTGATTGATTGTAGTATTGTTTCGAACAAGTCCTCATATCTCCTCCTCCAAACAAATTCGCAAAAATAGGAAAAAAATAGTAGATAATTACTCCAAATATAAAACAATGTATGGCTTAATAATAATAATTACTGTTATTAAACAGATACTTTTCCCGATTAAAAATAACTGGCATACCTAAAGTAAAAAAAACCTTCCTCATTTTTATCTAAATATTGGATTTTATAATTGTTGTTACTTTAAAGTTGATATTAAAATAATCAATGATTTATAACTTGATAACATTTGGTTGTTAACTGGATTTATTATTTTTATTCGTACTTTTGTCTGCCCGACTTTTGTTTTTCACAAACATTTAGCAAACGATTCATCAAATGGTTTCCCATGAGTGTGGATGCCCCATTTGTATATTTGTACTTTCACATTTCAAACTTCTTCACAAACATTGGACAAGTTGTTTGACAAACGATTTGTCAGCCACATTGTAATAAAACCTGAAGCATTCCTCATTCCACGGTCAATCTAACACAAACACAATTTCTCAAATCGGACAGGTTGTTCCTGAAGTTAGCGCGATTGACTCATTTTCTTTTATTAATTTATTTATTGTTACTGCTCCGTTCTTATGGTTCATAGTGTGATGTTATAAAGCCTAAAGCCTTCCTCGATAAACGGCCTATATAATGAAAAAAGAATTATTCAAATCGGAAAAGTAGTTCCTGAAATCAGCGCGTTCATACAAACTCTTTAGCTTTATATAATAGTATAGAAAAAGGCCAATATCAATTCATTAATTAATCCCAACAATTTACCTTTGCTCCTATCTCGTTATGACGGAGTGCGTTAAGAGCTAGAAGAACGGAACAGGCGAGCTTGTTAGTGCGGAACAGAGAGTGCCCGTGAAAGAGGATGAAGGAAAAAAAGAATAAAAAGAAAAGAATTGTGGAGTGTGAACGGATTAGGGGGCAGGATACGGAGTGGGGGGAGGTGTATAGAACTAGAGGGTGGGGGTGGCGCGGGAGGACGCTAACCTCTACCTCTGCACCGCTAACTTTTCTCTCCTATAGGCCTCTTTTATTGTTGTTCATAGTACGGGTGTAAATATCCAACAAAAATATCGATATACATGGAAATAGTATGATAGTTCGATATATCAATAAAAATATAGAAATAACGGGCCTCTATATTTTTAATCTTTGAAAGATATTGAAGCAGACGAGGATGGGGCTTATGAATTGAAAGATCTGTATAAATTAACAAGTCTTAGATTTGTAATTGCAACAATTAAATATTCCTATAGCTGTTGCTGATCAGAAAAAAAGAAAGAATCAATTTATTAACATTTGTCAAAAAAAAACCCAACTATTACTTGGAATGAGAGAGAAAATTAATTAAATATTTAAACATTAAAAAAGGAAGAAAGAAAATCAATATTGAATGAATAACGACTGGAAGTTATCAAAGATATAGATAGATCTTGTAGGCATTATAGATATAGATAGATCTAGATTATAGATATAGATAGATCTTGTAGGCATTATAGATATAGATAGATCTAGATTATAGATATAGATAGATCTAGATTATAGATATAGATAGATCTTGTAGGCATTTTTTTTTAAAGTATATTGGCTTTCGATACTCAAATTTTGATATCGAATTAAAACTATTGGACAAAAATCGATATATTTCTCTAAATTAAATATCGAAAATTAATATTTGTCCAACATCCCTGAATGATCCCAGTTCGACCAGTTCTTTAGTCGAGTATTCCGGGAGGTGACTAATTGTCAAAGAATTTGTTTTTAGTCTCTTACAACGCAACGCATAGTTTCATAATCACCGGCTCTTCAGTATTTTTACATATGCATATATCTCTACAAGAAAAACGGGCACATTTCTCAGATAAAACATTAATATAATCCGCTACCTAACGTATCTTAGATATTTTCTTCGCAGTCTATATTAGAAAATACTAATGATAGGTTTCTCTATTACATGTTAACTTTGATATTAATTCATTTTAATTTGTTATCCATTATCTTTTTTTGCAGCTGTTTCTTTAACCATCAGACTTTAAATTAAAATGTTCTGCAAAATATTTCTACAATTTTAAAATTTACGATTTAATTTTCGTCGAAGCAGTGAAAAAACAATTAACAAATGCGTGAAGATGATTTTTGTGGCAAAATACTGTAATGCTTCATACCGCATCTCTTCTATACTTTGGGAGCGGGCAGCACTTACCTCTAGAAAATGCAGGTTGTGTTTGAAGATACGAGGGGCGATAGTTGACGATCACCGCCTTAGCATCGGTCAAATATAATTGTAGCCATAGCATCAATTCAACAAAGAAGCCATCTCTTGTAACCTCTTTTCTGGCCATCGAAATTTCTAAACCCATTGATTACCACCTGGAGGAACGTTGAATGTGACTTTTTCACAATTTTTTTTTTTTTTTTTTTTTTTTTTGGCGGAATGTTTGCTCTGATTATGTTCTCAAAGTAATGACACTATCTAGCGGTTAGTTTGAGAACTAAACTCTTAGTATTTCCATACAGTGAGTTACAGTTAACATTATTTCACCAAAATAAGTATTTAATTGTGAAAAAGCCATACCCAAAGTTGCTCCAGCCAACAATTTATATGTATCCTACATTTCAGTAGTTTGAGAAATCCTGTGTTTTTAAAAACGATGGACTAATCCAATGAACCTTAAAAAAAAAAAAATAATAATAATAAAATATCGAAATAAGAAAAGTCGGTTATTCTCTCTACTCGATACTGTGCTGTACTCAGTCTAAGTACCGATTCCTTTTTCCTCATGGCTTCTTAACCCTAATTACAACGTACGATGTTTTGGGTTAAATTTCGCCGGTATTATACCTAGATCAAAATATACCTAGGTAAAGTTTCATTCTTCTTGACCTTGCCATATTCAAAATTTGTATTACGTGTTGAAACATACCATGGCCAACTTACGCCAAGCTTCCTCCGATTTTTAGCTGATGAACTTTCGCTTCCACTTAAGACTGTTGTTAGCCGGGCTAAATAGCCCCCTAGATCCGAGATGGGTATAGGATGTGGTCAGCTAACAGCCTGCCAATGTACCAGTTGAAAAATAAATATAAATAAAAACCGGTTAGTCGAGAAGAGGCAGAACCGGCCTGCCTTGAGGACGACCCCAACATCCAACAGTGAGTGTACTGACTCACAATCTAACATTCCTACTGCTCTACCAACAGCTCCTTCCTTACATCCTACAGTATTGATTGGCTTTTCTTATATTACACAAATAAAAAAAAACATTCATGGAGGAGCGTAGAATCATAACTGTTAAAAATAAGAAGTTTAACTTTTTAGATTAAAAAAAGAAAGCTTCAATTGTGTAAAAATCTATATAAATAAAAAACATTTATACTCGTATCATCGTTCCCATAGTAAAGGAACGAATGTTAAAATCGATACTTATAATAAAGGATAAGAAATAATATCATATATTTACAATTTAGTCTCTAAACCTAAGACATGAAGAATAAAATAGATAAAGAAATGATCAATCGTAATATTTACTTAAACTCAATTTTATAACTAATTAATTATTATTATTATAACTAAGTAATTATTCCCTCATATCGTTTTTATTTATTTTATTTTATAGCATGGTGATGCATTAAACAACAGAAAATATTAATATCATCGAAGATATCCCTAATTCACAAAAGGATACAACAGTTTTTTTGCGTACTTGAAAACTAGTGATATTTTCATATTCGTTAGTTTACCGTGGGAACAATACAACATTCGGATATGAGGAAATAAATACAATGTTACCAAATTGAGTTAAGTAACTGAAAAAAAAAAATGAGTTAAAGTACTACATATAAAGTTTTCTATCAAAAGTTGATATATCCAATTCTGGAAAATTATTAGGGTGGCATCTCATTCAGATAAGGCAATTTTTATTGAAAATATTGATTTTTAACACATATTTAGTAGGGGAAATTTTAAGTTTTAAAATAAACTGACTTTTTAGGTGTAGAATATTGATCTGTCAAAAAAACTTCATATTATGATTGATCATTTATTTATCCAATAAATACTTCATTTCGGAGTTTTAGAGACAAAATTGTAAATATACGTGATATTAATTCTTATCTTGTATTATATTAGTCTAATAATAACGTATTCATTTTAACCATGATACTATTAATTCTCAGAATTGAATTTCATAATCTAATCACATTACTTTTAATCTTATCAAAACATCAATTAATATTTTTATAGAAGCATAAGCTGGAATAAAAAAATAAAAGAAACGCATTACGCACTTTATATTGCCTATTATATTGTTATCAACATTTCCAACGTTAAATGCAAAAACATCCTCACTTGTTAGTAGTGAGGGAAATTTCCCAGACGCACTTGTTAGCTTATCAATTCCCCTCAGCCTTTCGATCATACATCTTATCTAATCTCTTTTATACGCGTCTCCTTCGCTAAGGAATCCGAAATTTTATTATATCTTGGTAATCGAGTTGGCTTATTTATTGTTATAAATAATAATTTATTATTTATAATTTATAAATCACAGGAAAAAATCCTGTGATTTATTTTATCATAACATTGATTTATTATTGATATTATAAAGCTAGAATAATATAGTTTGAGCTAACTAATTACATATCATAGACTGGGATATGTATATATATATATATATATATATATATATATATATATATATATATATATATATATATACTTTACTATTGATAAAATTGGAACTCGTCCAAGTTTATCAATTAATGGGAGAGATGAAAAGACTGGACTAAGTGCCCGCCTCAGTGAAGTTTCCCCTCTCTAATAATTATATATCTGACCCACGTTATATTATTACCTGAAATTATATATATAATACTTTATAATATTTATAATATATATCTTTTCTTGGTCACGGTCTTTTTAACTTGTAATTAATGGAGAATCGTTTTATAAATATCTCTGTTTATTAATGCATTTAATATGGTCATTTTTGAACGGTACTTAATGCATTTTTTATTAATTGAATATATTAATTAAATAATAATCGATTGAGTATTTTTAAATTGCAATGAATGGAGAATCGTTTCATAAATATCTCTTTATGATATTGTAATATTAAATGATGTTCGATTGAGTTAAGGTTTTTTTTTTTTTAATGTAAAATATTAATTATTGCTTTTTGCCATAATCATGACTTTTTTTTTAGAATTATTTAACAGCCTAATAAGAGTATTATAATATTATTTGTTACTTAGTAAAACTGAATGAATATAGTGAATATATGATTGAATTCATAAGTATTGTTTACCCATCTCAAGCAATAGACCACTGATAGAAAATTGAGCTCCTGCAGTGTAATCAATTTTTTATTTCTAGTTTGTGATACATACATTAAAATTTGAAATGTTGATTTAAATAACTTCGACGTAATTTTATGTTTTTAAATATTACTAGGAGTGATATAAATATAACATGACTGCTTGGTGCTATGATGAATGAATATCTGAATGTAATATTGATGATAACATCATTTTACTCTTGAACTCTCTCACTGAGCACCTTATATTTATATAAAAGTTATTTTAAATTATGAAATTGTTGAGTATCAGCGGATAGATTTAGATAGAGAGAGCTAATATGAAATTAAAAAAAATAACAAATAATAATATTATGTCCAGCAATAAATTGATTAGTACGTTGTGTATGCACAAATAAATGTTTTTGGGCTGCATTGCTGTAAATAAAGTATTTCTCTCCCTCTCTCTTAATGTTTCTTTTAGCATATATTTAGATGTTAATGATAATATATATACCAATGATATATATATATATATATATATATATATATATATATATATATATATATATATAAAGACAATGTAAAATTTATTTAGTTGATATTCATTCTTATTAGAAATACCCGTTGTTGGTTTTCTTTATTTTTAAGGGATTGCTGCTGAAAAGGTCCTTGATGATTTTAATTCAGAAACTCTGTATCAATCTATTATGCGTTTCTTTAAAGTTGTCAAAGAATCATTTTGTAATTTTACTTTTTTATAAGTCTCTGTTTAGACTACGAATTGTATCTACTGTTCCTTATCTAGAGAAATAGTTTTATTTTTTATTAAGATGTTGACGTCACCTTTCGATAAACAGTGGGCATATCTTTAATTTCACTCATGTTTGCAATAAATTTCTGTAGGGCCCAGTCTCGCTAGTAGATAGTTGCACCATTTATGTATGTTTATATGTATGTACAAAAATATATTATCGAAACAAATTTTTAGATAAGATATTTTTATTTTTTTTT
The DNA here is from genome assembly GCA_948150685.1 of Rhaphigaster nebulosa. NCBI lineage: Eukaryota > Metazoa > Arthropoda > Insecta > Hemiptera > Pentatomidae > Rhaphigaster > Rhaphigaster nebulosa. The sequence goes on from OX411311.1 coordinate 122,194,717, forward strand.
AAAGAATTGAAAGATTAAACCACTGCTTTGACTAAGTATTTTATTTTATGTATTTATGTGTGTTTGTAAACAATTAACCGATTTTTTAAAGAATAGAAATGATTAAACCATTGATTTTAATAGGTACTTCATTTTATTCTGTTAACTTATTGAACCATATTAATGAGCGGTATGATCATTATGCCTTAAGTTCATAACAATCGAAGTATGTAGTAAATTATTAAAGATGCCACTTATCTCCATTCATTGAAATATTATCACGTTAAAATAATACGAGCTGAAATCTAAATCGTATTTTTTTTATTTTTTATTATAGGGTTTATCATAAGAACTAATTTTATTATTATGAGTTTTTGTCGTATAAAAAGAATTGTGCGATATTCAAGGAAGGATAAACAGTTAAGAGGACATAACATGTATTAATTAATGTTTAGATGCTCACTCAAACCTTTTTTATTATACTTATTTTATTTTGACCTTTTAAAAAATATACATTGTTGTTTGTTAAATTAATAACTATCTTTTTAGAAAGAAAAAAAAAAAATTTTTTTTTATTTCATTTATTTACTTAATTCAAAACTGCAAACATATTAAAAAAGTTATTAGTTGGCTTTGTTTTAGTTTTGTGTTGCTTGATGCATTAATTAAACGTATGTCGGTAAAGGACGGTGCGGACACATCCCATTGTATAGTATCACATCGCGTGGTATCTAATTTAGGGGGATATCGAAGGATAGATCGTTAGGGTCAGCTGTCACTTACAATATCATAATTAGGGCTCTTCAGTGTGTTACGGGTGTGTTACTTAATTACCATTCATATTAATTAGTATTTAACTCGATGTAACATGTAATGTAACTCTGTATTGGTAATTACTGTCGGTTGGAAGATTGCAATGATGCTGACGCAGGGGTCCAGAACCGGAAGCAATGTGCCCGGCAGCTAGGGGGTCGGTTGGCTATAGGTCGCTATGACCGTCTCCCTTCTGGAAACATGGAGTCTGAGCGATCTGGAGGAATAGGACAATTAACAACAAATATTAATATTAGTACAGGATAATTAACAGCAAGTAAGGATCCCGTCGAATTGGCTACCGGTCAGTTGTGCTTAGTCCGACGCTATAGGAAATATTTTCTGTAGCAAAGTGGGGTGTGGGGTTAGGTGATCCTCTTCCGCTAAGGTGAGCTGCCACTTATAATACCGTAATTAGGACTCTTCAGTATGCTTCAGATGTGTTCGCTAATTACCATTCATGTTAGTTAGTGATTAGCGTGATGTAACATGCAATGTAACTCTGCATTAGCTGTTACTGGCGGTTGGAAGATTGCAATGATGCTAACGCAGGGGTCCAGAACCGGAGGCAATGTGCCCGGCAGCTAGGGGTCGGTTGGCTATAGGCCGCTATGACCGTCTCCCTTCTGGAAACATGGAGTCTGAGCGATCTGGAGGAATAGAATCATTAATAACTATTAATCTGTGTCCAGGATAATTAACCGCAAGTATTAACAGTAATATTCAAGGCAGTCACCGCTGAACTGACAGGTACACAATTGTTAAAACATAACTAATGCTTCACATTAAACACATTGTTAATAATTGGTAACTACTTCAGTAAATCAAAACCGATCATAAATGACTATATTAGTTAGTAGATTAACATTGTTACTGCCGTTTTCGTCTCACCAACATCTGTACCACTTTGTCACTTTCCTTGACCACCGAGTGTTTTTTTGGGCGCACGCCGGTGGGAAGGACCCCGTCGAATAGGCTCTCGGTTAGTTGTGATCCCCTTCCGCTAAGTTCAGAGGATAGATTGTTAGGGTCAGCTGCCACTTAAAATATCATAATTCATAATAATTAGTGTTCCTTAAATACCGTTCATATTAATTATTAATTAACTCGATATAACTCTGCATTAGCTATTACTGTCGGTTGGAAGATTGCAATGATGCTAACGCAGGGGTCCAGAACCGGAAGCAGTGTGTCCGGCAGCTAGGGAGTTGGTTGGCTATAGGCCGCTGTGACCGTCTCCCTACTGGAAACATTGAGTCTGAGCAATCTGGAGGAATTGAATAATTAACAACAAATATTAATAGTAATGTGCAAGGCAGTCACGGTTGCACAATTGTTAAAACATAACTAATTCTAGTACACATTGTTAATAATTTATAATCCATTATTATTGGCCCATTATTGGTTACCTATTACCCCCGCTAACAATCTATCCTATTAATAAATGTCTGAAAGAAGACAAATCACACATCACGCGGGCAGAGACTTCCGTAGTCTGTAGTGCCGATAGCGGTTGGAAGGGAGGGGGAGATATGAAAGTTATTAATAGAACCCGGATTGCATGCAGTAAAAAAAATTATAAAACGTGTAATAATGTGTAACAAAAATATAAATCCTGCCATTCACTTCTTTTATGCGGAAGAAATGGCATCTACATATTTTATTTTCTTAAATAAATTACTGTTTTTCATCATAAAACTAGGTAGAGTGGAAAATTGTGATGCGAAGTGTCCTGCAACTTCACGTGCACTTATTTGAGAATTTATGGCTACTATTCGCGCGATTTCACATTATTCATGCACTGTGACAAGATATTTTCTGCCTGAGTGTTTCTTATTGTCTACTTATCCAGCTTTGAAGTTATTAATATGTTTAGCATGGTCGAGTGAGACGATCCCAACATTCTTCCGATATATCGATAACTCTAAAAAAATTGAACAGTCCATCTTAAGCAGGTGAAAGTTAATTCTTTAGATCAGCTATGGAACGGCGGTGAAGGTTAGAACTAACCTTAAATGGATGGATTTTTCTAGCTCCTTTTAGCTGTTGCTTCGGAAAAAGATAGTGACGATGTTTAATGGATGGAGGGCATATATGGATGCATTAATGCATATCGGCATCGAACTTTCGGGTTTCTAATCGAATCTTCATTACTTTATTATTTTTTGTTTAATTTTCTTCTTGACACTTCTAATAGATTGGTCCAACTTGACCATAGTCAAAGGTAGGCTCAATTAACAGTTCTTCCAATATTAATATTGGAAAATTCTTTCTATGCCGTTCCCAATAATTCAGCATTTTGCATTGTTTGAACTTTCTTGTTAATTTCAGGCCTCTTCAATGAGGCTACTGTTTCTTCAGGAATTAGGCCATTGTTAGAAACTACTTTTGGTAAGATTTTTATTTCTACTAGCCGATATAAATGTTTCGATTCCTCGTCCTGCTCGGATAATAATAATAATTATTGCATTATTAAAGAAATTAATAAATTAATGATGAGAGGACTTGGGGAAGCTCCTCGTACGTTATATCAAACGGTATGATCTCCCAATACATTACCTTTACATATTACAAATTTTGGGTGTAATATTGAAGTGTAATAAATATTTGTTCGGCCAAAATTTCATAGGTTTGGTTTGGCCTAGTATGTCCTCGCTATGGTTACGCGAGCGATTCAGGCGGTATTTTAAGGTTAAGGTCTAAAAATACAGAGGCGAGAGAGAGCTATGTTGTGGGTCTATTTTCGCCGATGCTGTTAGATCTAATGATCTGCTCTGAGGAGGCCATTCGGTAAATGCCTCTGTAAGAAGCTCTTTAAGAATTATAAGTATTTCAGCTGAATTCCACGACACCTTCCCCTCTCTCTCTATGAGGACCTCTTGACTTGGATTGATGGGATTGGTACACGCCAATTCACCCGGTGCTATGATGAATGGGAATCTGAATGTAATGCTGATGAAGATCCATTTTACTCTTGAACTCTCTCACTGAGCACCTTAGAAACATTTACATACATTATACCTCGATCAGTCGTGAGAAAACTACGTGAAGTGAATTATAATTACTATATAAAATTAAAAAGTTCAATTCGCCAAATCGAACGTGGAGCGGCCGTGAAAGTGTAATCTTTTACAATTTTTTTTTATAGCGATGCGAAGCGACTGATATTCCATCGTTCCTAAATTCATTATGCCACGCCAAAATCCAATTACTCTAACCTTTCGTGAGTGTGGAAAACTGATGGAATGGAACGGTGGACTACAGAGTTTTTAGGCATAATAGAAATAATAGCTAATAAAAATTGTTCGCCATTAAATATTATACAGTTAAAATTTATGAATCATATCGATAGCAAATGTACATTTTTAAGTGGAAATAAATTTTTTTAGTGGATTTATAATATAATATGCTTAAAATTTTCACCATTTTTTATTTTGTTGTAAAGTTAAAATTATTTAATATTTAATTATCTTTCTATTACAATAACCTATACATCCATTGTTGAAATATTTGTTTACGTGTGCATGAGTCACAACCTGACCGTGAAACAATGGAGGAGTGATGGTCATTTTTGTTTTATTTATAATAAAAGCTAATTTTGCTTTCAAAGAAAATACTAACAAAGACGTTCCTTAAAAAAGTTCCTAAGCGCGTATTCTTATGATCTTTCGTATGGTGCGAAAACACATTAATTTTTATTTATAATAGTGGATTATTTTCAAAAATATATAGTTGTATAAAAATTCTGATTTGAGAGTTTTATTCAAAGCCTTTTTGTAAAAATTTTGAAATTGAGTCCAGTGACTTACTTATATTCATCGTTCCATTGTTTCATTTAAAGCGGTCCTTCATGGCCACCTATAACATTTAACATAAAAAATTATAAAATATAACAAATGTTGGTTTTGGTACCACCTACACTTAAAACACACAGTGAATTTATTACTGTTTTATTGAAACCACAAATATGATCTAGATTATGTCAATTTAACAGTTTCTACGTAGTCAGTGTAATAGACAAATGATTACAGGATTTTGAAAATTTAACTTGACCTTATTCCTATTACTTACTTACTTGAGTCTGTAATGTTAATTGACCTCATATTTTAGTCATTAATTGTGACAACTGTAGACCTTGGTGGCCGAGCGTGTCGTGTCTGTTCCATTCCGGCATCTGAAGGTTGACATTTATTTCGTGGGAGATCTAGGATATACGCAGAGTGGGAGATCACATCACAAAAAAATGCTTTTCATGTCCAACCAACATAAGTTTTATAATCTTAGAAATAATTTTTGTTCCAATTTTCATTCTTATCCTTAAAACTTACGTCCAATTTGGCGTTTATAGGTGCTTAAGTGATTACTTATATTCTTTTTAAATCCTTCCCTTCCCGAAAGAAATTTCCTCCTCCCCGGAAAAAATTAGGCCCTCCCCTCCACCGAAAAAAAATTCTGTGTACTCGCCTGAGGCAGACCCTCGTAGTTAAGCTCGTCCTTCACTGCCTGGCTAGAATAGGTTGATAACTTAAAGTACATAAGGACGGTAAACCATAATAATAACTAACAATTCCTAAAGTACTACAACATGAGGAAAGAGAATACTACTTTAGTTCTTACATCAATCTATCTTCAAAATACCTTTCTTCATAGTTTTTAAACAGCTCAATTAATCAAAGATTAACTATACAAGATTAGTTGGCATCCGCATGATGTTATAGAAGGATCAATCTAATTAGGGATTGATAAATTATTTGTCACTTCTATAAATTTGTTTTTATTGATAACTAGTTTCGAATGTTATACATTCATCCTCAGTTCTAAAAACCCACCAAAATAAGCAATTAACAATATAGTTTGGTATACCAAACTATATTTTGAACTGCTTATTTTTGAATTTTTTGTGTGTTTTTAGAACTGAGGATGAATTTATAACATTGGAAACTAGTTTTCAATAAAAACAAAATTATAGAACTGACAAATAATTTATCAATACCTAATTATAAAAGATTACTTGTACTCCTCCATCACCTGAACATAATTCTTCAATTGCCCGAGTTTTGTTTCACCCTTGGCGCGATGATGAATTGAAGTCTGAATGTAATATTGATGATAATTACTTTTACTCTTGAACTCTCTCACTGAGCGCCTCAATCCTTAACGCAATATTATTAATGTAGATGTAATTTAGTCAGTCAATTGAAGTCATATATAGCTCAAGTTATTTTTAATGGATTGCGTTTTGTTTCCCATCTTCATTCCGCCATTGGTATTTATATATTTAGGGAGCGTGGGCAGAAAAATCAATTACTGCCTTGTTCATCACCTGCTTTCAAGCACTTCTATATTTAATTATGTACGAATGTATATTTAACATAATTCTACTGATTAGGTTGATCGTTCCCTTTTAATTAATAAATAGCATGTGCTGTATAGCTATATTTTATGCTGAGGTGCGTTGAGTGCTCAGTTCCGTACTCAGGGTTTCATGTTTCTGATAGTCGAATATTTATAGCCCTAGGGCGGTCTATTTTTGGGACCCGTGTTTGTTGTGCTTTACTTCTGGCAGGAATGGCTTTGAGTCCTAATACTTTTTATTATATTTATTATAACGACTATACGGATGATAATGTGTTTTATTTGATTCGTTGATAATATATAATTAAGGAATAGTTTAATAGGATTCACTGGTTATTCCAAAATTTAGATCTTTTGGATCGTCTTGAACATTGAACTGTTGCGTATATCCTCTCTGATATTAGATAACAGGTAATGTTAGAAGTTTTTTACATCGCGTTGAGAACAGTCTGAAATAAAATATATATGAAGCACCCGAAATAATAAAATCCTTCAAATCTAATCCAGATTTTTGCTTAAATAAGCAATTCAAAATATAGTTTGTATTATTATACATATTAAATTATATACAGCAGTATTATAAAAGATTTATGAATTATGAATTTAATTAATACAAGAAATCAAATAAATGTAGGTACTCACCAAGGTTTAAATGGATTATATCAAGCAGAAAAGTTTGTACAGGTTTCTTCTCTCATTGTACTGGCAATGAACGAGAGATAGACAGAATGCTTTTAGGTAAACGGTTTAAGGCTCAGGGTTTTCCCAGTAAGGCCGGTGAGTAATTGTTTTTTCTGTTATAGATGGGAATAAATTTAAGATTGGGATATTGGAGATATTTATTTGATCATTTAAGCAAAAATCTGGATTGGATTTATATAAAACTACTTACTAGCATCCTTCAGTCTTAATTTCCCTAATAAATAATTTACTACATTTAAACAAAAATAATTCACTAATAAAATATATTGTTGTCCGATTGGATTATTTTTAATGCTTCCAAAACTTTTAAAACATGTTCCTCCTAATATTGATATGAATTTCGATCTTGATAGTGACATCTGTTTGATAAAAATAAAATTCGTTGTAATATTTTTCAGACATGCGATCATTGTTGTAGTTTGTTCAGCCTCTGGCCTGGTCATATCAATGAAAGTGTTGAATAGATTATGCCTTCAATGGCAGTATAATATGTCGATTGTATAGAATCTGGACCAATTTATTAGATTATTATTAATGCGACTTATAGATTTAGGATTCGGAAGCGGCCTTGGAACGGAAGTGCCATCTGGCCTCGGTTATTGGCAGTTCGGTCCAACATCTGCCGCCTCGGTCGGCCATTAGCCGCTCGGTATTTTAGCCGTTAGCTATTTATCTATTCCAAGTACTACCATCGAACAAGTTAGAGTAGGGCTGTCTATATCCGATAAGTAAATATATCGATGGTTATCTAACATGAGAGTATTGCACAAGGTAACAAGTTACATGTAAACTACATTATACAAATTTGAACATTTGAAAAGGTATAAAAACAAAAATAATAGCTGGTTTAACTGGTTGGATCCAATTAGCTAATAATTTAAGCTCGGCAGGGATTTCGCATGTATGGAAAGATGGGAAAGTCAAATCCAAACTGTAACTGATAAATAAAGAAATTTTTTAAAAATAATTAATGATAACTGCAATTGGTGCTGAGTATCATTTGTTATAAAATAAAAAAATCGATTTTAATGTTAGCTACATAAATGATGAAGACCCTATGGAATTGTTTTAGACAGTGTTTAAGGCTCGAGGTGAGCTTTTTAATTTAAATTGCAAACCATGCTTGGAAGTTATATTCTTATGCCATGTATAAATAGTAAGAAGGATGAAAACATGCTTCATTTAGTAGATAAGTGTTCCATTTTAAATTCATATAAGGAAATAAATATATTTAGTATGCACTTATTTCTAATAAGTGAATTCACAGAAAAAAAGTAGTAGATATTTTAAATGGAAAATGTTGAAATAAGTTATTTTTGTTTATGAAATTTGCTTTAAATTATAATTAATTTCAACTAAATAATACGGACCAGATAAGCCATAGTTTAGCTTTGTTTATAGTTTGTGTTACGCAGCTTAGTTATGTTTTAGTTGGAAACAAAGTTCAGTTCGATTATTGTCTCGCTTGTAACTAAGCATTTTCTTTTATGTTATTGATATATAAACTAAATTGTAGATTTCGTTTTTGGACATGCATCTTCCAGATATGCAGATGGTATATGGTCTCTATGACAGTATTATTTACTTTGTATATTAGGTATTTTAAAAAGAAAAATATCTATATAAAACAAGTACATCTATATACCTATACATCTAAAGTATTACTGTGTATAGAGAAATGTCGATTTTACTCTCTGAATTTATACGAAACAAAAACGCATTAAAACTTCGATTATCCGTCAGTTTCTGTTAACCACTAGTACAGTAGAACCCCCCAAAAGTAGGTTTTTTAACTTTGTGAGTGTTTCAAAGAAAAATGTTAACAGAAAAGCAGAAAAATAATTACGTTACGCAGAGTAATACAAAGAATAATTTAATAATAATTTTCTAAATTTTACTGTATAGAAATGATACCTTCAAATGATCACAATACCGTTTGTATTTTAAAGTATGTAAAAACGCCTCTTCTTTCTTTATTCTTTAATGCTTACCCTAGGTCTATTTTGAAATAAATGAATATTTATTTGTAATTAAGAAATACTGCTTTAAATTATCCGTGATATAACTAATATGAAAGATTTTTTAACAAAAAAAAAAATTGGAAGAAAAATATATTTTTCGATTGATGGGGTTATACTGTTTGATCCATGTTTTAGATGAGAAAATATTTAATCTGTGGTCAAATAATTGCTATTGTTGGTATAGGCAGTGTTCATTCTTTGAACCTGTTTGGAGAGAACTAGTTTTTTTTCTTCCTTTTTTTTTTAAATTAAGTATTCAGTTACTCATATGACCTTGTCAGTGTTCTGTAATGTACGTTATAAAGTCAGTTACGTATTTTTCGCATACGTAAGATATAATATTATCGCTAGAACTGAATCTAATGTAAATCCTGACGTTGCTCTTTCTAAATGATGTTTTTCAGCAACTTTTTTTCATAGAAGCGAGATATTTTAATTTTAGCAAACAAATTAGTTAAAGTACTATGTTGAACCTGATTATAACGCAAGTGAAACAGCTGATTTTAATTAATTAGCTTTTTCATTTTGTGTCGAGTCCCTCGGATGCTTAATAAGAAGAAACAGCTATTTTATCTCTCCTTTTGTTCCGTATTTTCCTCCTCCTTATCTCTTCAATTTGTCGAATCAGTCTGAGTATTTTTATTTTTCATTGACCGGGTCTGGTATATAGTTTAGTACACATTTGCAATCAAAGCTCTGTATATCGAAAATTTCTATATATAGACCTTTTTTTTTTAGGATTAGAAAAAATATTATTAGAAAAAAATTTAAAATTAAAAAATTTATTAGAAAAAAATATTCTGTATATCGAACAAAAATTCCCGTTTAAAAAAATATAAAATGTGATTTTCATCAAAAAGAGCTTAGTTTACGTACATAAGAATGATTTGTAATAATTAAATAAGAAAAAAAAAATGTTCCAGTGGTTTGGAAAGCAATGGTAATTCAGGGAGGATCTGGTTTCAGAAGAAATACAGGAATACCTAAATTCTCTGAATCTTGTTCCTAACATAGAGTAAAATTTTCATTTAAAATTCAGTGTAACTTTGCCTTTATTGTTGTGGAACATTGTTCCTAAACATGACTTGGCTGATAAATTATATAGGTACACAAATAGACATTTGAAGTTATTTTGCGCGAAAACAAAAATAAATTAATTTTTAATGCTTGCTCTCATTAAATTATAAATGTAAATTTTTAAATAACCTACCATCGCAGATGTAATTTGTACAAATTTTCAAATAAGTTATATTGTTCTTTCAGTTTTGTTAAAAATTATCATTGTTACTTCATTAACCCCCAAAAAAATTGTCTTTGACATTTTTTTAACCCTAAAGAATAGCTGCAATTATTTTTAGCTTGAAAAGGGTGAATAATTGCAATTTTTCTATATATCGACTTTTTTTCAGGGAACCTTCATGTTCGGTATATAGAGGTTCGACTGTATTCGAATAAACTTCTGTGTGAAGTTTATAACATCCCTATTTTCCAAACATCATTTTTCCTTCGCATTTCGTTTAAAGCAGACCTTATGGACATTATCTAAAACGAGTTGCTTCTTTTAAAATAATAATATTTTCCCAACTGTTAATTCGGGAACTTGGAATGGTTTAAAAAGTTAATTGGGAGCTCGGAAAAAATACAAGATGAAGCTTTTTTTGTTGTAAGAAACGCAATTATATTTTCTGGAGATATTCCACCGGAAGGTTTCTCAATCCTTTATTGTCTGTTGTATCAAATAATCTAATTTTCAACTTTTTCTCTTATAAGATTTTTCTTTATAATTTTGAACCTGTACAAACCTATTTTTGACGAAAAAGAAATTTGGAAAGAAAGAAAAGAAAAAAGAATCGTCTTATAAGGAAATGCTCCCTGAATTTTCGCCTGAGCGAGCATCTTGTTTTCCTATAATTTGACGCTATTTTCATCCTTTCCTCTTATGACGTAATGTAGTAAGGGGGAGTATCGAGATCGCGAAAAAAATCGAATTAGGGTCGAATCAGCGGAAATAAAGTTCTAAGGTTCCCGAGTCGAAATAACAAAAGTCTCGCAAAATGGTCTGTGCGTCAGTCTGTCTGATCAGCCTAGCTCAAAAACGAAAAGTTGAACGAAACTAAAAGTATTATTTAAGATAGGTTCAGCAAATCATGCTTATAAATATGCTTCAGCAAATTTGTATTATCGATTTTGATTAAACTTGTCTCAAGTCTTTTCCTTGAAGCCCTTTAACTTTTCATATATGTTGTACATCATCGAAAATATTATGCCGATAAGAAAGTATTATTTGCGCACAACTCAAAAAGTTTGCACTTTATGATGAATTATTTAAAGATGGTAAGCCGAGTTTGGCGTTCTGTAATAATTTAATGTGATAATATAAAAGTAGAAATTATCAAGTTAATAATTTCTACTTGTATATTATTTATTATAAACCAAAAGTTTCAATGGGAACTTTTAAAACTTATTTTCAGCTTGACAAACCTTCCTACATGTAGTGCGCAGAATTGTCATACTGAAATTTTTTAAGAAACTATTTTATTGTACTTTTGGTAGTGAAGAGGTGAAGAAGTACATACTGCTGGGAATATTTCAAGTAATGTTAATCTGAACTCTTTAAAATTATTTTTAAAAACTTATTATCATAGGGTGGTAAAGGAAATTGTGTAATGTGCGCTCCAAATTTATGTGTGTGTCCATTTTTCAATTAACGAGGTTGCTTTAATTCATTTTTATTGCATTTTATTTTTAAATATTTATTTATTTATTAAATATAAGAACATATAAACATATAAGAGAGAGGGATAATACTTTATCCTTCGTTACTCCGGTTCCCTGTTGTACACCTCGGTTCCACATTCTTCTCGGCGAGATATATCCCATGCAGAAAGTTGTGTGGGGTATTAGCCAGTGAAAGAGCTTCACCACAACCACCCCTCGACAAAGTTATTCCCAACTTGGCCGGTGCTTATCAGGGATGCTTTAACTGCTTAGCGAACTTTCAGCATAGCCCGGCCCCTCCAAACTTGCCCGAATTAATCACCTCATTAAGTTGTGAAATAAGGCTCGCCGGAGCGACATTACATTACGTTACATTTGGATTGTTTGTTAATGTATCTGTTTACTTAATCGCAGTTTAGCGAGCTTCTTTCTTCAATGGAGAAATAGTTGCTTTATGGTGTACACAATTGGAAGTAACTTTATTTGAGGTTAGAGCTGTACGCTAAGCTGTCAAGGTATATGGTTTATACCTTAATTACTTCCTTGTACGAAGTAAAGGAAGTATTGTATTCGCGAAAATTTTCGATTTTTAGATTTCAACGGAAATATCCATTTTGACTAGTTTCGTCGTGGCGTCTGTACGTACGTGCGTACGTACTTTCTTTCGTTCGTATTTCGCATAACTCAAAAACGATTAGTCGTAGAAAGTTGAAATTTTGTATTTAGGATTGTTGTAAAATCTAGTTGCGAACCTCCCTTTTTGGTCACTGCTTGATCACCGGAAGTGGTACTTTACTTGAAGGTCATAATAAGCTTACATAAAAAATTATATTTAAATTAAATACATAAATCATATGTTTCGGTAATAAAGGTTACAATCGCAATTTGGTTTCCAATCCAATTAAATATTTTTATTACTTGTTTCAAGCGTTAAAATTTAGTGTAAAATACTGGTTTTCCTCCCTATTTGTGTGTATGTGTGTCAATAGATGGATGTCGCGACGCCGAGTGGTGTTTTTGAGATCTTCGGAAACTAGTAACCAAATTCAGGATCACTTTTTGAGCCAGCGATTTATAGTTTAATAGGCGTACAAGGAAGTCATGTGTTGCCCGCATCAGATATTTATAATTTAAAATTGGGGTTAATTGTTATTTTTCCCTTATTAAGGTTTTCATTCTGAGGAGCATTGAAATTAGAAAAAAAATATATCAAATCACTCCTATTTTGTTTATCTTGACTACTCTTCCTGTGTTCAATTGAGCTTAAATATATACTAAATTTTGTCCACTTAATTCGCTTCTCATTGTATTTGTCTTTTTTATTATAGAGCTATGTTTTCATTATATAAAACGTTACCTTGGAAGAAGGTTGTACTTTAGACAAAACGGCTTCGAAGTTCTAATCTTCAAATTTCTACCGACTTTTACAGGTTTCTTTACCATTGTGTAAATAGTTTCTTGAACTCATTTGCAAGTAAATGTTCGGAGGTAACTTGTGTAAGATATTTTTTATTCAAAACATATATTTATACCTCAATTTTTTGACTTGTGACTGTTTTGTTTTAAAAAACAACTGCCCTCCTGCGATCACACGATGAATATTTATTGTGGCTCTTTTCATCATTAAAAAATAATCATCTCGTTGATTATGATTACTCAAAAATTGGAAAATCGTTAATTTTTAGTTGTGCCTGTCTTCTTCCAAAGTAGCGGTACATTTATTCAAATATCTAAAAACGTTTCATAACGTTAGGTAAATTTACAGAGCAACTTCATTTGTATGGTATTATTAGATATTATATGTTGACCTCAGTCACAATAGCGGTCATTGAGTTAGGTATGTGTTTATCATCAACGTTCTCAAGGCTGAGTCAGTTAATACGATGTTGAAGCCATCCATGCGTTGAGATCTCTGGAAACAGATGTTAGCATTTAGAAGTAGACTGAGAGTGAAAAGGCATGTTCAAAACTAGACGGTCACAATAAAATCAGGCTCAAAGCTGGCCGAGGACCTACCTGCAGCAGGTAGCCGAAGGTTCGAACCCCTCCTCTCCTAGAGGATCACCTCTTTACTTCGCCTCCGTGCTATTATCGAGCTCTTCGAAAACAGCGGCATCAAACAGGCCACCCGATAGAGGTGCCTTATATTAGGGCCAAGTTTAAATTAAATTAAAAGTTGTTAGAGAGAGAGAGGGTAGATTGCAAACTCCACCTCGACCCCCTTTTAATTTATAGAATGTTGGGGGGAGGGTCCCGAAAACTGACTGAAGGGAGAGGGGGAGATAGCCGGGGATAAAGTTAGTTGTACAAGTTCTCGCTCCGGGACCAACTTTGATTTAGTTACTCTTGCCAACTTGTTCTCTTTTCTTATTCTTACTCTTTTCCCCTTTTTACCCTCCCAACTTTTCCCACCCCTTCTTCTGTTTCTTTCTTTTCGTCTTTAAGCTTATTTTATTATATTATCAATCATTATAATTCATTAATCGTCTTTTTGTACTTATTGCTGTTGTCGAATCTAGTCCACAGTTTTATTTTTTCGCAGCGAAAGTATGGCTCTGGCCACCAAAAGGAATTGAATAGAGATTGAAACATAAAGCTTCATATCTGAGAGAATTTTGTTAATAAATTTAACTATAATAATAATATATAAAACATATTGTGATTTATTAATTACATGTTTAATAACGTAATGTTATGATTTTTGTTTAATTAAGTAGCTAGATGAAATGTCCAAATAATCTAATAATAAATACTTATAACTGCCTTTATCATGAACAGGTTGAAGAACACTACTGGATCAAGACATGTATTTAGCAGTAAATATTTGTTAAAAAAAAAAAATAACATCATCAATACAAATAAAATAATAAGGATTGATAAATTATATCAATTCCTAATTAGACCATCAAGCGGATGTCAACTGACAAATAAAATATTTATAATAAATTATACCCTCCTCGATTATAGGTTATAGTGAAGTTGTAGATCACTTTGTTATTGTTGGTATTCGTTATTCTGTTATTTCTAAATTGTTTTTAAAACAATGAATATCTTCTCTATGCTGATATAATTAATAATCAAATTTTTCTAGAGGTAATTTTTTGGTTTCGTAATTTATCTGGAAAACCAAATCGAAAATTTGTTTAATGACAATCGGCCATTTGTAATTTTTAAATGAATGATTTCTTCATTAAATGATTGGTTGATTTTTTACATGGATCAGGATAATTTACTAGGTATCTTTGTAATCCCTAATTAGATTGATCCTTCTATACTATCATGCGGATGTCAACTTTTTATTTGTTTAACCTTAAGCATAAAATTATTCAGTGAGTGCCAAAGATATACTTAATGTTGATGCTTGTGCCATTAAAGGAGATAGCAATAACTTCAGATTTGAGCTCTGTGACGATTCTTATGATTATTGAAAACATTAAGTTTGTGTTGTTTTAACGCTGCTTTTTATTTCTGTGATTCTCGTCATAGTTATACTGAGAGCTTAAGGCCCACTTGCCGGATTAGTTCCCTCCACCAATACCAGTACCAGTACCAGTATACTGAGAGCTCCCTCTATGATTATATCTCAACTTCGAAGGTAAACTGTTCCATGCCATTTTAAGTCTTGTACTCCATTATAGGTTATTTATTTATTTCTGGCAGCATGGCAGGACGAATTTTGTACGCAATATATAGCCAATTTGTACAATTCTACTAATTAGCTGAGTGAATTTATGTAAATTTGATAAAATAGTACCATTTCGACATAGAAAAGTTTACTTTAGAGGTCCATATTCGATTGCTTTGTATTCAGCTAGTGTTCGATATAATGCAGTGATTTATGGAAAATGTGTATAAGAATAGTTTTTCTTCAAATTAATTATCTCTTTGTCTATTAGATCAAGTGCAATTTATGAAGTTAAACTAGAAGTGTCTACCTTTTAAGTATTCCAATAAATATGTCTATCAGTACGTGCCCTTCAAGTTGTCTGAATCATATTTTATTGCTTATTTATGTATCTTTAACTTCAGCCTTTGTGAAAAAAATAATTTATTTAAATTCACATGCTTTCCATAGATTGAATTAGTTCATTGTGCTCTGACCTAGAAATATCTCGTCATCATTCAAAATTACCTATTTTTCTCATTTATATTTCATTAATCATATTTTTAATTATCAGATCTGCTCATGACTGTTAAATTCTCGGATGTTCTTATTATTACTTATACTTATTATTTTGAAAGGGTCTGTTAATATTCGTATGCGACTGATTTAACAGGTCTTAAAAACATAAACGTGTGTTGTTCGCGAACGCTCACAATGTTTTATTTTTTGGTGAAGAGATAATGTAATGGTCAGATGATGTATTTTTTCATGCGTGTCATTTGATGGTTACCGAAAGTTATTTTCGGTTTGTCCAAAATGATAAGAATAGAAACTGATGACCATTTCATTCGTTTTAATATCCATCATTTATTAGTAAGGATTAAATTTGTCTTGTGGATTTCGTATTATATCTATTGAGTTTTAATAAAAGCGAAGGGACTTCGCCATGGGTGGATTAAGGAGGTATCATCCCCCTCCTCCAATTATTTGTTATGCTTAAAACTTAGGAAATTTGAGATTTGATATCCTATTTCTAACTGCTGAAATCATGTTAAAACTTTTTATTCAGTCAGTTACTTTAAAAGCAATAACAAATAGCAATACCTTTTAAGTTAAGAATTGGGAAGTCTTAGATGTCTCCCCTCCCCTCCTCCTCCCTTACCCCATCTCCAATAAATAATTGTAACAGCGTCCTAGTAAAAGCGACGAGGAGCCTGTGTGTGGTCGATATGCGATGGAGGATATTTAGGACAGGCGGTGTAGCATTGTTTATAAAGCCTGGATGGATGTTTGGAATCCGGTTCTCGTGTCTTCTCTTATCAACTTGTCTATAGTATTTATTTTTATACATCAGCGGTTTCTAAAACTGATAACTTCATGCGGTTGCCAACCAAATTTATGAAGAAAAATTGTTTTCAGTTGAATTCTCCAACTATTGTGTATCTTTAACATGAGATAAGGTCTTGCGGTTGGTGTATCAACTTTTATGTTTATATTAAAACACCCATTAACTAACAAGAATTCAAACACGATAATATTCAGTCGGGGATCATTGAAAATTATTATAACATATAATACCATTATTATACATATGATACCATTTAAATAATGATGTTATTATAATATTTTTATAATTAATATGCTTTACTGTTTTAATAAAGATATCTTCGTTAGTCAAAAAAGGCATGACATGAAAAATAATCATTAAAGCAATATTACATGTTTTTATTTCCCATCCTCTCCCCTTCCTAACTTAAGTAGCTATGTGCCAACCGATGATGAAACCGGCAATTCGCGTCGGAAAAAAAAAAACCGGTTGTAGAATATTTTCCGTTTTTTGGGTAAAGCGGAGAGGTACAATACTGGTTCTGCCGCTAACGGACATTTCTCCTCTCCCGGAACCTGTTCCTCGTAGCTCATACTGACTCGGGAGTTCTCTTCTTCCTCAGTAACACATAGTATATACAGCAAATAGTCGAGTTATTATTAGCTGAGTTTTGTCTGTAGTGTTGGATACGTATTAAGCAGGTGAGGAAATATTATCTCTCTATTTGTGAAAATTAGTCCCTAAAGTGCTGCTTATACTATAAATCCAGAGAAGGTTGTTCGGGGATCGACCTAGGTGTAAATAAAACAAATTTCATCAGTTCATGTAGACAATAAAGAGTTGTTGAGGTAGTCTTCAGTTCTCTAAATGAAGGCCTCCATTGTGGATCGGAACATTGCCGATGTTTAATAAAACAAAATTATTGTTTTAATGTTAACCTCTCCAATCATTTAATACGGTTTTTCCTGTTGACGTGGGATATACTTACTATGTAAAGGTAGTAGTGGCAAAGTCTGTATTAAATATTTATGTCAACAATCTCTTAGAATGCAGTACTTATAAATAATTGTGTACGGCTTCCATTCATTCGTTAATGTAATTCAGTCCTAATTATATCTTTATTGGCGACCGGTTAGATATTAACCGTGGCTAATGAAAAGGTTTTATTCTTGAAATGTTCTATAAATAAAATAATTTTTGCCTTTTTAATTTTTTTTTTTTATGAATATTAATTACATTATTTGTTCATTAAACTAGGCTATAATTTGTGGTTTATTTACACCTTGACCGGACCCCAAATCGTTATTCTATATGTTAGTTAATCATTTCAACTTACGATCTAAATTGCTCATCATGAGAAATTTAACTTGATGTTAGTTATTTATTATTTATACTTTCAATTATAAAAACTAAAATGTTTTTCTTGAATATTGATAGGGATACTGAAAAACATAAGGCTTTTCGTATCTATTAGAACTGACTTTGTAGTTATGATGCAGACCTTCAATTTACAAATTAGGGATACTGTACGTTATAGACTGAACTAATGCGAAAAGCATAAAGCTTTAGTATCTATTAGAACTTAAGATTAACTAGTACTTAAGATATAGAACTTTAATTTACAAATTAGGACAATAAAATTATAAACTTAAAACCTACGGTGTCGTGGAAAAAGAAATATAAGTTATTAATAACAATTATTAGTATCCATTACTGTAAAAAAAAAAAAAAGGGTTTTGTTATTTTTTAAATCTTGGAGAGGAGTAAGAAAAAAAAATGTAAACAGGGATATCCTTGAACAGGTACAAGAATTATTACTAATCTAATAAAATGGCGCCGAAAATTAATAAAACTACTACAAGAACTTTTGGAAGATGTAAAATCTAAAATTTTCCAACAATATTAACCTAATTTTACAACTATACTAATGATTTAATTAGAGGCAGCCAATAAGCATTGCTGTATGAAGAGCATGTTAAAAGTGGACAAATTTAATCTTCTTAATCCCATCAAAGTCCTTGGGATGATGGTTGTGTCAATAATGAATAAAAAAAAAACTTTCTGTGCCCTTTGATTCCCTGTGATGTCTTAAAAGACTAGGAATCACTATTTCTTCTTCTGACGACTTGTTTATAATATGCAATACTCACGTAAGTAGACGATAGACAGATAGTCAGTGTAAAGTCTAACAGATAAGACAACGTGGACGATAATTTCTGTTATAGAAACAACAACAAGCGATAGCCTTCCCCAACAATACGCTACCTGGGTTTGACAACATTGGACCTGACATTTTTGTCTAAAATGATTTTATTGCTGTTTCTGATTTTCCTTTATCTAATACAGAAGAGAAACGAACTCGTATAGCGAACTGTTGAGAAATAGTCATTTTACTAAGTTCTTTCGTTATTATTAAAATAATAATTTTAAAAAAAAAATCTAACATTAAACTTCTTTTTTTTTTTTAAGTCGTATTTCTGACATTTGAGCACCTCCAGCGGTCCTCTTTGGCTCAAATGAGCTGAAATTCGGTATGTAGGACTTTCTTCAAGGCGGAACGATACCATTATCGAAATAGATAAGTTCCAGTCAAAATTTCGGTCAAATTCAAATGTTTCATCGAAACCGGACCAGTATTAGCAAAGATATGGCTATTTCAACTCCACCGGCCACCTTTAGGTCAAAGAGCTGAAATTTCGTATGAAGTTTTTTCTGCATCGAAGGTCAGCGGAGAGGCAGAACAATATAATAAAAGTATCGGTAAATTTCGGTATGTTAGGGGACTGTCTTTTGTGGGCCTCAACTTTTTTCTTACCCCCTCCCCCACCCCCCCGTTTTTATAATATTTTTTTAACGTGAACATACAATTTTAGTGTTGGAGTTCTACTGCTCACGGATTTTCTTTTTTTTATTTTTATTAAACCAAGTTCAAAAGTTAAATTATAACCATGTAAAGTAATGAGGAGAATATTTATAAAGTTTATTGATAACGAAAAATGTTTTAGCAACTCCTCGTATATCTTAAAACAAAGGTTAGAGCCATTAGAACTTAGTCAAAACAAGTTAGCGAATAGTAATAAAAAGTTTCTGATTTGAAGTGTGTATTCCCCGGGATTGGATATGAGTTGGCCATGTTTAGAAAGTAATGTTAGCTGAGCTAATGGATTCCGCTCATGCTCTTGAGCTATCCATAGGTCAACTGCTTTCTAGCTCCACAACTCTGCCCTACCCCCCCTACCGTTCAATTCCATATCTTAATAGAATATTTTCCTAATTAACTTATTGAATTTCATAGTTCATTACTGTTTAGGCACCTTCAATTCAATCATAGTTCATTAATGCTTAGACAGCTTCAAATTCAACACTGTTTATAGAATTAATTAGACATAATTAAAATAAATGAAATGAATGATAGTTGAAGTTATCTTAATTACTTCTAGCCTTTTGCTGTTACACCAATAAGATTTTTCAATGAAAAATATATTTCGGACAAATATTATTTTTTTGGAATCTTTATACTATTGATTAAAATCTAAAGTTTTTTCTTCCTTAAAGTTTGCTAAATGTTGTTTTAATTAAACAAAAATGTAATATCTACGTACGAGGATTGGCGGGCACATGATGTCGTTTTATTATTATTATTTTTTTTTTCCTTTCATCAAATCCCAGATTTTATATCTACTAAATTTATATGAGTAAAAGCTGCAAGATAATTTAGTGATGATTAATTCTGTTTTGAGAATTTACTTAAACCTTGGCTAGTACCGACATGTATTTGATCTCTTGTCTTAATCAAATTCATAAATGTGTTATAATAATAATTTATATTACATTTAATTTAATTTGTATAATAATTCCAAACTGTTTATAATAATAATTTATATTACATTTAATTTAATTTGTATAATAATTCCAAACTGTATTTTGAATTGGTTATTATTGAATTTTTGTGTGTTTTTAGAATTTAAGATGAATGTATAACATTCGAAACTAGTTTTCAATAAAAACAGAATTATAGAAGTGGAAAATAATTTATAAATCCCTAATTCTGTTTTGAAGATCTTTTAATACATAATGCTGTTACAATAATTTGGTAAACTAAACATAACCTATTTATGCAGAAAAAATAATTTCATCATTGTATGCAGTATTGCCTACATTTTCTGTATTCTCTTCTATTTAAAACAAAGAAAAAAATACTAATTATATTCACATAAAAATATTGATGTGCAATAAAAAAATATAAAGTCCACACAGGTACAAGGCAACACTTATACGAAGGTTTTCGCTCTTGTTCACAGGATTAGATAAAATTTAGCTAATTTTACCAGATACAATACAAAGTCGTTTAAATTGCTTTGTCGACATGAAAAGTGACGTCACATAAACCCCGCGAAAAATGGCACGTTTCAATTGTCACATATATATATATATATATATATATATATATAAAATGATTATTTGTGTATTCTCCCAATATGGAAGACGTTAAGCGACAACTCAATCAAAATTTCTTCGGACTCTTCTTAATACTCCAATAGGCCTTCATTCTTTTCGAGAAGGCTCGTTCCGCTCTTATATATACTTTATTTAATCAGAATCTTTTTTTTTTAATGATTTAATTTTTTATTTAACTTTTAAATTTTTTTTTTTTTTTTATACAATTTTTACAAATCCCAACATTCTCTATACATTTTTATAATGCAATGTGGAATTAGG
This sequence comes from Rhaphigaster nebulosa, assembly GCA_948150685.1. Classification (NCBI taxonomy): domain Eukaryota; kingdom Metazoa; phylum Arthropoda; class Insecta; order Hemiptera; family Pentatomidae; genus Rhaphigaster; species Rhaphigaster nebulosa. Next base: position 122,215,955 of record OX411311.1, read on the forward strand.
AATATGGATATTTTGTATAAAGACAGGCTTACAGTAGAAACTTTTGAAAAGGGTTATACCTGAAATTGGACCTTAAATCTTGAATGGGATCCAGAACCGTTTAAAGTCGGTAATACCTGTAAAACCGTCATAAAAACCCTTCCAGGTACACTTTTTCCATTATAAATGTGGATTTGTGATTGGTTCACTTCAACCCCCACTACCTAAAATAGGCAAATAAGGAAATTGGAATGAGGCAGATATCGTGGGCCAGATCCAGTAGAGCTGTGTGTGTCTTCTTAGTTACATTCAGTGAAAGTTTTCTAAAAGTATATTAGTGTTTAGTGCGATAGTAATATTAACCTGTTTTTCTTTTTCTTGTAAACGCCTTGTTCATGTGAGTATATGGCATTTACCATGATTTTTAAATCAGAATATGCATATATATTTTTTTCCCAATTATTGATAATTTTAATGCACCACCTATTTCTAAATTATTGCTAGTTCTAGAAAAAAAATTTGTCTAACTGCATTATTAAGGTATGTCTAGATTGTAAATTATATTTGTGAATGAAATAAATTAGTAATTAAATTAATATAGGTGCCAGTTGAGTCGAGGTGGATAGTTAGAAAGTCCCATCTTAGTTCAGGGCTTCGTTCGGGTACGGCGAAGGGAGTTGTTTTGGCAACCTTTTTGTTGTGTCTGTTCGAGACCACTCAAGATCTTATCATAATTTTTTGTTTGTTGTAGGCTTGAATTTGAAAGTTGTCCATTTGATCTAAAATTAAAACTAGTTCATGCAAAATAATCCACGGCACGAGCCATACAGCAATTAATAGGATCCAAATTCTTTTAACAGTTATTTATTTATTTTTCATGAAATATGCTCTAGTTTTTTTTTTTTGAAATTTTTTACTAAACTGCATTTTTGATGTAGAGATTTCCTCCTTCATAACTGTTCAATTTCTGGAAGTAAATTTCTTTAAAAGTGTAAGCTTTAAATTTGGTCCAACAATTTGGTTAGCGTTGAAGCGTGCCCAAGGCCACCAATTTCCGATTTGACGCGCCCAATTCAACCGTGACGAGTTGCAATGAAACGCGGAAAAGTTCTAATTAAATAAAAAGTAATATTAACCGACGTGGCCATCGGATGTTTCGATTACAACATAACCATGTTGTAATATGAAAACGGTTTTGTAAACTAGCGCTGTTAGCTGTTATATTACTGAATATAGTATTATCTGAACCTGGCTATATAATACACAGCTATTATATTATATTACTATTTCTATATTTATGGTTTTTATAATAGGTGAACTGAATATTACTGCTCCGGTTAAGTGTTAATAAAGAGACGTTACACAATGAAATACTTGCTAAGCGTACGTAGCACGTACTCCATATATTTGATTCGCAGTACGTTCTCAACTAAGTGAGTAAGTACGCCTTTTACAGAGTACCTATTCTCATAGTGGGGCACGTTCTCAGTTTTACTCACTTAAAAAGATGAGCAGCAGATACTACGAATCATTAATCAACCCATATTTGGAGCACGTGTTCCGTACACTTAAATATTCCATTGTATAACTTATCTTTTTTCACACCCAAGCGGAGCATCTGCCTAGTTTTTTTTTTTTTTTGTGAAATGAGCACGTGCTAAGCTTTATTCACTCCACCTAATAACCACGACTATAAAAGGAAGGCTGAGCGGTTTGACGTTTTGGCACTAGTCCAGCCAGCGGCGATCTCTCTGACTGGTTCTGTTTTATCTCCTCGCCCGATGTCTCCCCCAGTCCTGGGGAATGTCCGCCTGAAACACGATATCGCGAACCGCCTCTTCGCTGGGCAGCTTAGTAACTCTTCATATACCGAGTTCATATCTTATTCGTTGAAAATATGACATGTCTTCTATTTTGGAATTAATTCTGTATATATAAATATTTAATTAAGTCGTACCATACTCACTTTTTTTTTCACACAGGTGAAGGTTTTCCCATTCCTGATTATGATAATAAGTGATACTGGTTCCACTTCACCTGCCAATATACAGCAAACCTTTCTAAAGAGGCTTATTTATTTTTATCAACACATCTCGAAATAAGTAACCACAATGTTCTTATATCGAGTTTAAAGATACAGGTTCTTCGGAGTATAATGCATCACTATAAAAAATAATTCATTCAGAATATAAATAATCCACTCTTGTAGTTTTCTTTTTGTCTGCACATGGATTGTTTGATCGTTAATAGTTTTTTGTATGGGTTGTGCCCGTGATTTTACAATCGAGGGGGGTCAGAAACTATTTTAAGGACCAAGTCGAGTTTTCTTTTTAAATTGGGGTAAGTGCTAAAATTAATACTAGATGCATTAATTTACGTAGTGGCTAAGGAATGCAATATAAAATAAGTTGTATATAAGGCTTTGATGGTCCGGATGACAGACAAAAATATAATGGAATTGTTGTAACTATGTATTTATAAAGGGTTATAAAGACATATAGGAACGGAGTAGCTCATTGGTAAGGCACTGCGTTACCATGCTCCCGTTCCCGGGTACGAGATCGTCTGAGGCAGATAATTATTTATTCTGTTATCGGTCGCGGATCGACCCTGTGGGATAGGGAGACCCTCCTGGGGATCACCAAACCTCTACTAAGTGCGTACTCTTAATTGGGAGAAAAATTGAGCGTTATCGGTCAAATCACCTCCTTGCACAACCGTATGTGCAAGGAATTGTGCAATGTCTTAGAAGCAGTATGGTCCTTATCCAGTACTGAACCCAAGACCCTTCATGGGTTGTAGTGGTACAGGTTTTTTTATTTTTTATAAAGACATATTTATAAAAATATATAAAAAATTAACCTAAAATTAAACAAATAGAAAATAGAAATAATATGTAAGTGAGAGACTGTAATTTAGTTAATAACTCTTATATATAAAGCAAAATGTTGTTCTGATTCATCAAGAAGATTATTATATTGCTTTGACCTGTTAATCACAGAGATCTCGTCCGTACTGGTTATGAGTGAAGAAGCAATTAATAGAAAACGACAGACCTGAGTATTTACATTACATATTCACCTCTCTCGTATAATTTATATCTGATAAACGCTTACATGCTTACATCATCAAAATGCATGCTTGATTTGAAACCATCTCTTTACTTTTTAGTAGCAATAGTTTGAACAAATACTTGTAAAAACTACAATTCATGGTCATTGACACCTCTAGGTGGATTTTAAATGCAATTAAAAAAAAAATTCAATAACATAAAGATATGATATTTTGGTTTTGGTCCACTATGAAAGCTCTCTTGGGCTGGCCGTGAACCTGCTCTGTGTTCCAAGAACGAGCCTCATTGCCAAGTGGCCAAGATCACTAAATCTTGGCAACCATCGCGACCTTAATAATTTCTTTATAAGTCTACTAAAATAGTTTTCATTAATATAATATCTAGGCTTATAATAAATAGCCTTAGGGTGGGAACTAGTAGTATACCACCAGGCGCTGTCGTTTTACTGATTGTATTCCAACATTTTGATAAGATTTCCTTCTCCTTTATCTTATAAATACTTGTAATGGGAAAGATTAAACTTCAAATTAAAAGTTATACTGATATATAACCGATTTTGGTAAGATTGATCATATAGTTTTATCTGATATCGCTAATGAAGTAGCGCAAGTAATGTCTAGACTGCGAGTGATTGATTTAATATTGTACTTTGTACTTTGTACTTTATAATGCTTTACTCTGAAGGTTTGTCATCTATGATGTAACCATTCGATTGAGGATTTTTTTTTGCCAGTTAGGTTTCAACCATCTTGTGAGTAGAATCTAGTAAGGAAGTTAATACGATGAAGTTAGTGAAGATTTTTTTAATGAAATCGCTTTATCGTGGGATTGAATCTTTATTGTGAGACACTTAAAATAATTAAAATGTACAATTCAAGATGCATTTGTCTATTTGCATTATTGGAATTTAGTTTAAATTATTTTAAAAAGAAGACTAATAATAATTATATTAATTAAAGAAAAATTCCAAATTGCTACATATTACACATTTGCGCTATTGTAAATAAAAATGCATGTTTTACACGTGTGCGAAAGATCATATATTATTATAAATTTATAAATATTTATAATAGTATACATTCTATAAATATATATATTATAGCTTATGATTAAATAGCGACGTTATTAAAACCACCAGATATAGAGATGTGTCGGGTTTTTTATGTATATTTTCCAACGATCTTTTTACAATATTATAACTCTTTGTTCAGCTTTTCTAATTTAACATTAGTTTAGTATTTATTTATTTTATAATAACTTAAAATCCACAACTCGTGAATTGCCTTAATGAGATTTATTGATGAAAATGAACAGCAGAGGTGCTCAAGTATCAAGTGCTGGTGGTCAGAGGGGAGGGGTTAATAAGATTATAAAATATTACATTACCTATCGTTACCTTTAATATATTAACGATATTACATTACTTCCTGGTTCAGGGCGTTCTTCAAGGTTTTAAATACATCGCTGATGTTTGAATAGACTCTCTCAAAAATCAGGCATTAAATTAATTTTAATCGATAAACTCTTTATCTATTTGTGTACACTATTTCTTTGTTCTATTGGCGATATTAAATTAATGTAATTATATTTTGAGTTGACGTACGCATGATAGTATAGAAGGATCAATCTAATCAGGGATTGATAAATTATTTGCGACTTATATAATTTTGTTTTTATTTTTGTAAACTAGTTTCAATTCAAAAATAAGCAATTCAAAATACAGTTTGGTATTAAAATACCAATTTATCAATCCCTAATTATATTTTGCCAATTTGGAATCCTTTGGTAGTTTTTTCATTTGCCATTAAAAGGACAGTCATGGTGATTATTTTTTTAAATATTATTTTTATGTTCGGTTCTTTTATTTTAACTCATGTGAATGACGGTTTGCACTGTAGTTGAGAAGTTTCCATCCTGCTCGATGGTTGGAATTCCGTATTCGAAATCTGTTTAGAAGTCGATTTCAAATCGGATGCGTAGCTTATGCAAATAAATTCTCGGAACTGGGATTTTGACGTCCTCAAGGAGCTGGTAGAATTGGAGAGGGAGGAGCATGTGATGCCTTCTGAGTAAGTGATTAAAATACAACAGTGTTGGGCAAAGCCTAATTTCAATTACAATTTTCTTAGATACTATTACATACAATTATTTGTAATTGTAATTCTATTTCTACAATTCTACATTACAGTAATTGGTAAGTACCTGATAGTAATTGAAATTACGTTTTGCCCAACACTGGTACGGAGAAGTGTAGAGATTCAACCATCCTCTCGACATTACTACTGGGTTAGTCTTGTATAAGTTTTATTTAATCGTAGAAATTATACGTTTTGAAATAATTAATTATCGATAAATAATAATTTAATATTTTTTTTTTTTTTTATCAAATGTGTTTTTCAGAATGGACATTGTATTATTTAAATACGTGATTATTTATCACCAACCCGTTGTCGATTTGAAATTTCTAATTTTTATAACTAGGTATTATAATTTTAATATAAATTTATTATAACAAAAAGAAATATATTTTTTCGCAATTAAAATAAATAAATAATTGTTATATTCCAATATGTACAATATTAATATCCTAATGAAAATTTGGGTTTCATTGTGTTTAAATGCACTGATTTTGTATTAAATAAAAATTAAGATGTATTATGGTCGCTTAAGCTGTGACAACTTGTAATTTAAAAAAAAATTATGAAATTTAGAAGGGGAAGAAAAACCATTTTAAAAATGTATTTTCTATATAATTTTTTTTTTCTCATATCAATCACCATTTTGTATTATGTATGTTGTTTTTGAATTTCGTGATCCCTTTAGAATAATGCGTTGATTTTCTTGTTTTAACTGGTATAACAGCATTATTGCTTTTTTCGGACTTATAAGGTATCTCTACTTAAGCGACGATGTGTCTATCTGTTCGTCTTGTAACAATTACAACCCTAAATTCTTGGGCAATCTTAATAATAGATCAAGTCTTAAAAAATTTCATAAAAACGCACAAAAAAAAATCTTGTCATTTTTTCAAAACATTTAATTTATAACAAACCTTGTAACCTTCGTCCACTCGTGTCTTTTATTACAAAATTATTCTTAGTTAATTAGAATTTTTAAATTTTTCATTGTTTTTAGTAGACTCCCGTTTAACCTGCTCTCTGGATTATCAAGCGGTTAAAATATAATTAAATTAACTTTTTCACAGGCTTGACTAGTTTTAGTATTTACGCTATCATCAGAACTAAATTATTCAAACTAAAAGGTCAAGAACATACAAAAGAGAAAGTTGTTAATATTACTGTATATCTTGACCTATCAACTTAACGGGGATCAACAGGGTAACAAGTAATTAAGATTAAGGCTAATAAGCAGCAAATGTGGAGGTCGGCGCAAAAAAGTTACATTGACGTTTATAGCATTCGCACTACAGCAGTCTGAAGTCTTGCAAGATCATGATCAGGTATCTCAAGAGGCTATGCTGCTCAGAAAACATCAAATTCGACAAAAGATTCACTCTCCAGACTTTCTTTACCGCTTTGGAAGCTAAGTCCAGTACAATATTAGCAAAAATCGCTAATATTTGCTGTATTTTCACTAATAATGGTCGGGTTCAGATTTTTCTTTCTCTCTTTTTTTTTTTTTTTTTTTTGTTTGAAGTTTAGCATTGTAGACATTTAAATATCTTAAAAATGAGCATCTGGAATGTTCCAAGAGATGCATAGTTTTCGTGTTATTTGAAACTAATAAGTAAGTATACGGGATTCCATAGGATCATGCGCAGATTACTTAAAAACATGGATGCAAAGTTCAATACGCCATAAATACTGGTCCGATTTAGGCGAATTCTTTCGAATTTTGTATATAATTTAGTTTCCTTACCAGTGATTATATAGAATAAAATGTTAAACTTTTTTAGTTATGCTCTATACAGAATTACTTTTCGTCATAACTTTTTCTCGAGGATGTGCTGTATACGAAAATTTAAAGGGCTTTGAGAAGAAGACTTAAAGCAATTTTCTTAAAAATCATTAGAATTAACTGTGCTTTAAATCGATGGCGGCTGGATTTTAAGGATAACGGAGGAAGAGAAAAGAATTGACTATGGATTTTATCTGGAGCCAGTGGTGGTAGTCAAGTTGTGAAGTTTTTCAATTAAAAGCCGTCGAATCCTCGCCCTCGGTGAAATGTTTTTAAAAACTTTTCCAGCAAATCTTCTCATTTCTCTCCCCCTTCCTCTCCAGTTAAATGTTTTAATAACTTTTTTTTTTTCTTCTTTTAATATCGATTGCATACATTTTTCATAAAGTTAGGACTTTATTAGTTGCTTGATTTATCCACGGCCATTTCCAACTCCAAATATATATTCTATAATTCATTCTTTATCACACTTTGTATCTTTGAGTACTTGAATTTTTTTTATAGCTTGCCTTTTCTTTTTTTTTTTTTTTTTCTTTTCATTTCTACTTTATTAATTTACCTACATATGACTATTTGAAATTCCTTTTCTGTTGTAGACAAAATTATTTGAATTATATACTTATATATATTATTTGCTGTTTGGATAACATTTAAAATTAATGAAGAAAGACGTAAAATAACTTTTTAAAACAATTTACAAAACTAAAAGCAATATAAATTAATTACTTAATTAATTAATTAAGCGAATTCCGAATTTAAATATGATTTTGTGAATTTAATAGTGAAATTACGCTTTTGCCTTTGTATAGATAAAATATGTTTATATTACTAAAGTACATTACGTTTGAATTGAACGGGAACTGTTATGCCGAATTTTAAGACTGCGATTTAGATGTACGATATTTAAAAGGAGTGTCATCTTTAATTTCTAATGCAAGTGAGGCTCATTATACAGTTGGAATAGTCAATGAGGAACATGAAATTTTTTCATTATTTTCGAAAGCAATTTTTTTTTCGTACTACGATCGATGAAATCGATTAAACTGGTTCTTTCTTTTTTCTTTCCATATGAAAGTCGTTTGTAATTTTTTTTGTATCTGAGACTTGTAGTGTCGAACCAAATGAGGGAAAAAGTAATATTCATTTATCTTATATTTTAAATATGTTCGGTCAATGTCTCCAATATTATTTTTTATTATAAATATATATATATATATATATATATATATATATATATATATATATATATATATATACATATTAGTATTATTTTTCGTTTCTTACAGCCATTTCGATGTTCCTGTTTAATCGATTCACACTCCTTAAGGTTTCGTCAAGAGTAATTTAGGGGCATTCTCAAAGCTAATATCGTCTGTGGAAGACAACTGCTGCAAAGCAAAGTTTTGAGATGGCACACAGCTATATTAGCTTTGAGAACGACTTAGCTTAAGTTACTTTTGACAAAACCTTCAAGGTGTGAGTATATTATATAGAAGTTAAAAATGGTTTTTAGAACATTAACATAGAATGAGGATGAGGCATTTGTTCATAATCATAATATAATTTATGGGAGAACAAAAAAAAAAAAACAGGGCATTTAAAAATTAATATTTCAGTTCGTTATTTTTTTTTTTCTGATATTATAAACTATTTATTTATTGAGTTATAATGCATTCTGTCTCAGCAGGGAAAATGATAATATTGATATAAGAAATCATTCATGTCATACAATGGAGCGTCGATTATCCGAACGTTCGATTATCGGAACGGTTTTTTTATTTTTTTATTTGTGTAATTTCAATTAATTTGATCATGTAAATTACTTATTGGTATTGTTAAAATTATTGTTATTTTGAATAAAATTAAAGGAAAATTAAATTATTTGTCCCAGAACATCTATAAAGGAAGCCATCTTTAATTATTTATCAGAAACTGTTTCGTTAAATAGTATTTGTATACCTAGAACTGTATACCTAATTAATTCATTGCATTTGTTTCTGTGAAACCCTTTCCGTTCATTTGGCTGGTTGTAGATAGCTTACTTTCAGTTTTAAACCGTTCTTTTTGAGGTGTATACTGCATTGTGATCACTTTTTTTTTTTAAATTAAAACATCTCAACAAAAAGAAAACGAATGGTTCTTTCATTAAAAGATAAAATGGAAATTATTACGCGGAAATTATATATATAATTATTAATTATATATATGTGTGTGTGTGTGTGTGTGTGTGTGTGTGTGTGTGTGTGTGTGTGTGTGTGTGTGTGTGTGTGTGTGTGTGTGCGTGCGAGTTCGTGAATTTAATTATCCGAACCACCACTGACAACATTAGTTTGGATAATCGACGCTCTACTGTATTTACAAAAAATGAAAAAAATAACTTTTTATTATTACATATTTTATTCTTAGCAATAACTAATTAAGTAAAAAAAAAAAAGTATTAAATTATTTCATGATGAAAAATACCATCGCTCTTTAGTGTGTGTCCGCCTTCAAATTAAAGGAATTAAATAAAAAAAAAAAAAGTCAAGAAACTTAAAAACTTAATTTCAATAACTAAATTAATGAATATAAATATATAAAATTACGAAACATTTATAACAGATGCTACGGGCCTCAAGTAATCTGGATATATTTTTTTTCTATTTATAAATCTGACCTGTACCGCTTTCCATAATTAAAAAAAAAATCCAGGCCAATAATAACAGAATATTTATAATTATTCTGACGTTTTTCCTTAACTAGTTTGCTTGTTTATTCCATTAGGATTCTTATGCACCCCAATCAGGGTCTAAAGAACGGATTATACAACAGGTTACTAGCATATTTTAGTCTGAATGAGAAGGTCAGGATTTATTACGGATTGCTTTTTTTTCTAATAATAAAATGTACAAAACTAATAAAATGTACAAAAATGCATAAGATAAGGGAAAATGCTCTATTACGAAATACCTCCGTATCTCGCCTACATTCATTAATTACTTACCAATTGCATCATAAACTACTTGCTAGAGATCATTGAGGCACTGGGCAAGCGGAATGTTTCCTAATTGGTGTCTTCCTTACTTAAACCGTTCCATTTATTCAACACGTGTTGAAATAAAAAATTTCTGACTTCGATGTTTGACGCCTGACTTGGCACACAATGTAAATTGTTTTTAAAAATAATTTTTACTGTTTATAATCAGCTTTTCATATAGTTCATTTGTCGCTTGCTAATTTTATAGGATTAATTGGTCTTGTATGTATATATATATATATATATATATATATATATATATATATATATATATATATATATATATATAAAATGGCTGTGCCTAAAAAGAGACAACAGGATTTTTCCTTTTATAGATATTTTTTTTACTTATCATTTTATTAGTTTTTTTTTTATAGGTTTATGCATTTAACATTGTATTTTATTGTTACATAATAAGTTATCTTTTTTTTTTCTAATGAGGCTGAAAATACATTGTCTCTTGTCTTATCTCATTTAGGAAATATTTATTTGGGCACTAGTTATAGATAATCAAACCTACAAAGAATTCACACTGTTTCACGTTGGGCAACCGTTTTCTTTTCTAAAACTTTTTTTTATAAAAAATTGAAAATACTATTTTAAACACATTTCCCATGCTATTCTTTAAAAAGTTTCTTAATGTTTCAAATGAGTATTAGTTATAGTATAACTAATAGGGGCACTTTCCCCTAATAGCTTGAATAATAAAAATGCAATATCTTCTGTATATTTTATAGTTAAGGTGGTACACGTATAGTTAAGGTGGTACACGTATAGTTAAGGTTGTATAACACATCAATATTTTAATATATATTTTTATCATACTGTTGACATAATTAATAACCTATTTGTTGTTATTGTTGTTGCAGCGGTTGGGTGCGGTGGGTGTATGATGCTGACGGCGTGATAGGATGGACAAGCGGAAGATGCTGCCGAAACGCCCACGAATAGACACCCTGAGGGGGCCCATCGCCAACGGGCCTCTGCAGACACGCCCGCTGGTCGCCCTCCTCGATGGCAGGGACTGCTCCATCGAGATGCCCATCCTCAAGGATGTGGCCACCGTAGCCTTCTGCGACGCCCAGAGCACCTCGGAAATACACGAAAAGGTAGGTCATTGTATTTTATATATTATTGTTGTAATAGGTACATCAGGGGCTATAATCAAAATGCTCCAGCATGATTTATAAGATAACAAAATCCAATAGATACTGTATACTCATCAAACTACATGACCGGTAGCCATTCTCGAAAATCCGATCAGATAACTACGAACCACTAACAATTACGTTTCTTGTAATTTTAAGCTTCTTTCTTAGGCTGTCAAATTGAGACCGTGGTCCATCACTCAAGTGCTTTGTGGACGAAATATCTGGAGGAAGATAATATATACTCCCTGGAGTAACTTACGTTGCTTTTACTCTTCGACAGGAAAGGTGCATCGAAATTATTGACATGGCATTCTTCCAGCCAGCAACTCACATATTGTACAGTCTTCAATGTCTGTAGTAAAGTTATTGTGAAGTACATTAAATTAAATTTACTACTTTATTAAACGCACGACAGTATCAATATATTAAAGATTTAAAAATATTAGCAAACGTTTATCGTTGCTGATCGTTAGAGAAGTTCAAAACAGAAAAACGAAACTCCTTTCGAAAGTACATTTTATCGTTCTTTATTTAATTTTAAAAAAATATGAAAATTTTAATATTGAATTTAAAATGTTAATGGCATTTTTTATTACAAACAATATTTCTGTCGGATATGACTGCAATATATAAGCGTGGTTTGTATCGCTCTTTTTCATTCGCGGTTTTCCCATATGCTTGATTGGCTTCTCTTTATTTTCTTTTTCTTTTTAGTATTTAATGTGAGTAAATTCGATTTCTGAGGATGTCGCCAATTGATTTCTTTGACCCAAATGATTTCTGAGACCCAAAAACCCTTATTCTAAAAGTTCAAGCAAAATCCGTCGCGCGGGATTTCTAGATAAATTTTGCAGACGGACGTACAGAAATTGCTCGTATTACAGTCTATGATTAATTAATCTCAAGATTACAAGTAATAACTACTGAAGGTTCATTCGTTTTTTTTTAAATAAGGTGTTATTTTGTACATAGTCAATACGTTTTGAAAAAGAAAAACAGTCGAATCAACAAGAATTTACATATAAATGTTACGAGCTTTCGGAAAATCACTTGTCATTTTGTGCGCAATTCAATTCTGCTTTAAGCGTTAAGAAACAGCAGGAGTTTTTTTACAAAGCCTGATTTTTATAGTCATTTTTCTCTTATTTTGATTGTCAAGTCTGCGAAATTTCAATAGGAAATTCCACAATCCAGTAGTTGAGATTTTTCAAATCTCTTCTAGACCGCTGTCGAAATGTCGTTTTGAAGGTATTTTAAATTATATCCATATCAAAATAAATCTGTAGACTTGTATAATCATAAATGTACTTAGTACAATTGATACTGATAAGTTAAATTAGGGATTGATAAATTATTTGCCACTTTTGTAGTGTTTTTGTTTTTATTGAAAACTAGTTTCGAATGTTATACCTTCATCTTCAGTTCTAAAAACACTTAACAATTCAAAAATAAATTATTCAAAATACAGTTTGGTATTATTATACATATTAAATTAGATGTAATATAAATCAGTATTATAAAATACTTATGAATTATGAATTTAATTAAGACAAGAAATCAAATATATGTTAGTACTCACCAACGTTTAAGTAGATTTGAATATAATGGTGATTACATGTATTTGATTTCTTGTCTTAATTAAATTCATAATTCATAAATATTTTATAATACTGATTTATATTACATCTAATTTAATATGTATAATAATACCAAACTGTAATGTTTTTAGAACTGAAGATGAATGTATAACATTCGAAACTAGTTTTTAATAAAAACAACAAAATTATAAACGTGGCAAATAATTTATTAATCCATAATAAGATTGATCCTTCCCTACCATCATGTGGATGTCAACTATAAAGTCCAGTTTAACAACTTCATGCAGTGAGATCAACAGGTTAGATATTCACTACTGGATCAAGAGAAAGTGATTTAAGAAAAATAAAAGAAGTTAGCCTTCAAGTTAATATCCATTGACATTAATTTTATTAGGGATTGATAAATTATTTGCCACTTCTATAAATTTGTTTTATTGAAAACTAGTTTCGAATGTTATATATTCATCTTCACTTCAAGTTTTAAGCAGATTACATCATACAGAAAAGTTTGTATTGGTTTGCATTGCTTGTTCAGTACGAGAGCAAACCAATACAAACTCCTCCGCCTGATACAATTTACCCCGAACCTTGAACTGAAGATGAATGTATAACATTCGAAACCTGTTTTCAACAAAAACGATATTACAGAAGTGGCAAATAAAATATCAATCCCTAATTATTTTATTTGAGGTTTAGCGTCCTTACCAACACTATTCCTTACCAAGTCTATTCCTTACCCAGCTATAATTAACATTCGACAACTATAGTCATTTAAAAAATAAAATTAATCAGTTGACGTCCGCATGATTCTATAGAAGGATCAATCCAATTAGGGATTGATAAATTATTTGCGACTTCTATAAATTTGTTTTATTGAAAACTGATTTCGAATGTTATAAATTCATCTCCAGTTCTGAGTTTGGGTGGATTGTATCAGGCGGAGGAATTTGTATTGGTTTGCCCTCGTACTGAACTACCAATACAAACTGTTTAAGTGATTAATTTTATTTTTTAAATGACTATAGTTGCCGAACGTTAATTATAGTTGGGTAAGGAATAGACTCGCTGTGAGTTAACCGTGGTTCTTGGCTCTCAGCTCTGGCTTGATCGATACCGAGGTGGTGCTGAACCAGCGGTAACTGCCTACTAACTGCTGCGCTAGTAACAATCCCAACCCTTATCTTATACCACCCAGTTTCATTCTTGTTCTTGCCCATTTTATTTGCTATAAAACCACAAGACTAACGAGAAAATCAACCATTATGCGATTTAAAAATACATTATTACTCTGCTTTATATGTATAGTATGCAATTGAATTAATGAATTTAGATGCTAGAAATTCATTGGCTATTACGCGCGCGTGTTTGCAGAATCACAATCAACAATTGTTTGATTTACATTATTTATGAAATAATAATATAAAATAAAAAATCTGCGTAAGTAAATCCTTGTTTGATTGCATCACGTGAAATATTTATTTGTGAAAGATATGGTTCTGTCTTGATTAATGGTTTCCTGTCTCTGTTCTATAAATAAATGGCCGAATCGATTGCCTCTCTTTACTGTGAGTTCTTCAAATTTTACATTTATTCTCATTGACTGCTTTTATAAAAGCTCTAATTGAAATTACCAAGGATTGTGTTGTTTATATAAACCATAGGTGTCAAACTAGCGGCCCACGAGGTAATTTTTCGCTGCCCACGATGTTCTATAAATGAAATGAAAACAAGATAATTATATAATTAAATAAATGTCTTAGAATTATAAATAATTATTCATGTTATATCAAAATAACTAAGAGTTGCACTCAGAATTAGATTTAGCCTACATAGAAAAGTACATATACAAGTTAACCCTTAACTTCTTAATCATCACTATAATCATATGTACCAATATTATAGTCAGAATTTTATTTTACTTAGTCTGTATTTTATTTTATTAAAAAAAAAAACAGTGTTGGATTTTTTTCTCTTGTTTATTTTTACCAATAAATAAATATATATATATATATATATATATATATATATATATATATATATAAAATGTTTTTAATAAATAGTAAAAAAAAGAAAATGTATAGTACAAGTACAATGTATACCCCGTATCAATTATAAAAATGACTGTAAAACTATTTATGAAATAAAATGAACATTTAAAAAAAACTTATTGATTATCACCGTAAATTTATTTAATTACAATAATAGTCTTTAATTATCCCATCCATTTTTCTGAATCCTCACTTCCAAATATAATTTTGAAAAATTAAAATGCAATGTAAATCTGATGTGGCCCGCATAAATCTTTCTGATTGCTTTAAATAGCCCGCGCTTTTATTGAGTTTGACAGGCCTGATATAAAGGATACACGTGTGTGTCACTGAATAGAGTTTAACCGTTTTTATTTATATTTATCTTTCAGAATATTCTTTCATTCAAGAGCAGCATCATATAACTTATATGAATATTACGGTAGTCAACTATTGGAACTAGAGAATTGATTGTTGAGTACATCGTAACATTATTGTAGAAAACGTTTTAACGCCTGAATCATAACCAAGCATTAACTCTGCCTGACAGTTTTTTTTTTTGGGAGGGGGAGAATTTTAATTCTTTTTCGTTTTCTGATCGTACAATATTCGATTTATTTTCAATTGTAAATTTGAAAGAAAATAATTAGGAAAATAAGAAAGTACTTGATAAAGCAGTTTTAATACTTTTTTTGAAATGTCCGTTTGAAACGAGGACCAACTGAAGTTCAGAAGCCGATAGCTGGAGGGAATGGAGTTGGCGGGTAAGAGATCTGGCAACACCGGCTTCGCCAGGGCGCACCTGCTCGTTAATGCTCTATTGTCTCTTGTCTCTCACCCCCATCGTCTCCAGTTGATGTCATAAAGTATTTATTTCTATGTTTATTGCTATCCATTACTAATATTATTCCGTGGCAATAGGTTCTACGCTGAATATTAATATTGTATGTGTTTACATCCGACGGGTAAATGTCCCTGGGATCGACCAAACCGTAAATGGGAGGTCGGAATCAAGACTGACCTTGAAGATCTGGGTTTCGACTTTAGGTTTGTAGGCAAAGTTTGCGTGTGCTACCCATATCGGTTACTGAGGTGTTATCATCATTAATATAAAAGAGGAAGAAGGAGAAATAATAGTAGAAAAGATAGAAAAATAATTGTCAGAATATAATTGAAAGATTAAAAAAAAAAGCCTACAAATAGCATTAAATATTGATAACTAAGAAAAGGAAGAGGGGAGCGGGAAAAGGGAAAGGAGAGCGGGGTAGCTCAGTGGGTAAGGCACTGCGCTACTAATCTCAAGGTCCTGGGTTCGAGACCGGCTGAGGCAGATAATTATTTATTCTGTATTCAGTTGCGGATCGACCCTGTGGGATCGGGGGACCCTCCTGGGGCTCACCCAGCCTCTATAAAGTGGGTACCCTTAATTGGGGGAAAAACCTGGCGGTTGAGCGTGATCTCGGCCAAATCACCTCCTTACACAATCGTTGGCTTAGAAACAGTACGGTCCTTACCCAAGTACTGAGCCCAAGACCCTTCACGGGTTCTAGTGGTACAGGTTTTTTTTTTTTTAAGAAAAGGAAGAAAATTCAACGTTTTGCCAGTTGAAACATCACGAGGAAGTAAAAAGACAGGTGTACATGAATGCGGACTAAAGTCCTGTAATCCTCCTGCCACCTGCAGGCGGCTTGTAGGTACATCTTGTCCAGTCCAGTCCTCATGAAGCCTGAATTGACAAAACGTTGACTTTTCTTCCTGTTCTTAGTTATTAAATAAGAATTTTAAATAAGTGCGATAAAGATAAAATTTGAAATAAGAATTCGCGGTATGAGATTCCTTAATGCCTTGGAGGAGTATGCTAATTTTGGGAGAAATCGATTAGAAAGCTTACCGCTGGTTTCTGACACCTATAACTGTTAACCCATTTATTTGTTTTTAGTCTTATTTTCCCCGAATAAAATTGGCTATTGCAAGGTCAGCGGAGAGGGGCGGGACGCATTTTCAAAATACGACCTTGGTGACGGAGCTCTGCTCATCAAGCCTTTTGGCTTTTATTTTCAATAATAGACCTTTGTAATCGACCAAGATTTTTTTTTTTAACCTCTTCAAAAGTCGAGGTATTACGTTTGAAGATACTTAGAATCCAAATATTTTTAATTCGGTTTTTGTTATGATTAATCGAAAGGTGATAAAATTTCCTTTATAAAAATAAAATCATTTAAATCGGATCAGTATTAGCTCAGATATAGCGTAATGAACTTCGTAGATGTAGACTGTTTCTCCGGCTCTATTGGTCTGCGTGGCCATGGGCCTTCTGACGTATCTTTGTGGACTCCTGGTTTCCTCTTATCTTTCTACTTCATCCTTCGTTGGACTATTTCTCCACATCCTTCAGCTTCTTGGTCTTTCCTTTATCTTTTCTCTCTGCACCTCCAACATTTTCCTTTATACTATTTCACCCGCAGATTACATGTCCTAACCATCTCAGCTTACTTATTTTGACACAGTTTTTTCTTAATATTCTCAGTTCGGCACTCTCACGGCGATTTTGGGACAAGCTTCAAATTTCCTTGCTCAATTTCTTTGCTGAACTTAAAAGATTATCTAATTATGTGAACTGTAAACCAAAGCTATATGCAAAGTCCTGTGAATGGACATACCAGATATTTTTGAAATATTACTATTTGAAAATAATAAACCATTGTGTAATAATTTGCAGCGCTTTTTTTTTTTTTTTTTTTTTTTTTTTTTTTTTTTTTTTTTTAAATGGAAATAATTTGTTAAAACTCAAAACCTATAATTGAACTTTGGAATGGGGCTGATGACAATCTGTTATATTCGTGAGAAGGGAAGAGAGGGTAGTGACAGAGAAATCTAGGTAGGATTGCTGTATTAAGGTTATGTTATCAATATTCACGCTCGATCTTATCTTATCGCTAACATTTAGAGGGTCAGGTACCAGGTACGTAGTGTGCTAATTAAAATTAATATCCTACAATTTATAAGTACTTTACCAGGTTCCAACTTATACGTTACGTCCCTTTCCTAGTCTCCTCCACCAGCACACTCCTCATCATTCAGTAAAACTCAATATAGAGTCAGTTCTCGAGTTACGGCAGATCACCGTTCATCCGCCTCGGTCCTAAGTCGGACAAAAAATATAACAGAAGTATTTACGTAAAAATCTTTTATTTTACTGCTAGATGTATAGGGAAACAGTTACCTGTATATTATATTATATAATATTTGAATATAACATTTACGAATATTTTAGGATATTTTCATTTTTGCTGCTAATATCTTCTTTACAGCAGCCCTCAAATACACACGATGTGTAACTGACTGGACATTAACTGAAAAAAATCGATATGATCATCCGGATGTCAGACCAAATCGATGTTTTACGCCAGTAGCGCGCAATTGATATTAAAAGCAAAACAAAAACTTTTTTTTTTTGTGTTAAGTCCGAATGGTTGTAAGTTGAGAACTGACCAAAAATCTTAAATTTTTGAATAGTATTAAAGTAATCAGTAGAAATAAAAGTGAGAAACCAAATAATTTTGTTATTTTTTGTTTGTTTTTGGTATATATGTATTTCGATTCACAGTTTCATAAAAGAGATTTTTCTAGCTAATGTGTCGTAAAACTAAAATCCTTCTTAAAATAATATTATCTTCAGATTTCAACAATTGGTTGCTAAGAATAAAGCCGTTTAAAGTTTTGGCGGAAATTCCTCTTCACCAGGAAAAAAAAAAGATATCCATAGAATTACATCTTTATTGTCTTTAAAAACCCAAATTTATTTTTAAAATGTTAGTTTGAGCAACACTTAGTGAGTGAGGACGTGACGTGTTGCGCGCTATTAAGTTCGCTATTATCCTTTGGTTGTATAATTTATCTCTACAGGGCTCTTCACATATTAAAGAGTGTTAGAACGGTTGCCAAAAACTATCAAATACTTGGGACGTGAGCGCATGTTGAAATAACATTGTGGAGTTATTGTAGCAGAGGGTGTGGGTGTTGGGCACATTGTAGCCCTTGCGTTTACCATCCAGGTTCCGTTTTATCTTGATCAATATTAAGGAAACTGTGAACAAATCGCTGCCTTTTTATTTATATGGTTTGTGTTTAGTTTGCAAATTAGCATCTTGTAAATTAATTAGATTAAGCAATTCAAAAAATGGGAGTTTTCACATTCATTCGTTAAACATGATGGCAACGATGTAATCAAGGATTTTTTATGCAAAAACTCAGCATTTGTTCCATTATAATCACTTTTAAGATAATATACTAAATAACTACATAAAGTATTTTGCAATTCTCTATACTACCGTCTTAAGCTAGAAGGCCTAATTTAATAATTTTTTTGGATTTTTTTTTTAAATACATCTTTGTATTGTAGAAGAATTGCCAAAAAAAACACCTTTTTATAACATCAGAAAGCCCTAAATACAATGGTTAAATTCTGATCATTGGTTTTAGGGTTTTTTAATGACATCAAAATGTTTAGTTTTTAGAGCATTTCGGGTACAGTACAAAAATATATTTAAAAAAATGATTTGGAGTTGGGTCCTTTTAACTTGTGACGGCAATATATATTAATTCCTTTCTGTAAAATAACGTATTAGTCCCAACCGTTCCAGTCCCCCCTCTCTCCCCATCGTATTACCTTCCCTAGAGCTTGTACTATTTTTAAAATATACTGTAAGTATCCATAATTTCTGTGCTTAGATGGGAAAATGTAAGTTCACTAGACTATGAGAAAACAACGGTGGCAAATTGTAAAGAGTCGAAAGCCACAGAATCGCTCGCTAGCGAAATATTATTTACAATTTACCTACTTCAAAAGTGGCTTATATCATTTCACCATCTGACCATAGCGCTTTGTCTCCTTTCCAAATACCTTACGTTATCCAAACCAAATGTTCATATCCTAAAATGATATTTAAACAATTCTAAGCCGTATGTTAGTTGATGTTTGGGTATATTAAGACACCTCCACCAGTCCTGATTGCAAATTCTCAATATTTAATGAATTGTAAATAAAGCTGTAATGATGTCAACAATTGCCGAAGAGGAGAGACATTCCTAGAAGATCCCATTCCCTCCCGTCTAATTACTATTAGCAACCCCTCCTAAGAGGGAGGGATAGCAATAGTTGGGAAGGGAGGACCCTTAACTAATTATAGCTGAGGGTAAATCGGCGAAAGGATAATACTGTCTGAGGGGGGAAGGAGTCATGTCCTGCCCAGCGGTCCTGGCTCTAATTGAATCCTGCCGTGGAGGGAGGGGGGGGGGGGGGGTCTCCTAGCCTAGCAGTTCTAGTAGTAACGGGGGGGGGGGGGGCATCGATCGCTTAGTAGTTAGTAGTACTAGCTAGTTGGTTAGCTTCGTCTAGGTACTCTTCTTAGTATCCTCTCGCTGGTTGGCCGAATGGTTGCGATATCTACCTTGTTAATTGGTTGATATATAATTATATAATATATTACTCTATACTCTACTGTTTCCAATTCCGAATCTACCAATAAATTTGAACTTAATTACAGCTATTAGCAGTTCAATTAACTGAAACAATTTCAGGGATACCTTCTATAAATTACGAAAATAAAACTGTTTTTTTTTCTGTTATGCTTTGTACATTTTTATTTTGTTTTTAAGTAAATTATTATTATTATTTTATAACATTGTATATGGATGGCGTGATTATATTGCTTATCTAGGAACGTATAAGAATTTTCGAACAACGATGCAATCATGCAATATGAGAAACAAATAAGAAATCAATTAATTTTTAAAAAATAAATGACGTATTTATTTTCTTTAGGAAACATAAAAATAATATTAATTTATCTCAATTTATTAAAATTTGTTTTTCAAGTATGAAATAAATATTTTTTTTAGCTATTTAGTTAAATTATGATTTTGTAAGTTTAATTATGTAGTATGATAATTACGAATAGTAGCCATCCTAAAATAATATATTTAAATTAATTATTAATTACTTCACATGTTAGGCGGTAACTCGGTAACTTTAGGTACACTTTTTAATGAGACAAATTTTATGATATAATTTTGGAAAGTGAATAAAGACACGGTTATGCATTAATAGGCTCAAAATCTTGTTAAAACATTGGTTTAATAATTTTGATTACTTAAATCAGTTTTAAACAATAACATCAAAAATTAAAATTAAAAGGAAACCAATGCTATCGTACCCAGAACCATTTTAAATAAATCCACTAAACAAACATCGTCTGTTTATTTTAATTATTATTAAGTATCAAATTTTGACAAATAGCACAAGAAAAAAAATAATAAACTAAATACAGAGTTATATTGATAAATTTGGTTTATGTAAAAATAATGCTTTTTTCCGCCTTTGCTACGTTTTAAAATCAATTGTGTGCACAAATCAAATCCCTAATGTTAATTCCATATATATCATAATTAATCTTATTCTATATCCTCGCTTTCACCCAAAATTCAAACAATGAACTCATTTAGTTCATTTTGTTTAAAGTCTTTGAAAAAAAAATATCAAAGAGCGTTTTTCGTCAAATTTAGTTTTACAAATTTAAAACCCGCTGTTCTACTATAACTAGTCGTAATATCAATGACGTGTGGGATCAGACCGCTGCACAGAGCAGCGTTAGTTTCCTGACTTGCTCTCGAAATAAATTATGATCAGAGTACGTATTATCCATGGTCCACTGTCGGTATTATCCTCTGCAGATTTCCCAATCGTGGCGAGACCATCAGTGGCTACGAGCACTGTGAAGAAATTGATGTCGTAGATCGGAAGCTTCAACGTTTTCGCCAAGCATTGATGAATCGCCATGGGTCGATCATTCCCCAAGATGTATGGCCCAGCATCCGTACTATGTACAATAAACGCTGAGACGACCTCACGAGTCGGGCTACGAAATCCTTCAACCGTCCCTCTTCGTCTGAACCCTTACTGAATTCCACTTTTTTTTTTTAGTAAGAAACTTTCAAAACGATAGTGATATTAAAAATGCTTTTCGGGAGTTACATTTTTTCTAGGGATCCAAATATCTTTCCTAGTAGGATAAATAAGTTCATTTATTTTATTTATAGTTGGAAAAAAGAATATGAAATTTATGTTGATGAATGATGAAAATTATTTTGACTAAAGATACGGCTTATTTTTAATAAATATAAAAACTTTGCTTTATTTGTACATCAACCCAAGATTTACAACAATTTTTTTAAATAATATCAAATGATTTCGAATGTATTTTAGATGCTCATGGAATGGTTGATTCATTTTATCAACTTGTCACATGAAAATTATTATTTGATATCTTAAAATGTGCCTTTTAATAAAAAAATATGAAGGAAATGAATGGTCCGGGTAGAATAATAATAAAAAAGAATTAAATAAAAATTTAGTAGTTAATTTGAACTATTTACTGAATGCTTATAACTAACTAATGTGTATAACTACTATTAATATGCAAATAACTACCGTTAATGTAATTAACTAACTATTTATTTTATTACTACGGACCATCTCATTAATTACCATGCTTTCAACTATCAATAAAAAATAAATACAAATATTTGTTGAACATGCTTTAGCGGGCCGGACCACCAGTTAGCTTTATCTGAATTATTCCAATATAGCATATTTAGGATAGTAAATAGTTCTCCATAGAAATGGCGAATTGCAAAAGGTAAAAATTGCATGTTCTCTGTTAAAATAATCTGAATCTGAATAAACATAAATCTGAATAAACATAAAATTATCCTTGCATTTTATATTTCCGGTCTGCGAGGAATTTGCTGAGTGTTATAAAAACAGGCAGGGTTTATGAATTATTAAAACAAATATTTACGGAATAGCCAATGCCATTTGATGCAATTTAAATATTTATACTATCGGCCGTTGGCAGCATTGTTAACAACATTACAAAACGCCTCCAGCATAACAGTTTTTGTCTCTGATAAAAAATAAAATAATTGACATATAAAAGATTTTTACCATAGGAGATAAAAGGTGTTTTTTTTTTGTTTTTTTTCGCTGTATAAAATAATGAAATATAGAGACTAAATGTAAAAAATAAATAAAATATTGTTCTTAAATAAAAACGAAGCCCCAGATATGTGTTTTGTTATTTGAAAAATATATTGCAACAATTGAAACGAGGAGCAGCATGTTTATATGAGTACCAGTGGTTAGAATCATTACTAATATCGTTAAAATTAATTATCAGTTTTGACTTTGAAAGTTATGTGTATTTAATGTGGTTTTTATTATCGAATTACATATTTAAACGAATGATCAGTCGATAGAATTAATAGCGTGTAATTAGAGGGAAAGTACTGTCATCAAATGGTCCGTTTATATTATTATAAATTTGCCTTAATTATAGTCATTAAATCCGTTTTAGGCTAGCTAATGATTACTAGTGCTAACTTGCGCCTATATTTATGGTTCTCAATTTATATATTGCAATTGATTTTCAGGGTTTCAAATGGCAAATCTTTATGTATTTTATATAAGTGATTTGTTCAATTTTTTTATTATTAAACAATTTTTGGAGTATATTGTCAACATCATATCGATATGTTGCTAGCCTGCTTCCCTCCAAAAACGGCGCTCGAAGCTTAAATCTAGCATCATCCACAGTCATCTTAATCAAGCGGACAAGTTTCCCAAGGAATTCCTAGTTCACTCAGTAATTTAGTTCTCCGAAGGCTGTCGTTGGCACTCCGAAGATCAATATCCCGTACTCTTGAGATTTCTCCAGTATCATCTGGAGGCTGAATATCTCATCGACTATGGAGAACTTCCCCCCTGAAACCCACCTGAAAAAGGGGCATTCTGCGTATTCTTTCTTCGGAGGGGAAAGGGAGGGATTTAATATGAAGAAGGCAAATAATCACCTGAATACCTACAATCCCAAATTTGTTGTAAGATTTCAGGATAAACATGAAAATTGGACCAATAACTATTGTTATAATTACCAAAATTATTAATCAAAATACAAATCTTATTTTGGTTGGTATAAAAATTAAATTTTGCCGTACATTTTGGGGAGGGATATATCCCCCTCGTCCCCTTCCCCCTCCCCTGGGGGATCTCCCTGCGTAAGCCACTGCCGCCTGATACTAATCTATCGTGTCATTTTTAATATAAGAGAAATATCTAACAAAAATAATAATAAATCAATATTAAAATTGTATATCAATGGCTAAGAGCTAGATATATCTCGGTACCTACAAAACGATAACTTTACAATAGGGGGAAACAACTTTTAAAACGCAATTTCAATTACAATTTAAAATCTTATAAATTTTTATATATTTTTCATAACCCTAAGGAAGCGTACCAAAAATTCAGTCATGTTTTTCAGTAATCTTATAATATTTTATAAATAATGTAATTAGGGATTGATAAATTATTTGCCACTTCTATAATTTTGTTTTTATTGAAAACTAATTTCGAATATTATGCATTCTTCTTCAGTTCTAAAAAACACACTATATTTTGATGTGAATTTTTTGTGTGTTTTTAGAACTGATGATGAATGTAGAACATTTGAAACTAGTTTTCAATAAAAACAAAATTATAGAAGTGGCAAATATAATATCAATCCCTACTTAGATTGATCCTTATATAATGTCGTGCGGGGATGACAACTGATAAACAATGTAGTTACGATTCACAGAAAGATTATTTTAGTGCATGTACTGTTAGCAGGGCCCTACTTCATAAAGTACAAAAGTTTTACAAATTATTGTACAGTATTGCATATGCAAATGTTCGTTTTTAGAAGTTACAAATTACTTAACGTTATTAGATAATAAAAGTTTTATTAATTTTTATTTTAAAATATAGCTATTTCTACAGTGTATGATATATATGTTGTAAGCCATAGCTCCACTTGTTCTTGTACCTGATTATGAGATAGGGTTCAGGTATCACTTCTGAGCCATCCATTATTTGAATCTTTGGTTAAAACTTTTAGAATGAAAATTGTTTTATTCAATATAGACTTAGGGACTTAAAAAAGATAATAATGAATATAAACAAAATAAAAATGATCATTATAATTACTTTACTACTATTCGGGCTCTACCTTCTTTGAGTTAATATAACTTGATTGGGTCTGCCCGATCATCTTCAACGAATATACGGTATTACCGTATCGTACTAGTGGTGCTTGAATTATTATATGAGCTGTACTCCTCCACGAGGCCCGTGTCGGAATAATCTATCTGTGTATAAACATGTCGATGCGTTGTCAGTATGATATCGTGAGCTGCAGCCAGCGGTGCTTGTCCAGATAAATGGCTACACGGGGCGAGGTATTAGGGACATTGATGTATTATCTAGTCCGGCCAATGTCCATGGCTACCTCTACTGCCTTATCGTCATTAATACCAATTATTGTTATTGCCATTCAGTGTAATAGATTGTATTATTTCTCAATAAAACCTTAATCATTACATTACAATAGTTTGTTTACTGGTGTTGATGGCTCGCAAATTTTCGGTAATGGCAATGCTAAATCCTTTTGATCTATGAAAACCGCTCGTGAACGGCCATCGCAAACCTTGGCCAGTACTTTCACCAATGTGACGAACGTTCACAAATATTCCAATCCACACCAGTGACAAATTATTTTAAGGGTTATACTTTTCGAAATCTAGATGCATATATCCTACTTTTTCTGTAGAATTGGCGAATTCTACAAATTGGGATTTTCGTCTTTTTAGTTTCATGACATCAATAGCTATAAAATCGTGCAGTAAAAGATTGTGTATACATAAACAATTTTACACATTTTGTGTATTAAGAGTATATATAACATTTTGGGCATTATAACCTTAAACAATCAGAAAATCATAAATGGTGATTTTTGTACTATATTTTAAGTTGGATTTTAAGTTATTATAAAATAAATAAATACTAAACTAATGTTAAATAAGATATATATATATATATATATATATATATATATATATATATATATCAATCATTCTATCATTATATATATTATCTTCATGTATCATTAAAAAAAGAAAAGTCAATTATGAAATAAATGTATTTTAATATAATAATTCGAAACAATATTCTTTATGTTTTTAGAATTGAAGATGAATATAACATTTGAAACTAGTTTTCAATAAAAATTAAAAAAAGGTGGCCCATCATTTATCAATCCCTAATTACGTTCTAATGTTTTTGTTTTTTTATTTTGGACGAGTTTGTGATACCTGTTGCGCAAGTATTAAGGAATGTTCTGTGTTTAGCTGTGATGAAATTTCTTAAAGATATAGTGCCAAGGGACTTTTTTATTTAGTCAACTTTCTTTAATCTCATTAATTAATGAATTCCATTAATTAAAATTAAAAAGTAATGCCAAATATATTAGTTATGACAAGAAATCAAATACATGTTGGTACTCACCAAGGTATAAATGGATTATATCAAACAGAAAAATATCTACTGGTTTCTTCTCGCATTGAACTAACAATGAACGAAAGGTAGGTAGCATGTTTTTAAGTAAACGGTTTAAGGCTCGGGGTTTTTCCAGTAATGCCGGTGAGTAATTGGTTTTTCTGTTATAGATGGGAATAAATTTAAGATTGGACTATTGGAGATATTAATTTGGTCATTTAAGCATAAATCTGGATTGGTTTTGAAGGATTTTATTATTTCAAGTGCTTCATGTATTTTTAATTTAAGGCTGTTTTCAATGTGATCTATTAATTTAACTTCTGAGTCTTTGATGAATTTATGTTGTTGTTTTTTTCATTTAAATTTACATTTTACAAACGTTCAAGGTTTGAGAGAGTTAGGTTGCGATGTCGAAAATCGACCAATGTGGACATAGCTGTCTTCTGCGTTGTTTACAATCTGTTTCGGGATAAATGTGAAGATGTTTACTCGAGAGAACTTTCTAAATAAACCATGTTCGATTATCTGTATTTTATTATAAATCGAATAGCTGTAAACAGTCGGCTGACTGTTTAAAGCAAATCTAAGGTTTGGTACAGACAAATTGTAACATTTTTTAAATAACAAGTTAAATTTTCCGGGAAATACTATTAGTCACTGTTGAAGCTTTTGTTTTATTGTTCCTCGGCTCAGTATTATTGGTTATCAGTTATCAAAGTTTAAAGATGGTTTAAAGTTTCGTGAGCAATGCTAACAGGATAAACTCTTCAATTGATTTACGACTAATAACAAAGAGTGAGACTCTTGTAATTAGTTCAAGTAATTACTTAAAATTTTACATCGATTTCATTTACTATTGTTAATGGTGACAATAATAATAATAGCGACCAAATGTATAATTAATTTTTTTTTACGGCATACTTTATTGTGTAATGCCGTATAATTGCAGCCACGGTGCCATTATTGTCTCTTGAGATTTTATGGCCGTTTTCTTTTCTTTTTTCCTTTCTAATGAAGTAAACGCGTCGATTCTCAATATTATTAAAAAAAAAAATCTTGGCTTTTTGTGATGAAAATGCCTCTAGTGTTTTTTTTTTTGTTTTTTTTGTCTTTTGCATCGTGTAGATGGGTACTTGAACATGGTTATTAGCATATAATTACAATGGCTAACGAAATAACATCCCTCGTTATTGTGGAGGGCTTCTATCGTTTGACCCGGTGATGATAAAAAAAGCTACCGCTAATTTTCTGAATATTATCATCGATATTTTTTCGATGCTAGTTCATGTCGATTCTGAGGCATTTGTCTGTGGGTCATGTATCCTTTTTATATAAAGTAAATTCATGCCTTGCAATCGTGTATTATTTATGTTTGCCATGATTATAGTTCATCAAGGGTGGTTAAAGATAGTTTACAACATAGATAAATATGAAATTAAAGTAATAAAAATAATAATCAAGATTATATTAATAATGAAATATAAATATTTAATAATTATAATCGTTTAATGGATCAACGATTTCAAAAATTTAAAAGAAAAAATCACATCAAATATACATCTTTATTGACAATTAAATGAAAGTAACGTAGTATCATAACTAATTATGTTTTGGCTTCTAAAAATAAAAAATAAATAAAATAAAACAACAGGAGTTGCAACTGTAGGGTGATAGAATTCAAATACAAAAATTTTTGAATAATAATAACTTGGTAGGTTGTGGTGGAAAAGCAAGTTTTCTAGCTCATCAGGGTTGCCTGCTACGTTTTGCACCATGGATAAATTACCAGCTTCAGAAAAAACTTGTTCGCTGGGGACATTTCTAGTTGGTGCATCCTGCGGCATTGTAGTTCCAGACGATACGGCAACACTTGCGTTTAGCAACATGGAGAATTTTCAAGGCAGACAGTACGATCCACGACAGGAAGAAACCAATGACCGATAGGCCGATATATCGGTCTTGGAAATATCGATCGGTCGATCCCTAATTATATGACAGTAAACACAAACTATGTTTAATTACTGTTTCTCTTTCATAATCATGACGCAAGACCGCTATGTATATTGTATATATTTGCTGATAGTTGGTTTTAAATTTTAAAAACTGTTTCAGGCCCATTAAATGGTACCTGGTTAAAATTGTATTTTTCATTTTTATCGACCCAGTGATGATAAAAAAAGCTACCGCTAACTTACTGAATGTTATCATCGATATTTTTTCGATGCTAGTTCATGTCGATTCTGAGGCATTTGTCTGAGGGTCTCAATTTTTTTTTTAATTACTTGAAATAACTAGTAATAATTTTTTTGCTGATAATTAGTGTTCTTATTTTTAGTTAATATAGAATTTTCCACTAGTGTGGTTTTCCTTTTCCTAAATCTCTTCGATGAATATTTTGGTTTTCTCTCTATCCTTGGCTTATTCTTGATCTTTTTTCTTCTCCTTTCTTCTATCCACTCCATAACTATCATAAAATTAGTGTTCTGATATTTTTTTTTTAAACTTGATAAACTTAACCAGTTTATGGAAATTATAGAACATATAAAATTAAATTAATATAACGTTAATTTAATATGTCGGCGTTGGAGCAAAAAACTGGTCCAGTTAGTGAATTTCGTATAACCACGATTTTTTGTATAACCACGATAGTACAATGCGAGAAGGAACCAGTACAAACTTTTCTGTTTGATATATAATCCATTTAAACCTTGGTGAGTACCAACATGTATTTGATTTCTTGTCTTAATTAAATTCATAATTCATAAATATTTTATTATGCTGATTTATATTACATCTAATTTTATATGTAGAATAATACCAAACTAAATTTTGAATTGCTTATTTTTGAATTTTTTGTGTGTTTTTAGAACTGAAGATAAATGTATAACATTCGAAACTAGTTTTCAATAAAACAAAATTATAGAAGTGGCAAATAATTTATCAATCCCTAATTAGATTGATCCTTCTCTACCATCATGCGGATGTCAACAGAAAAAATAGTATTCTGAATAACTCTTCTGTTAATAACAATCGGGACAGCGGACTTCCGTGATCTCTGTTTAAAATATTACGTCATATCTTCCTCTGGTTTTCCTTCTAGCGGCTGTGGAAATAACTCGTTAAGTCCCATAACCTTTCTTATAAATTGCTTTATTTTTTTTTTTTTTTTAGATTTTATTAGATCTGATAAAATGGTCTGCAAAGTGAAGAGGTTTCTATGAATGTGAAATTGTTATAATATTAGACTTGATTTTTGCTTGTATGCCGACGAAATATAAATATTAATAATACATATAAATAAATAATTAAAAAATATACTTATATTTCGTCATTTGCCGTACTCCCATCTCTTAATGGTGCATCAGCCAACAATCCTTTCCTAAGGTTCCAAATTGTTATATCGACCCAGTGATGATAAAAAAAGCTACCGCTTATTTTCTGAATACTATTGTCGATATTTTTTCCATGCTAGTTCATGTCGATTCTGAGGCATTTGTCTGAGGGTCTCGATTATTTTCTTATATAGTAAATTAATCAGTATTAATTGTTTACGTTAATGGCCCTAATTTGTGTATGCATATGCATACTTACCTGCAACAGAACCTCTCAGGAATATTGTTTCGATATTAAATATTCTAAATACTTCTGCTTTTGATTAGATTAACTCCTGTTTAGGGAAATGATAGAATATAACGTTTGTAAATGCATTAATATACATTCATAAAAAACAAAATTACTAAATGATAAATTATTAAAAAATATATTGTTGTTTGATTATTCGCGGATTTTTTGTACTGCTACAGACATGACGTAATGGAGGCCGCTTTTGTCTGTTACCTCTTAAATATTAGTACAGTCAGTAACAACATTTTTCGGACAAATTTAAAATTTGTTTATTTAGCAGTTACTCACGGCTATGTGCCAAAAAAATATTTCTAGAAAAGTTTTTAATTCCATAATCAACTAACATTTTAAATCTCTTAAAATAAAATAAAAAAATACACATTTCCATCAAATAGAAAATTTTGTATTAGTAATTAAAGACAAATAGCTCTTGTATCAAAATCTTACTGACCGCTATTAACGAACGAATCAGGCTTGTTTTTGTAATCTTCTTTTTAGTGCTTTCAGTTGTTATTAGAATATCTTCAATGCCGAAATGGTTCGAACATCATTTGAAGGTTCATCAAATAGCCAAATTTAATTATTAAAAAGGATTTTGTGTCTTTAAAATCGGGATGGGGAGGGAGGGGGGGGGGAGTGGTAGAAATAGCTGCCCCCTTCCTGAATGGTATATCAGTCAATAATCGTTTCGTAAGGTTCGAAATTGTTATATCGACCCAGTGAAGATAAAAAAGCTACCGCTTATTTTCTGAATACTATTGTCGATATTTTTTCGATGCTAGTTCATGTCGATTCTGAGGCATTTGTCTGAGGGTCTCGGTTTGAAAAAAATCTATTTCTTTTTTAAACAAATAGGTTCATTCGCTCACCTATATTAAGAATTAATAATAGGAAAATTGTAGCGACTACAACCTTAATGAAAGGCGGGATTACTATGATTGTCGAATTTAACAACTGGAGGCCAATTAAATTTGATTACGTGTTAAATTCAGGTTACCACGTTTGTTAATAATAGGAGTATATTTAATTTCATACAAACATTTTATTTTATTGTTTGATCCGGAATATTTCATAATCCGGCATGCCTCAAGTCGAGGACATACCGGATTAAAGGAAGTTTATTGTACTGATTAATTAGAAAATTTATTCACGAGATAATTAAAATTTTAATTTTATTATTAATTATCATAAACTGCAATAAATTCCACGAATTTTTCCTCCATTGATAGCTTTTTAAAGGCGAGTGTCAGGAATCAGTTAACTGTCAGTTACTGGCTTGCTGGATTTACTCTAGTTAATTACTCCTTCATGTCATAATGTTATTACTATTACCTACGAATAGGGGAAAAACGAAATAAATTTGGTTATACTTCATTAAAAAATCGAAGCCCTAGTTTGTAAATCTTCGTGTTTTTTTACTTTTAAATAAAAAATTTACTCAGCAATAAAGGATACTCCTCAAGATGTATAGGATATTATTTTCTATTTTTGAAAACACCTTGGAGGTACAATTAAAAATAGGACATCCTGTACGAGAGTTCCTTACCTTCACGACCCACGCTTTTTTTTTTTTTTTATTTGAAGCCAAACCTGTTTTGCATAAAGAATGTTGTTTCATACTATATTTTTCTTTAATGAGGGTTATTAATTAGAAGTCGGTAGCCGGAGTTTTACGTTAAATAGTTTATAAGGCCTTCCTATTTACTCTCATCTATTCATATAATTAAATTAATGATTTATTACTGTTGATTAAATTATATTTTTCCCACGATCGAACATTGTTTAATCACAATTGATGATCAGTTGATATAAATTATTCATATGGTTTTATTATCGTTTTACGACGGAGTTTGAACCTTGGGGGCAGCCGATGCAGGATCCTTGCGGCCAGTGATGCAATCTTAATAGTCTGGAATGACGTGGCCGGCCCACGTCAAATAGTCTCGTTTTGCCTTTCATTATTATTCTTAATTTACTGTGATAATTTGAGGAAGAAAAAAATAGTGTAAATTAGTATATCATATATTAGCTTATATTTCTCAAATATTTCTTAAGGAACTTACAAAGCTTATCGGTTTTTCATGCGTTCTTCTTCGTATTATATTTTCCTTTTATATCTTATTTTACGTAGAAATATTCGAAGAAACACTGGTAGTCACAGGACAAGGTTTTTTTTTTTATTATTTCTTTATCTGTTCTTATTTGTATTGATTTAATCATCAATTATTAAATCTCTAATTTTAGATCGAAATCTGTTTTTGTTTTCTTTATTTTTATATTCACCCCTGTATTTAGGTTGAAGGCACAAAAGGAAATGTGCTTGATCACATTAGATTGGAACAATAGAATGTGGGGCGAAGTATGATGAGAACTGGTAGCTATTGGCACATCCTTTTCCAGCTAGTTTTCATTCTTCTGAAGTTTTAGCTTAATTATCATTTCATTACAGGGACATGCACCTTCTTGTTTAAATACAATAGCATGTCTAAATATTAATACAATGAAATTAATTATTACTTCAAAGAACATTTTAGATAATACTTACAATTTAAAATTATATTAAGCTATTAATATATATATATATATATATATATATATATATATATATATATATATATATATATATATATATATATATATATATATATATATATATTGAAAAAGTATCAGATATTTTGTCTATACAGATATTGTACTAAATTGGTTGGATAAAATACCCTAATTTGAGTCTTATCCACTGATAAGACTTATAACATTTACCTACGTTATAAATGTTCGAAAGCCGATTAAATTATACCCTGCATTGTAGTTTAGGGCTAAACGTAATTTCAATTACAATTACAAATAATTACTTGATACATGCAATTATTTAATGAACCACTGTAATTGTGATTTTGGGACGCAATTAGAACAGCTATAGTTGAGCCAAAGTAATTACAATTACAATTATTTGTAATTGTAATTGGTAACTGAAATTACTCGCCGCCGAAATGGTCCTAAAAATAGTTGTTTCTACAAATGTGCTAACAGATACGTTTTAAAATTGCGAGTTTCAATTAATCGAATGAAAATTTACTAAAATAACTATTACATTAAATATAGAGTAAATATTGTTATGGCTTCAATTTTAGTTAATTGCAATTATAACTGTTTAGCCTCATGAAGTAATTGCAATTGCAGCTGCAATTACTTACCGTCAACAAGTAATTGTAATTGAGAGCTTTAACTACAATTACAGTAATTAAAAGGAGTAATTGCAAATACCAAGCACAATTTCAGTAATTTTAACTGAAGATGTAATTAAATACTAATACAATAAGTTAATGCCCAACTCTGCTGTATAGTATATTTAAAATTATATAGTATTTTGCGCGGAATATTTTCTATTTTTATTTATATATTCTAGGTTTGCTTATTGCATACAACGCCGGTCCCTGGCGATGGCCGGCGGGGAGGGGGGCCCGGTAACAAGTTGGAGTCCACTAGGCCTGGGTCGATAGCTCGCCCGTTCTGGACTGCCCCCTTCTCTCCCCCTCCCTCCCCAACTGCCGTCTTTATCTGTCTATTAACAGCCGTTATGTAATTAGCCAAGGAGTAAGGTTAGCTTGTTACGCAAAGGCTGTTAACAGTTTTCGTATGATTTAAATGTTCACAGCTGTTCAATTTATGCTTCTCATTAGGAAATGTTTTGATACAGAAACAGGAAAGATAAGAAAAAACTTAAAATACGTCTAATATGAGAAACTTTGTGTAAAAACCCCTCAAAATTCAAATGTGTAAGTTGTAATCTGTAGGCGCAGACAAGGCTCGTGTTGAAAAAACGCATCTTCCTCGTCAATCAATTAGATGAAATAATATTAAGGTCAACCAGTTTTCAATTCATTGATTATGTACTGTAAAATGGTCTGACTTTGCATCATTCTTGTTGACATTAGTCGTTTTTTGTCTGTAGTGGATTTATCGAATTTTGAAAATAATTCAAACTTTTATGGTAAATTATGTATGCCCTGTAGTTATCAAATCCATTCTTAAATGAAACTTCTTTTTTTTTGCTACAATGTCCAGCGGAATAGCCTGACTTCGCACTAATATTAGTTTCTCGTTTAAAATGCCTAGAAAACCGATGGTGGTGCAAATTCAAAGCACAGAATTTGTTTAATCATTTTTTGAGTTCAAAAGACTATTTAACATTAAGAAATACTTTTTTTAGGTAATGAGGTGTAAAGTGAATTATTTTCATTGGTTTTTAACTAAAGAACGACAGTTTTTATACCAATCATACCTCAGTGCTGACATTTTCATGAAAATAGTTTCCATCGGCAGTTTTCCCATCCATCCTATACATGGATCTGCTTCCTCTTCTTTGCCTTTGGCACCCCAGTCCATTCCCTCCCGTTTCTTCTCCAAGGTGTGTATGAAAGACGTTTTTGTATGAATCCGTTGTCTACTTGTATCTTCTGCTACCTTGCTTTCACTTATACTTCGCTTGTATTTTTTTCTCAAATGAAAAATAACCCCCAATGTTATCTAATAATGCAAAGTAGGAGTGGAATATTTGGATTAAAATATATATAAAAGTTCAGTTTTATTCCATGATATGACCTTTGGACCAGAATTTTTTTTTCCCCTAAAATTTTTTTTTGTTATCTTGGTCAGGCCAGTTTATATGACATCTTAAGTATAGTAAATTATATATATACACACGCACACAATACGTATTGTGTACACGCACACAATACCTATTGTGTTGTTTAACCTTTTATTATTATGCGTATTTTATAAGAAATATTAGGCGTGTTTGTTTCGTTTGTTTTGATTCAATGAAAATATACTCGTGCCAAATCGATCAAATTTTATTTTTTTGTTATTTAGGTAATCATCGCAGTAGCACCCCAAGTTGAGGATGGGGTTATTCCGCACATGGTTCAATTTCTGGCTTAGTGGTCCGCAGATATCTCCTCTTGGGAACGACGGTGTTAAACAGTCTATTCAGGAATATGAATAGAATAATTAAAACTTATTACCTACAATGTCTAAAATTTAGAATTATTATTGATGGTATTACTTTATTATTGTTCTGTTTTCATTTTATTTCTTAAATTACCTGGAGACCGCCTACCAGTTTGACAAAGAATAAGTTTATTGTGATTTTGTTCTGAGTTATAGAAAATTTGTTATTCTGCCAGTTGATGTGTATTTGCTATCTTGACGTCCAATAGTTGGAAATACTATTTCCTATCTTGACATCCAATAGTTGGAAATACTTAAATTTGTTATTATATTCGTCGTTTTTTTTTTAAAAAAAAAAAAAGGTTCATGCACTAATAGTTCGAAATTTAGGTTTCGTAAACACCAACTCCATCGATATAAAAAAAATTGGAAATGGTCTGAAAATGTACTATTGATGACGCGAGCACCAAATACTGACGACTCTCATTCGTCACTCCGGTCTTGACCTGTGCTAGAAGCCTTAAAGATATCTTTCAATTATAAAAGTTTTGCCACTTTAATAAACTCCCACTGTATGCAATGAAGAAAAAAAAAAAAAAAAGAAAAAATATATATTGTCGGGGAAAAATCATTTCATGTGTTTCTTGTTAAGTTTGCTAAATTTTCAAAAAACCATGTCGGTATGTACTTTTTGAAAACAGCGTAGAAATACTCAAAGAAAAATGCAGTATTTTCAGTTGTACAATACAATAGAGGATTAATTACGAAGCTAGGCCGAAGAGTCGGGGTTTACACGTGGCGGGGGATACGCAACTCTTGGCAGGTTCACCTTATCAAATATCTCCTGCTCTGAGGATTATCAAATATTTAGCCGCTTTTCCTGCTCATTCATGCCCTGCTCTTGTCCTAGGTCGCAGCCTTCATCCCTTTGTTAGTACCAGTTCTATTCTCGAATCCCTTAGCGATATATCTAGGAAATAGGGTAAATAATTGAGTAGCTGTTCTAATCAAGAATTTAGTATGCTAATTGAATGTCTGTGTTTGTTAGTTTAAGCATTTTGCTTTATTTACTTGTTGGCCAACAAAGTGGTGTTGCCCTGTCTTCTTTGTGCTCCCCTCCTAACTTTAGTCATCCCTCTCCCTAATCGACTAACTTCAAGGATGCAGAGCGGGTTAGTTTTATAATAGTGAAGATATAGATTTACTCTAGAAAAATGTTTGTATCTATATATCAATTGTATACTTTTGGTGGTTTTTGTTTGGTTTTTTAATATCAAGCAATTTCATTATTTATTTATCTATTAACATTTTATTTTGTAGTGGATCCAGAGATCCATCTTCACTCAGGATATAACGAGGGATAGGATTACCTCTCCTTCCTTCCCTTGTTGGAGTACATAAGGACTTTAAACAAAATAAGGGAACAAAACAACGATGTATCGAAAAATAAATTATGTTATATTTTAAACATAAGTAACAGCTAACAACTTATAACATAAATTACAGAATTCTATTCAGCAACCAATGTTTAGTTGAAAATTGTTTATATTTAGACCGCTAACAGTGTAATCAGCATTGCCACTTCTTCTCCCCTCCCTTCCAGGTGACATAAAGCCTCGAGGCAGATCAAACAAATCGATATCTCTTGTTTACCGCCGAGGTACCGGTTGTCCCCCAGAAGAACATTTACCTCTACGATCCCCCGGCCTACCGGACACTGCCATCCTCCCCCGACAGCTGCCTGGAAGTCCAAACTCTAATCCGCCCGCAGGACAGCTGATGTAGCCATCGGAGCGCAGCTGCTATCGCCAGCTTTCCGAAATGTGGAAGACCCGAGCAGATGTTCCCCCATTAGAATAATAATACCAAACGGGGAGTCTGCTTCCAGTTTTTGTACCCGAGTCGTTAGTCGTTATAAAGGGCAATAATAATATGTGCGACTAATTCGTTCCGCCTAGAGAGGGACTGCAAAGCTTTTCATCCTACTCTTATAGAATTGTTTTAAAAGCAATGTTAATTTAATTAATTGATTGAATCGTTCATATTCGTACGTCCGTAACTAACTGTGGAAGAGAAGTTGTAGGTGTTTCCTCAAGTATCCTCATCATCATCACGTTATTTCGGTAGTAGCGGATTCCGAAAAGCAGGGCCTTTGTTTTCGTCTGAACTATCGTATTATGCGGTAATTATTAGTATTCCAACAGTATGCAAGAATTCGAGCAGTTTTTGAAAAATCTTTATAGTCCTACAAGAACTGACTCGAGGTGGACTGTGTAGCCCAACACTTCGCAACAATGTATTCGTTGTCATCTTAAGAGCGTCCGGCTGCCTTTCTGCCATGCTTACTTTAAAATTATTTTTTTTTTTTTCAATAGTCAAGTATTTCCGATGAAATCATTAATATTAACGAACGTTATTTTACAAACTTTATTAGTCTGAATTAAAAATAAAATAAAATTGGTTCCTGGGCAAAGAACACACGCTACAACGCAGACCGGGTGGAAATTAAAGCGCTAGCCTGGCATTGGTAGGAAGAAGAAATGAAATGTGCTTTAATAATGCAATATAATGTTGCTATATAATAAATAATGTTTTAGTAATATGCATGTTCTAATAATGAGATAATAGTTCTTTTTTTTTATAAATTTTTTCATTTATTTTTTTCTCTTCTTTTTTTTTCCACAGACCGTCCTAGTAAGGGAGTAATGGTCAGTCCTAGGCCCTATTGGGGAGCGGGATTTGTGAGTTCCAACTAGAGATAGCTTGTGACAGCCACTAGTGGTATCAGTGAGAAGTTGGTGTTCCTCCAACCGTACCTGATATTTGTTGTCACAGGTACCAACAACAGGCACATGCCTATTAGTTTCCCAACCTAACTTCCATTGAAGTTTTTGATGAATCGATCTACAATTTCGATAGATACAATTTTTTTAAATAAACAATTTACATTAATGGCGAACTTAAATCAATCGAGAGTGCAGTATAGTTATTGTTGAAGTTGAGATAATTATTTCCGCTAGCTATTTTTCAAATAGAGAAAATCCCTTCACACAATGAAGTACGAGTTGTTTTAACCAATAAATATAATTTCATGAGTAATTTCAAAACTTAAATGACCAAAAATTGATATCATTTATCCCATGCTTACCTTATGAGTCATATGAATATAAAATAAAGCTTCCTATTTGTTTAAAGCTCTTGTTTTAGCGCCAAAAATTCGAAATTTATTTTTCAATTTATTATGGGACGTTGATATCACCTTAGGTCGATTCCCGCTCACGACATACCGAAAAAAAAATTGGAAACGGTCTAAAAATCTACTATTGGTGACGTAAGCACCAAATACTAACAAGTCTTAATTAAATTCATAATTCATAAATGTTTTTTAATACTCATTTATATTAATCTAATTTAATATGTACAGTACATAATACCAAACTACATTTTGAATTTGTTTGTGTGTTTTTAGAACTGAGGATGAATGCATAACATTCGAAACTAGTTTTCAATAAAACAAATTTATAGAAGTGGCAAATAATTTATCAATCCCTAATAGATTGATCCTTCTATGCCATCTTGCGGAGGACAACTAAATACTAACGACTGATCAGTCGTCACTCAGGCCTTGACCAGTGCTGAAAGCCTTAAGATATGTTGTAATTATAAAAGTTTTGTCACCTTAATTAATTCCTACTGCACACAATAAAGAATTAAATTTTAAAAAATGTTATTATTTGGGGAGGGGGGAACTTTTCATGTGCTAATTAGGGATTGATAAATTATTTGCCACTTGTATGATTTTGTTTTATTGAAAACTAGTTTCGAATGTTAAACATTCATCTTCAGTTCTAAATACAGACAAACATTCAAAAATAAGCAATTGAACGTTTTTTGGAATAGGCGTTGGGGCCATTTAGCTAACTTGACAGGAAGCTTATCGTGTGCTTCCTGTAAAGTTTGCTGAATGGTCCCAACATCTTTTCTAAAAAAACGACTTCGATATATGCTTTAGATCGATAATTTTCTGCACCGCAGGAATGTCTTTGGGGCCTGTTTCTTTTTGGAGCTTCGCACGTCTTACCGTTATTTCTTTCGATGCTTATCTGTCACCACTGGAACGATGCAGCTTCTAAAGATGTTATTTTTTTTTTTTAGGTCATTATTTATGCCTCGAATAAATAAAAAAAATAATGATAACTAACGGATATAATAAATATCGATAGTATTTTAAACAGTTAAAAACTTATTATTATTGTTTTTTATCAGAACATTGCTGAATAAAATTATTATTTTAAGTTATTCCAAATCCTTCTGCTTCGTTTCATGATTAGGTATTAATTTAATAAATTCTACTTGCATTATTGTTCTTGGATTTAATATAATTAATTATATTATATAGTTAATTCATTCATAGATATGGTAGTCCACGTCATGTCCGGTTCCGTGGCATACCGAAGGTCATACTCAAGCGTTTTTCTGAAATGTTCAGTTTTTCTGAAAACTGCGTGCTTATAAAGATATTTTTATTTTATAACGATAATTATAAAAGATTAAACAGAACAGGTAATAAGGACAAACAAATTAAGGTCTTGGAACTCTGTCTTTAATATTTATAGATGAGGCACGATTGCTATTGCTACCGATTCATTAAGAGAAGGCGCGAACAATTCTTCGTGTATTGGAGTCGTCGAGGTCAACTCTCAATGAATTAATATTTAATGATAAAACTGCAATTAAATTTTTTATTTATTTTTTGCTCATTTCGTTTTAAATTTATAATTCTGCACAATATTAACTCATGATCTCACAGGCAAAAAAAAAAAAAAAAAAAAAAAAAAAAAAAAAAAAAAAAAAAAAAAAAAAAAAAAAAAAACACGTTGCGGTTGTAGAACTAATCAACTCAAATTAACTCTTTTCAGTGAAAATACAAATTACACTAAGCTACGCGTAGTTTGAATTAAAAATAGTTTTATTGTGCACACTGGGGGTTCGGGATTGCCACGCGACCGGTCATAAAGTTTTTAAACTTTGTATTCATAATTTTGTTATTTTTCAATGATATACAATATATTATTCTGAAAGGCTGAAATAACTTCGAGCTAGTGGTAAATAACGATAAGCATTTTGTAAATAGTAACTCCAAAAATATATTTTTATTGGATAAATAATAGTTATTAATCCTTTGATTATGCTGGTATCATTCTCAAAATTTACAAAATGGGTAAAATATATTAAAAAACAAGCGTCTATATTATATAGGGTACAACAGTTATGCCTCGCGTTATGAAAAGATTGGGCATTCCTGTTATAGCTTTTGAACCTTTAAAGTCATAGATTCAATGTAGTCCAGTCACAAGGTATTTTTTTACCTGGACATAATTCTGAAGGTTATGATGTTTTGATATGTTGTATGTGGTATATTGTGTAATGTAGAATACAAGTTTTGTAATTCGAGAACCCTGTGGCAACTACAGAGCATCCGAAAAACCTTGAAATTTTCGGACTTTTTCAGTTTTTGTTACATATGACCTCTAAACGACGCGTTCCTGCCGTCGTAAATACTTATTATCAAAAGATTAAAAACAATAAATTCTCTACGATTTGTACTGGATAAAGGTTTTTCTAAACAAAACAGATAAAGCTTTTCAATGTTTCGAAAAAAATTTGTAATATAGAAAAACTTTGAGAAATGCAGATTTTTTCTAGTAAGTTTTATCATAACATTTCTATATGAATATTAATAATAATAGTAATGTTATGTGTCACTAAATTGGTTAATTGAACTACAATACATCGCTCTAAATACAGGCACGCCGTCTGGAAGGGGCACGGTGGGGGCAAAATTCTCGGGGCCTGGACTTCCAGATATCCCTGTAAGAGTCTATAAAAAAATTAATCAGTCAACAGGTTTGTTGAAAAAAATATCCAATAGAATAATAAAATTATTCCAATCTATGATAAATTATATCACGTATCGTAAACTGGGGTAACATTAGGACATATTTTACAGATATTTTCTTGTATCACCCTCATCAGAAAAATTTTCAATTTTAAACCAAGGCGAAATGGAAGCTATAACCTTTAGTTACCCTACAATAGTCAGAATCTTTAGATATCTTTAACAGGGAGAGAGAGGGACAGGATTGTTACTCTCTCGATTTTACCCTGCCATCCGGGACAAACATTTTTTCTCATTTAACGGTAAACGGTTGGTCTGAGAGAAAAATGCTGAATGTAAAAATTGTCGAGCGTGACGTTTTCTTCCAGAATGTGCCCATTATTTGACACTTGGATGCCGCTCACGCGCGTCCAAACCTATGTCGGTTTCAAGAACATGATTTCGACGTTTTATTATATATACCCCCTTTTTAGGAAAAATACACTCGATCCGTCTAGGAGATGCAAATTTATTAATTAAAAATAATCAAAGATATCAAAATTCGGTTTGTACCATTTTTTAAAACTTTTATTATCCTTTAAAATGATGTGCATAAAGGGGTCATCTGCGGACCTCAGTTTGAACGCGCTAACGTGGCTTCAAAGTATATATAACGGGCGTATTCTTGCAAAAAACGTTACGCTCTACAATTTTTTCCTCGAGCATTTTTTTCTCTTACCAATTTTTTTTTTACCTTAAAATGCGTTTGAGGCATCCTAAAATTATGTCACAATGCTACTCCAGTAATTTTAATTAGTTTGTATTTGTTGAGTTAATGCTTCAAATGGTTCGAATATAGAGAATGGATTAAATGATAAACTAATTATGATAGCATTAATAATTGTTTAAATACTTACCTGATATTACATAATAATAACTGAAGACCTGGGCTGTGGAGGCTTTACAATCCTGTTGTCAATTCCTAAACAACCGCCATCCGTGGTTACTTTAAGATAAACATTTTTTGGGAAAACGATTGGTCTGAGATAAATACTAAATGATAAAATTGTAGAGCGTAGCGTTTTCTTCCAGAGTATGCGCATTATTTGACAC
This sequence comes from Rhaphigaster nebulosa, assembly GCA_948150685.1. NCBI lineage: Eukaryota > Metazoa > Arthropoda > Insecta > Hemiptera > Pentatomidae > Rhaphigaster > Rhaphigaster nebulosa. Next base: position 122,257,713 of record OX411311.1, read on the forward strand.
CGCGTACGACCCTCACGCGCATCCAAACATATGTCTGTCTCAAGAACATGATTTCGACGTTTTTTATACTCCCTTTTTAATAAAAAAAAATTTGTAATTAGGGATTGATAAATTATTTGCTACTTCTATAATTTTTTTTTTGAAAACTAGTTTCGAATTTTATACTTTCATCTTCAGTTCTAAAAACACAAAAATTCAAAAATAAGCAATTCAGAATACAGTTGGTATTATTATACGTATTAAATTAAATTTAATTTTAATTAGTATTATAAAACATTTATGAATTATGAATTTAATTAAGACAAGGTTTCGAATACATGTTGCCACTCACCAAGGTTTAAGTAGATTATATCAAACAGATAAGTTTGTGATCCTTCTATACCATCATGCGGATGTCAACAGATAAGTTTGTATTGGTTTGTTCTGGCACTGAACTAGCAATGGATTTTAGAACTGAAGATGAATGTATAACATTCGATTTCAATAAAAACAATATTATAGAAGTGGCAAATAATTTATCAATCCCTAATTAGATTGGTCCTTCTTTACCATCATGCGGATGTCAACCAAAAATATTTGCCAGCCGGCAATTAAATTAATAAATTAATTAAAAATAATCAAAATTCGGCTTGCACCATTCGTTTTAACTTTTATTATACTTCAAAAAGGAATCATCTAAGTATCTTATGGTCTGTACCCTGTATTTGTCTAAAGTCCAGCATTACTTTTACACCATTACTTCGGATTATTTAAAACAAAAATATTTTTAGTTGTTATCAAATATTGTTATTTCTTGCATAACTACTCTAGCGTTTGCAGTTTTTAATTACTATCTCATATTTTCAACGACATGACATTTAACCCGCTGGAAGTGAGGTCACCATCAGTTATGAATTCAGCAAGCGTGTCTCGGTTGTGTCCTACTTGGCCAGTCGGTCATATGGCTCTTCCATCTCTGCCTGTATAACTGTCTTATTATTACTGCCGAGTTTTCTCTTCTGCAATGTGCACACTGTGTAATGGAAACTATTATAGGTGAAATTATACTGTTAGATGCTTAAGTGCTTAACTAATTATAAGTCCCGGTAAACCGTTATTGTAAATTACCTCTTGCCATCATTCCATTTATCTACAAATTGTCAACTTAATTAATTTGATTTCATTATTAATGATTGTTTCCTTTTCTCTAATATTTAATTAGAAAAATATATATTTACGCTATACATTTAAGTGATTTAAAAAAATATGTATAATTGTAGCTTTAGACTTTTGCCAAACCTAGACAAGTTAATTGGGAAATATTTAAAGGGTGTTGACAGAAGCTTAGCAAACTAACCTATCCACACGCTACAATTGAAGCTATTCCAACTTTTGTCTGCTCTTAATTCTAGTTTTAAATGTTAATTACGGTTTAAAATAGTATTATTTTATAAAGAAACAATTAAAAATATTAAATAAAAACACATATAATTTATATAAATACATAAGTGAGTGGATGCAACACTAGCGCTGATGTGGCGCTTCCCGCAAGTACCGGATCGGATTCAATCACAGAGAAGCCAAACCAAGCAAAATTCTGCCCCCTTTACAAATTTGTGATTTGCCTATGCCTGGCAAATACGTACAGGCAGCTTAATGTTGATGTCATTCAGCTAATCGATTGAAACTTTCTAGCAGTTAGTTTAACACATACATAACCTTTAACTTTCTCATTCTTTGGGTCAAAACAAACTTTATTCCACCAAAAATAATTAATTGTGAAAAAAGTCGTCACGTACAACGTTGCTCCAGCCACTGATTCAATTATGAAATATTTGCTCTACATAAACAATGAATATAAAATAATTTAAAATGAATAGTTCTCAATTATTTGTGGTAACTCGTACTAATCATTGTTTATATTACATAATACTTAAGTTATTACCTATTTATGGCGTCGTTAAATAACAATATCCGTAAAAAAATAAAAAAAAACTTATATACTAAAACTTAAAACATTTTCTCAACTTTTAATTAAAAAAAAAACTTGGAACATCACACATAAGCCCCATTATACACGGCTAATATTATTGAGTTAATTTCTTATTTTTTAATGCCACAATTCTTGCAATTAGAATTATATTAAATCCACAATCATTCATACTCGGGAAAAAGAAATATCTTTGTAGAAAGCAAGATCGTAGCATCCATGAAAGTTATTTATTGCGCATGCGCTTAGCAACGAGACGATGAATGATAAATGGCTTCCTGTATTTAATTGATCATTTTATAGATTTTTTTATATTATACAATAGTATGGCGTTAAAGTACATAATATGTATTTTAAATTAAAATTTTTGCTTTAATTATTTGTTTTTCAATTATATAATTTGCCTTTAATAGCATAAAAGTTTATTTTCGTTTTATTTGAAGATTTGGTTCCTAGTTAAGATTATTAGTGTAAGTGTTAATTGTGCGTGTGCTCAGTAACGAGACAATGGACGATAAATGGTTTCTTGTAATTAATTAGTTTATCAATTTTTAAAAATAAAATACTCTTATTTATTTTAAATTAAAATTATTGCTTTAATGATTAGTTTTTTAATTATGGTATTTTTTTGATATCATAAAATCTTATTTTTGTTATATTTGTTAATATTTAGATTAATAATAATCAATTTTTTATTGTGTTTATAATTGATTAAACTTCATTATATTTAAGTTATAATAATTAATCTTTGTTATGTTAGATTTTTGAAACTTCAAAAACATTTTCTCTTATCTGGGCTTTTTCATATAATAAGTTTAATTATACATTTTTACAATGTTATTTAAGATATGCCAAAGCATCTAGTACTTATTATTTATTAGGATTATAATAAAATAAATGTATGGATATCTATTAGAAATCAAAAAACAGGTCGAAGTTATAAGCATGAATAATTTATTTTGGTTTGTGATGATCTCAAATTAGCAACTATATTTCTTCAACACATATCCAATATTTTGTAAAGTGAAACGCGAATGCTCAAAAAATTTGTTTTTAATTCTGTTGTAGAGGATCGGTTGTTAGTTGGTAACACCATGTTGCTATGTGTCGTAGGAATCTGCTGATTGTGACATTCCTCAGCAAAAAGCTGTTTTTGGACTGAAAGGTATTATCAAGAAGGCTATAGCCCCAGAGCTATAGAAAGACCATGACTGATTTGGCCTCGCTATAGGTTTATTCTCCTGTCATCTGCAGCCTACTAGTTCTGTAGAAATGTCCCCATTCCGCTTTCTTTTTACACCAACCTGTGGAATTTCTCACTTAAACATTTAACTTTTCTAATTATAAATAATGTATTACTAATTGTAAATAATGTATTTATGTATACCTAATGAACCAGAAAATAAACAAGTAAAAGGATTTAATAAAAATTTACCACCACTTTATTTTTGAAAAAACCAACAACACATATTTGATTTCTCGACACTTCCATACTTAACTTGTGATATATTATTAATTTATAGCTAATTTACTGATTAATAAGTTTTCATTTTGATAGCATATTTATGTTTTCACATTTCTAAAATTATGGCAGATCCAATAGATAATTTACTCTTGTAAATTAATGACATATTTTATGGAAATTAATATTGTATTTTATTGACTTTTACTATAAGAATATTTTATGTTGTTTTGCTTATAATCATAATTGTTGGTCTAGTATATATTCATTAAGTACATTTGATAAAACTATTATACATTCGTAATAATTATAAATCGAGGAAATATAACTCTTCACACTTTATTTTCATTTATTCAATGACGTTTCGAGCTATTTGGTTAGTTTTATCTGAAAATTAGCATTTCTGTAATATCAATCATAATTATATTTATTTTTTTCATACATTAAAATTTAGTTCTTTAACAAAACTGTTTAAAAGATCATCAAACAAAATTATTTATTCTAAATTTTAAATTCAACTATATATTGTGCTAAACAGTTCCAAAAGTTGTTGAATAAATGAAAATAAAAAAAGTGAAGTACAAAGGATTATATTTCCTTGATATCATGTAGTTTGACCAATTTAGTTTATAATAACAAAACCTTTTATTATGAATTGATAATTTATTATGTCTATTCACTGTAAGGAATTAATTGAAATCTCGCACGTGCTCAATGTCAATAATTTGAAATAATTTTGTTTCAGGTTTTAAATGAAGCCGTCGGTGCTCTGATGTGGCACACTATAGTTTTAACTAAAGAAGACTTGGAAAAATTTAAAACGCTTAGGATCATAGTGCGGATAGGTAGTGGTGTAGATAACATTGATGTTAAGGTAAGTCTCATATCATTTATTATTACAAATATTTTATTATACTTAAAATTAAAGATTGAAGTTGTCTAGCAGGTTGGACACTGGCTTCCTGCCCTGAATAAAATACTGGTCTTGTTGCACTCTAAAGTTTCTCCTGACAGGAAATTAGTGGGCTTTGTCAGAATAGGAACTGTGGTTTGAGCAATACTTCCTGATCCTCATAAGCCCAAAATATATTTTTTTTTTAATGAGTGACTTACAATTATAAGTTGTTAAATTAGACTTGTTGACTACTGACTGAGAGCCCTAAAAAAAAATCTTATTTCAAAAATCAGACAGGGCCTTCATGACTGTTTTATGCGTCTTAATGATGTATTTAGTGTTATTTGATTTAATAGATTTTCATATCATAAGCTGTAAGTTTTATCTTATTTTGGAAATAGCTGTTTAATTTTTTTTTCCTAAACAAATAATTATTAATTTTTTTGTATAACTTATCTATATTTGACTAGTTTAATTATGTTTAGTTAGCACAGTATTTTTCAGTTAGAATCACTAATTTTTTATTTATATGTAAACATTTTTTTAATGTTTATTTTTGGAAACATTAGAAAGAGCATTGATGATGATTTAATACAATAACCTTACCTACATTATTTGATTTTAAAATGAAAATCTGATTGTTCTGAAATGCTCCATAGTAATTTTTTTATTTTTTAGAAATTCTGTACTAGTTTATAAGGTGTTTGGTAAAGAAGTGTTATTACTTTTTATTCTGGCTTATATTTGCTTTTTTAGAATTTCTTTAGTTATATCTATGTTTAAATGTTATAAATTAGAAAAATTAAATATTAACTCTAATATATCAACAACTATGCAACAAGCTTCCGAGTTTGCCAAAAGGGTTCGGGGTAGGATTGAGGTGAACAAACTGGTGGCCATTGTTATACAGAAAAATCATAAAACTGTATCAATCTCCTTTTTTTGACCTAAACTGTTGAACCTACTACTTATTGATAACTTCATGTCTACAGCGACACTTTACCCTTGTATACAAGTAACTCAAAAAGTAGCACTAGATCTGGCAGGTTTCTGTTTTGAAAGGAAACCATGGAAAAAAGCTGTCTAGTGGGTAACGATATTAAAATGAAATTGATGATGTTGATAAAAATCATTGAAAGGGTATTTCGATTAAAATAAAAATAAATTGAAAATAGAATCAGGCTGACCTAATGTAGGAAATGAAAAAATAATTGTTCATTGCAAAAAAATTACTAAAGACTTAAAGACAGCTATTAGTTAAATCTAAACCTCTCTCAAATAAACATTTGCGGTGAAATTGAGATTTTTTTTTTTTATCTTAAATCATTGTTGCGACATAGATATGCATAATGAACCCAGTCGATCTCTTTATAAGTGAATTCTTAAAGATAGTCATTTTGATAGTTTTAGGACTTTTTCTATTTTATCATTTTTATCTGGTTTTCTTTTTTAAGTTCACCATTGATCTTGCTTGTCTGTTTTTCTGGTACAGTCCAACTTTCAGAGCTTTAGAATTTCATAATCAGTTATTTTTTTCATCAAGAAGCAATTTATACCTTTCGTTTATTATGATTTATTTCTTTTTGAAATATTAATTTATTGTTTGTTCGAATACGATCTATTATTCCTTTCAATTCTAACATAATTTAGTGATGTTGATGCAATTAGAGCATTGATGATGATCAAAATTTTACCTTACCTACATTAATTGATTAAGAAATGAAAAATTAAATGTTCTGAAATGCTCAAGCGTAAATATGTTTGATAGATTGTTAGTGAAAATTGTGTTGGTCTTAATTCATGTTAATATAACAAAAATATTTTCTGTTTAGCTGTTTCTATCTACCCATGTTGTATTAATAGTTAATTTTTTATTCATAGCTTTGAACAATATTTTTGGCTATATACATTATTTCCTTTTTTTGTTCCTCTTTAACTATCGGGTGTCAAGAAGTTTCCATATTTTTCCTTTTAATGCTTTCTGCAAAGTCTAGAAAAAGCCTCCCCTTTTCCTTAAGCTAGACATGCTTGTGGTGAGGTTGGAAGACCCATCTGGTGCAAATCATCCTCTGTAAATTGGGAATTGATTAGAACCAGTTTATTAAGTTTGATTCTTAACCATTTGGTCTTGGCCCTGTAAATAGTTGCATGTTCATATCAATATAAAAGGGAATATATCTGTAGGGTATTTCAGAGGTTAACTGTTGTAACATTTTCAAAGTTTTACTAGAGATAGTGCGCAATCTTTATATTTGAAGTATTACACTTTTTACTTCCCTGCTAGCTTATTTACGATACTTTACCTTTGAAAATATGGCGAGAATAATGTAAATATTATAATAAAATCAAAATCAGTAAAATTGGACTGCGACAGTTTACCTCTGACGCAAAGAAATATCAATATGTAATAAATATCGTAGAGCATTTATGATGATTAAAATTTTAACCTTACCTACATTATTTGATTTAACATTGAAAAAATGCAAAATTTTCTGAAATGCTCAATTATCATTACTTCAAATATTATTCATTTAACTTTTATTTTTTGTTTATTATCTTCAATAATGAATTTTCGTGATTGATTTAGAAAAAAATACCCCCTCACCACTCATTTTTATTTATTTTTCATTGTTTTATTTATTTGAGAAATCTATTTATATTGAGCTGTCCTATTCCCAATGTTGTTGTGCCATGACCAGAAAATGGTCTGTTGGTTTGACTTGGGCAGTTGATTTTAGGTTTCAACCAGACAGAAGTAGACTAATAATAATTTCTTAAATTCTATTTTTATTATATATAATACATATGAGAGCATTTATGATGAATATAAATTTTACCTTACCTACATTATTTGAGTTCATTATGAAAAACTATTAATTGTTCTGAAATATCTCAAGTATTATGCTTTAAAAATTAAATTATTTTCTCTCAATTGGTCAAATATATTTTAGTAGCTTCATATGAAATTCATACCTACTGTATCAATTGACATTGCTGAGGATAAAACTATATATATATATATATATATATATATAATTTAGAAGATACTTAAGCATTAATGATGATCTCACATTTTACCTTACCTACATTATTTGATCAAAAAATGAAAAATATAATTTTCTGAAGTGCTTAAGCATCTTTATAAATTAAATTGAAATATGTTTCTCCATTTAATTTTTCAAATTTATATGAAGTTTTCCAAAAACAATCAAAGCTCTTCCTTCTGTGTGCCAATGCTGCTTTCATCCAGTCCTTTTTGTCATTTAGTCATTTTCAGTCTAAGTTCTCCGATGGAGTTAATAAGAAAAAAATAATAATTCTGTTCCATTCAAGACTGGATTTGTATTTTATCAACTCTCTGTCTTTCCTCCAAGTATATTATTGCCTTTTCCCTCTTTTTTAACTCTTTCAGCACCGAGGCTGCAACATTTGCGATTACTACTTTTTTTTTTTTATAAAATCTTACCCCACCATCACCTAAATTATTCTTTTTTATAAAATTCAGAGTTTTTTAACCTTGGCCCTAGCTATGGTTATATATATCCTTGTAATATAGAAAAATATAATATACAAAACTTTTTGTTTATATCAAATGAAGTGACTTGTTTTTAAGTCACATTACTGTTTTCTTTGTTCACTACTCCCTAACTCAGGTAACAATGTGACCATATGGCAAAGGGTTATTTGTATGGAAGGTGTGTTTTCAGACGGCCAAATTTGACTCCATTTTAGTTTACGCAGTTTGAAAACGTTCCTTTCACATGGTCTACTGATTATCGGAGTCGGTTCATACAGTTCCTGCAGGATGTCAATCTGATATCCGATTTATCGACTGTGAAAACAGCCTAAAGCCTAGTACACACCTAGCGACAATGTAAGGAACATTGTCGTGAGACACGAGTCCCATAGTGTTGCAATGCAAGTGTATCGTGTCCACATCTAGTGAGTCATTGTGTAACAGTGGTGCACCATGTCACAACAAATTGTTCTTTGTTTTATTAATTTGTTTATTAATAATTTAATGATTATATTAGCTCAAAAAAATAAAATAAAATAAATAAAGTATAGATAAATGGTACTGTAGAAGAAATCTATTTTGGGAAGACAAAGTCCACGCCATTAATCTTATAGACAGATAAAAATTAGAAGATAAAATTAACACAAGAATGTCATATTATTAAACATTATATAGAATGCTACAATTATTATTGTTACCATTTTATTATAAAATGATAAAATTAACCCTAAGGATACCAACACTCTTTGAAGTACAGCCGCCTCTCCACACCCTATTCTATGGCATTTATCTTCAGGGTATAGTAGTTGTATCAGCGATTTAACTATCCAATTTCCATCATAAAACCCGTGATATGTTCCATACAGTCCCATACAAGCTGCCACATTTCTCTTATGCATTTGTTGCTAGGTTTGTAAGGGGCTTAGGGATTAGTTGATTTATTGTTTTGAAAAGCATAATACTAATGGTTCCATGGCTGAAAGGAATGTTTGTAATATAATATTTTTACTTTTAACAAATAAAATTCAAAATTCTAAATTATTATAATTTGATGTCTTCTAAGTTCAAAAGTTAAATCCCGATAAAGTTTTTCCCTGTTAAGTTCAAAATATTTAAAAAGTAAGGAAAAAAAAGAGATTCTAGGACAATTCTTTGTCGATCGGGATAACAAAATTTTTTTATCATTTTTTTCATGTTTTAGAAAATAATTAGAATACAAAAATGTCATTTTGTATAAAAAAAAAAAATGTAAACTTTGTTGGTGGTGATGGGGGTATAATCATAAAATAGATTCTGACGCTGATGGGGTCATTTTTAAGGATAAAGTTTTAATAATTTTGTGAAAAAGCATTCTTTATCCTAAAAGTTATTAGAGCTTTCTGACGACTTGGTATTAAAAACTAATATTTACTTGTTTTTTTATACAAGGAGTATATAAGATGAACTCTCCTTTGTTGAGATTAAAGTAATTTTTTTTATTAAACTCTTGGTTGTTCTTTTCTGTAGGGGCTATCTGTTAATACTTATTGTATTAAAAGTATTTATATTTTGTGGAAATATTTCATTGTGTAGGTTAATATTGTCGACTTGATGTCTTCCAGGTATCTATCATGCATTTTGGGAATTACAATTTCAGAATCCAGTTGTGCAGAAGCAGTGTTACCAGAACAGCTCTGTATTTTTCCTCTAAACTTAGCTAAATTTTCCTCCAAATCCACCAACTTTAACCCTAAATGTTTAATTCTTATTTTTCTATTAGTGTAACCAAAATTACTCCATAGTATTTGATGAGAATAAATGATTAGAAAATTAAAAAATACACCAGAGGGTAAATAAAACCCTAAATCTAGGGGGGAAAAAATCTCAATCTGGCAACACTGCGTAGGAGCATTAATGATGATCACCAATTTTACCTTACCTACATTATTTGATTTAGAAATGAAAAACTAAAAGTTCTGAAATGCTCATCTTAATTCTAATTACTTAAAGAGGCATGTATATAAAGCTGTCTCATATCGTAGATTATTTTAAGAATTTCTATCACATCTATAGTAAAGATTGTGGGTTATTTAATTGTTAACATTATATTGTTCAATAAGATTTTTTTTTAAACTTGATTTAAAATTCAGCTGAGTTTAAAAACAAATGTATAATATGTTATTAAATTTTTCATACGTAACTATTTTTATTATTTGTAGGCTGCAGGCGAACTAGGAATAGCCGTTTGCAATGTACCTGGCTACGGCGTGGAGGAAGTAGCAGATACGACCCTCTGCCTTGTTCTGAACCTGTATAGACGGACATATTGGCTGGCCAACATGGTCCGGGAAGGAAAGAAGTTCACAGGTCCTGAACAAGTGCGGGAGGCTGCACAGGGCTGCGCCAGAATCAGGGGGGACACTCTTGGTATCGTAGGACTCGGTAGAATTGGTTCTGCCGTAGCCCTACGGGCAAAAGCGTTCGGCTTCAATGTGATCTTCTATGACCCCTACCTTCCAGATGGCATAGAGAAGTCTTTAGGCCTCACCCGTGTGTACACCTTACAGGTAAGAAAGCTTATACAGCTTCTAAATTAGTAATTTTTATTATGTACAATTAGACCTCCTCATCTCAAACAAACTTCGCTGATGGTAACTGAAAAATGGATTCTTCAACTCTATTGATGTGTTTTTGAGATTTATGCCCATAATTATGAAAGTGGTCTAAGTCAAAATTTAAATAAAATGAATTTATCACTTATTTCACATGACATGATTTTAAACTAAATTTATTCAATGTAATTTTTACGATATCGTCAAAAATGAACCTTTAGATAGTAGTTGTAATTACGTTATGTAAAATTCATTTAGTGTTAATTATGAAAGTGGTTTAAGTCAACAATTTAAAGAAATTATATAAACATAACTTGAACTATTATATAAACCTAAAAGAGAAAGACCAAAAATATACGAAAATATTTAATTACTTCCATTGTACAACATCACTAGACCAGTAACGGAAGAAAAACAAAGATCTTTTGTGTTTACTACCATACATCTCTCCAGTTTTTCAGGAACATTTTAAAAATCTTAAAAACTCGAAATTATGATAAAAATAGATTACTTGTTAAAAATGATTAATAAATGTTTATGAATTATTTCGTTAAAGTTGTTGTTTCAAATAAAAATCACTTTTCAAAATCAAATTTTTTATTACTTTAAGTCAATTATAGGGCATTCAGTTAATTTTGAAAATGGTCTAAGTCAATTCAAGGTTTAGAAACAACATTTTCCTATGAAATTCACACAAAATTTCATATCTATTATAAATTTTCATTAATCAAGACTAATAAAATTATAAATTGAAATGTCACATAATATAAAAATATTTTTCAATTTATTAAAATGTGATTCATTAAATATCTCGAAGCAAGAAATATATGACTTAGACCACTTTCATAATTATGGGCACATTTCTCAACAAAAGCGACCACAATATGAGGCTAGACGTGAGAAATGATATTTCTCTATGATTCTCCCATTTTGAGTGTGAGCACTCCAATATCTTGTCATGCGGACTCATAAGTAATGGGCCTTGTTTAGATTCAAAACAAACATGCCATTTATAGTTCAATTGTTCGTGAGGTCAATTAAATGTTTGGAGGGAGAAGAGTGTCTCCTCTCTCGGACTGTTCTAATTTTCCTGCTGCCATAATCTTATCTGCATGTTTTAATTAATTTAAATCTTTTGTTCTTATATTTTTTCATCACATTTTTTTTATTTAATAATGTCATTATAATGAACATAAGTTTGATGCTGTAATACAATTGGGCAGTCTCTATATTAAAAATACATTGTGAACCTTTATACATATGACTACTAAGCATTCTTAATAAAAAATGAAAGAAAAAAGGTCATATAAAAAACTTTCTCATTTCAAAAAAGAAAAAAAAAAACATTGTGTCTTATAATAATAAATGTTTTTTCATTTATGTACATGACATTTTGTAAAATTTGTTGTTTAGTTCCCATTTTTTTTTATAAGTGGATTTTTGTCAGACTTACATTTAAAAAAAATATTGTTTACGTAGTTTGGTAATATATTGTTTAATAGATGATATTCTCAATTCTTTAGGCATTTATGTTGATAAATTTGTAATTTTTTATAATTAGTTTGGCACATCTATCTAAATATTGGGCGAGTGTAAGTTAAGATTGATGGTAGATAAAAATAAACTTATTTTTCAAAACATGGTCTTCAGTTCTTAAAGATAAAGACAGGACCAAAATAAACCCTACTTCATATTAAATTATTATTTGCTCATTAAATTAATCTATTGATTTAAAATGTTTTTGTTTTTAGGACCTCCTCTTCCAATCTGATTGTGTTTCGCTTCATTGCACGCTCAATGAACACAACCACCATCTCATTAACGACTTCACCATCAAACAAATGAGGCCAGGTAATAATGTTAATGATTAGGCTTTTTAACAAATTTTATTAATTTCATTTTTTTCATTTTAGTTATCTCATAACAACGTGCGTTTATTAAATATGAATATGACTGATCATCCGCTATTAACAGCACTTAAATATATATTTTGAGGATTGATTCTCTAGTAAAATTCTAAAATAAAAAATATTTGCCATTTAATCCTCTAGCTGTATTTTTCCCAATTATATACGAGTGGGAACCGAACGGTTAAGTTACCTCTAGATGGCAGAAGGCACAGGAAAATATATTTAAAGGTTAAGAGTAGTTAGTCAACACGCTCTAGTCAAATTTGTTTTTGATAAGCCTAATACCGCCTATGCCCATTTGAGGTACCGTTATTAGTGATGAATGCATGACGTAGTTGCTAATTATTTTTCAGTTTCCCTATTTATTTATCGTTTTCCAACGAATTACGCCAAGTTCTCTTTAATGTTATTATTTGAGATAATATTAGGGCAATGTTTATTTTATTTTACATTCTCACTAAGATAATATTTGTAATTATGTGAACATAGAAAAGGAATATAATGAAAAAAAAAAATTAGATTTTCAGTTTATATCTTCTTCTTATCATCAAAATATGCCTATTTTTTTTTTTTCAATAAACAGATAATTGTACATTTATTTTGATTATAGGTGACAATATACACGCAATGTATCTAATAAAAAGAAAAAAATTAATTGAAATTTGATATGTCTTAACGGACAACCAGGCTTTTGGAGGGGAAAAAATTATTAAAACGTCGAACAGTAAAAAAGTGTCTATATATAATGACCCTATGATGATGAAAAAAGCTACCGCTAACTTACTGAATATTATCATCGATATTTTTTCGATGCTAGTTCATGTCGATCTTGAGGCATTTGTCTGAGGGTTATTACTTATATATATATATATATATATATACATATATATATATATATATATATATATATATATATATATATATAAATATAAAATTAAAAGTAATGTTAAATAAATATATGAGTTCAATTTATCAGGGTTCCCAGGAGTCTTCAATTCCTCAAAGATAAGTAATTCAGCTTGAATTTTTCCTGTTGGTAAAAAATTAGTAATTATGCTTGGAAAACAGTCACCAGGAATTTATAATTTTTACTCTAATAATTCCATTTTCCATCAGTACCAAGCAACAAGTGTGTAAAATATTGATAAAAAGATTAATGTAGTTGTTCTCCTTACCATCTCTAATTCCAAAAAAACTAGGAAAAGCCTCTTTCTACTTGCCCGTCAGTCCGTCTGTCTCAAACAGATATTCGTTCTAAGTTCTATCTCTCCTTACACCTGTCGTTAAGTAAAATAGGTATGCAATGGAACAATAAAATAACCTAATAGCTCCAACCGTTCCAGCTCTGCCATCATATTAGGTTCCCTTAAGCACTCCAGCTCCAAGTTTCATTTTCAACCAATTTACTCTCATCTTCTTATAATAAGTTCGCTAGTTCGCCCCTTGCTCTTGAGATGTTGGGCTGAGTGACAAAGATAAGCGGGTTGCCAGGATTCATTCTGACAGGTTTTTGGAAATTTTCTTATGGTGAGGCCTACATATTATGCTGAAACAGCTGCTTTAATTATATAGTTTTATTATATTATAATTTGACCACCACTCTTATCTATCTTCTTCAAATAGATTAATGGTTTAATTTAGCAGGAAAACCTGAAACAGCATAGGGATTATTAGGTTTATTCCTACATCTTGTCCAAGGATTTGACCTGAACTGTTTGCTGTTAAATTAGTGTTTAATTTAATTACTCTTCAGTCTTTCTCCACCTGTTCAGATAGGGTGGGAAAAAAACAGAACGTTTACGCTTGTCCCTGATTCCCCAGCGCAAACCTTCTGACCGTTTTGACACTCAGCGAAGAGTTCTGTTGGAATAGCTGTCTGAAGCTTTTGATTTCTGGTATTGGAATGAAACACTGTACCACGCAGGATTTACAATTCTTTTGACAGGATGTTGGAAGGAACGTATTTTTTAATTATTTGTTGTTATGTAATCAAACCATTGTAAATTGTAAAATTGTCTGTATTCATTCTTCTAGAAATACAATTTTTTGTTGTTATATGATGATGTAATTTCTTCTTTTGATCTATTCTAGGTGCTTTCTTAGTCAACACCGCAAGAGGAGGACTCATAGACGACGAAGCCCTTGCGACAGCATTAAAACAAGGGCGGATACGTGCTGCAGCGTTGGATGTTCACGAGAGTGAGCCTTATAACGCGTTTCAAGGTGATCCACGTAAGTCCTACATCAACTTTAGACACATGCCACCTGCCTCTCACATCATTTTCTTCCAATAGCACACTTATTTATCTATGCACTTTCCTATATATTTTTTTAATTTTTACTTTATCTTTATTTTATCATTTGGTTTTATTTCATATTCTGTTTCTGTTTATTTCATAGTCGTATACCACATTTTTTCTCCTTCCTTTTTATTTATTTATTTTTTATCTTTTTGGCCTATTATGATCTCTGTAAATCAATGCTTCCATATTTGTATATTGTGTTGTTTTGTCACGTGATGTTGAAAGACTTAATATGTTAACACAATCACAGTCTAGACTGATTAATAATTTTTATTTATAAAAAAATTCCTCAGGGAAAAATAGTTAGCAAAATAATAAATTTGGACATTGGTTTCTGAGGTATACTATCATAAATGATGATACTATTAGGTAACAAACTGAATAGTTGATTGGCATTTAGTTGGATTAGTAGTTGTTTTTGTTTTGTTAGATAATTTTGTTGATTGTTGAAGTTAGCATTACTCGTCGTTTATTTTTAATTTTTTTTTTTTTTTATCAATTTTGTAATGTAATGATTATTTTTTTATAGTGGATTTTCAATATCCTGATGAGTTCATAATGCATGTGCTTAATTATTGTAGTTGTTTTTATCAGTTATTGCATGTAAATTGGTTTTAGTTTATCAAAATTATTTTAAATACTTGTAATATGTTAAAATTAATTCAAATACTTGTGATCATGATATGTTAAAATCATTTCAAATTCTTGTAATCGAGTAAATCATTTAGATCGTGTTGTTATTAATTTTGTCGGTTTAGTCATTTCGAATTGAAATATTATTATACCTTTCGTTGTAAAAAAAAAAAAGAACCAAGAAGGGCATCAATTGGTAATTTCTTATTTAGATAGTGGCTCAGTTTAAAGAACTAGACCATGTTGTATTTTTCCATTCCTGTTCAAAGCTTTGAATACCGTTAAATAAACTTATTATGAACAACTGTAGATTGTTTGATTATCTGCTGCAAAAATGTTTTAATTTGAGATTTGTAATTAAAAAAGATGCAAGCCTATTAGTAATGGACTATATTTGCATTATTTATTAAATCGATATGTTTTATCTTTTAAGTATTATATAATCCTAGTGGGTATTTTTTATGTTTTATTAATAATCGTTTTAATTTTTAATAATATAAACATTAAGATACTATATTTTAATTTTAGTTTTATGTTTTATCAATGGAAAAAACTAATTATATTGTGGATTCATAATGGTAGAAGTATGGTTGACTGTAGAAATATATGTAGCAGAAGCTTGGTTGAGTATGCAATGAAGGAATACATAATTAAGAAAATACTTTAAAAAACTTAGGCCGAAACATAGGCACACAATATAATAAGTTTTTTCTTATTTGTGTTTTTCTTCATTGACTATCCCCCAACCAAATTTCTCCTACATTCTAAATAAATCATTACATAAATCAGATTGTAGCTGTCCATGAAGGTACCTTGGTGCTTTCATCAGTTTCATTCATTACTATTAGGGGCTGGGGAATTGAAATTAATTAATTTATTGTAATTTTATGGCTTACGCATCTTTAATACTGTCCATCACATCTCTTTTATGGTCAACTGTGGATTGATCTATGATTGATAGTTAAAGAAATAATGCCACAAAAAAAAAAAAATGCCCACTCACGCATAATGAGTCCATGCTAAAGAAATTTTTTTTGATGAACCCATCCGTTCGTGAGTTAGTCGTGACACAGACACAGAGCAATGGCCGAAAATGCGTTTTTGGTTTCAGAGGGCTCTGAAACATAAAAATCTGTTTAAGCCGGATACCGAAAATTTGGTCCAATTACATTGTCTTCCTTCCTGATTACTTATGGTGACTGTGAGGATAGTAAAAAATGATATTCCTCAATAATTTATATCTGCGAGGGCCGGTGATGGTTCATATTGCCTTTTCATGGCCAAAAGATAAAATAAAACTGAGGAGTCATTTTAAGCATTTACTGATTTAAACAATAGAATGCAGTAAAGGTACTTACATCAGAATTAAATTTGTTTTTAGGGTTCTAAGAAGGTGATAAACATTTTTTTTTTAATCTTCGGATGAGTAAAAATTAGATATAATAAATTTGCGACTACATATTGTTAACGATAGAAGAATGAACAAATATTTTGAACAATCAACAAAATTATGTTGTCAAAAAATTTATTATTTATCGTTTATTTAAGAGTTTTAAAAAATTATGGATTTTAATAGTTGTACAAGGCATCTTGGAAACTTATGGCTCATTGGGATAGTCATTTTTACATTTCTTGATTATTTATATATTTTAATGTTGAGTTTTAGTTGATTATCCAAAGAACTAGAATTTTTAACTTTCATTTGTGAAGGATTGCTGTTGCTAAGTGGGTAGTAATGGCGCCCTGGGCTCTTTATATTCGGACCGAGGTTTAAATTTGCCTATATTTGAAATTTCATTTTCTTTTCTCTCAGCAATGTATTGGTAGACCTGGGATTGGTAGACCCTTCAATGGTTTGTAGGAAAAACCTAGAGGTTTTCTTACTCTTGTGCTAACCAAAATATCAGTTGTTATAAACTGTTAATTCAGGAATAGTACTTCCTTATTCAGATCTTAACTCAAGACCTTTCTTGCGTTGCATCGTATATATAGTATAGGTACAGTGGACTTTTTGCAATAATGTACTTCAAAGTTTTTTTATCCAGTCTTTACTGGTTTTTGTTATAAAAATGCTGGCAGCCTTCCTCCATGCAGTTTGATATCCATTGCTTTATAAGAATCTAAAAGCAGGCTAATAGTGTTACCCTCATGGAGTTTTTCAAAAACGATATAATGTCTCTATAAAAATCTTTTTCCGATGTGGCTTTGAGTATGAAATACAGAAACAGAGCTTAGCTATAGGTATAGTGTTGATGTGAGGTAGTGAGGTATGTGGCATAAGACCTAGAACCATGAGTTTGTACTTTCTTTTTCCTCTTGCAATATTCTAATTTAAATTTATTTCTTAATTAAGAGGATTACAGTGTAATATGAATGAAAACTTCATTTTTAAGAAAGAAGAGATTGCTTTTTTCATTTAATTTTTTTTTTTTTTTTTTATGATCTGAAATGAAATAATTCCATCGTTCTAGGTTGTGTTTAAAGTTGGTATATGGTCTTTTGTATATATTATATCTTTTATTTATTTGTATTTGGCTTTTTACTCTTATGATGCTGTTGATGATCAGTCCTTGTTTTTTTTTTTTTTCTTCCCCAATTTTGTACATAATGAAATAGCACACATAAGTAAAATAAATCTTATTTTAATGTATATAAATATCCCTGCCTTAATTAAACCTTCCTGGTAACGCAAGGTGATTATATCATATATATTATCATATCAACTATATCCTCAAAAGGCATCTTTACTTAATCTTTGAAATTAGTAAAAAAAGAAAAAAAAAGAAAATGCAGAGAAATGGAAATGCGTGTTAAATTATACTATAGCAAATAATGTCCTGTTTGCATTGGTAGTTTTAGCGTAATCAACTTACCACGCAATAGAAGGTACTGCGAGAGTAATTGTTGGGTCCAAGTGCTTATTGATGGGAGTAGTTTAGCGCTTGGGCTATTATATCAACGGTATTGTCTACACATATGCTTAGTGCAATATTCATTGAAAATGTGTTCAATGTGTGAATATAATTAGTATTTTTTTCTTTGTTTTAATTTAAAGAGGATACAGAAAATTATATGCAATACAAAATAATGAATCACAATACGATTCCCGTTGAGATCCACTACAAAAATATTATATATAATAATTATAACTGTATTATGTTCTAACAACTGAAACATATGCTCCTATTGATTCGATAAAATAATTCGTATTCAAATACTTCTAATTTATAAGTATTTAATTTAAGTATTTATTCAAATACTACATTATATTTATTGATTAAATTATTTTTTTTCATTTATAGGTTATGTTTAGTTTTTCAAATCAATACGGGAAATTATGTATTATAAGAGCTTTAAAACTGAATTAATCATCACAATATTATCTTATAGCTTTTACCCTTCTAAATTCAATAGATATAAAATCTGGATTCGAAGAAAGAAAAAAACGACATGATGCCTTCTATCCTTGGAAGATTATTTAGTTGCGCTTTAATAAATCCTCTTTCAGTCATTTAAATTAATGATTCCACACAATACTTAATGAAAGAAACCATGATATAAATCAATTTATAGTAGATCACTTAAGGAAAGTATCCAGCAACCATACGAAGTACTTATGCAGAAATGAAATTTGACCTCACAATGCGTTCTAACCAATAACATTGCGTTTAGATATATTAAATTTCATGCGTATTTATTGATTTTTTGTTTTATTAAAACTTATTATTACTTATTTGATTAGGTTGTAATCAAAAACAATTAAAGATTCCAAAAAAACATTTGAACGAAATATATTTTTCATGCATATACTCTATTAATCTAGCGTAAAGAATATCATGTACAAATTTGATAAATATAATATAGTTCAAATGATGTTGAGTACAAGCATCAGTATCAGTAGGTATATTTTAATATTATTTAATGCTAAGAATGAGATCTCAACAAAGTGATCATTCAAGGAGTGGAATTGTGGAAATTAATCAAAATGTGCGGATAATCTAATAAGAACGTGCTCTTAACATGTTCTATTTGCGACCGACTGCATATATTAAATAAATCTAAGGCTCAATGGAAAATCAATTCAGTTTATGATATGACATTAAAGCCAATACTGGCGATACTATACGAATAAGAGACAGCTCTATTGCAAGCTGTTTCTGCAGAACTTCTGTAGGAAATAAAAAAGGAAAATTATGCTTCAGTTATTGAGACCCTCAAGAGAGATTTGACATTACTATGCATACACTGGACACTTCAGATTAAATAAACAACTCTTCAATTTTAAGTTAATAGAATTGGAAGAAAAGACTTGCATATCGCATCATAAGCTGGCAAAGCTTAAATAAGAATACGGGTCATGAGTTTTGTCTATGACCATTTTTTGGGCCCTTAAATATGTGAACCACTCTATCTTTTGAATATTTAGATGTTTACAAAGGCTGTTGGAACTGCCTTAAGACAGTCTACTGGATCTCACTCGAATAGACATCTGTAGTCCTTGCATAGTGACGTTTCATGCCAATTAAAATATATGCAACATCTGTATAAACAGCTTTGAATTTCAGTAAATTAAAGAAATGGTTTAATGGTACTTACCTACATTTTTTTAATGAGGAACATTTAGTTCACATAATACTGCCTTTTTTTTTTTCCTAATCTATTTTCAAGAAACAAATGATAGGGGTAGTATTTTTCATTATGTGTATTGTTCCAGTTTGGAAGAAGTTGGTTTAGAAAACTTTTTTTAATCCTTTTTCCATTACTATGGGTTGTATGAAATCCTAATCCAATAATTAAATCAAGTGCAGTAACAGTTGACAATGTATTTGAGTTCAGTGCATGTTTTATTTATTTTTTATAAAACAAATGCTTGCAAGGAAAAGTGTGACAAAATAAGAAAGAAGTATTCATCAAGGAGTTGGTGAGGGGGAGGGGTGTGCGGTCAAGAAAGAAAGAACTCATAGTAAGTCTAAATTTATTTTTGATTTGTGCCGTCGTTTTGGCCTATGTTGTAGGCGTTCATCAGAGTGACGAATCCAGAAATTTGAGTCAACTTCGGAAACATAAAATACTAACAATAATGAATGAATGAAAAGCATCTTATACATTTCCTAACTGACCTCTACATCATGAATCAACTAGTTATTAAAAAATTTATATTTATTGGCTTGTTTTGTTATCTTTTTGTGTTATAAAAGTCTCTTTTCCTTTGAGATACCTTTTTATAGTAATTGTTATTACATAAAGTTGGTTAAGTATTTATTATTGACACAATTATTTCTCTTTTCCAGGTCCGTTAAAAGACGCTCCTAACCTTCTTGTGACTCCACACGCCGCGTTTTATTCAGACGCGTCATGTACCGAGCTGAGGGAAATGGCAGCATCAGAGATCCGGCGAGCTATAGTGGGGCGGATCCCAGATTGCCTACGGAACTGTGTGAACAAGGAGTACTTCGCTCCGACAGTAGGATACCCAGGAGTTCCGACTGCCCCACCTGATGGTACTTACAGTCAGTAATTTTACAATAATTTCAATAAATGTGTTGTTACCTCAAAAATAGAAGGTGGTGTGCTTATATCAAATTAGCATTGCTGATGATATTTTTTTTTTTTAAATTTTGTTTTTTATTTTTATCAGTTGACATCCACTTGATGGTATAGAAGGATCAATCTAATTAGGGATTGATAAATTATTTGTCACTTCTGTAAATTTGTTTTATTGAAAACTAGTTTTGAATGTTATACATTTATCTTCAGTTCTAAAAACATACAAAAAATTCAAAAATAAGCAATTCAAAATATAGTTTGAAAACAGCTTTGAAAAATTAAATATATATGAAGCACTTGAAATAATAAAATCATTCAAATCCAATCCAGATTTTTTCTTAAATGACCAAATAAATATCTCCAATAGTCCAATCTTAAATTTATTCCCATCTATAACAGAAATGCGATTACTCACTGGAAAAACCCCGATCCTTAAACCGTTGATCTATAAACATCCTACCTACCTTCTTTCGGTGTTAGTACAATGCGAGAAGGAACCATTACAAACTTTTTTGTTTGATATAATCCTTTTAAACC
The DNA here is from genome assembly GCA_948150685.1 of Rhaphigaster nebulosa. Lineage (NCBI taxonomy): Eukaryota > Metazoa > Arthropoda > Insecta > Hemiptera > Pentatomidae > Rhaphigaster > Rhaphigaster nebulosa. The sequence continues at coordinate 122,279,077 of OX411311.1, forward strand.
TTGGTGAGTACCAACATGTATTTGATTTCTTGTCTTAATTAAATTCATAATTCATAAATGTTTTATAATACTGATTTATATTACATCTAATTTAATATGTATAATTATACCAAACTGTATTTTGAATTGCTTATTTTTGAATTTTTTGTGTTTTTAGAACTGAAGATGAATGTATAACATTCGAAACTAGTTTTTAATAAAACAAATTTATAGAAGTGGCAAATAATTTATCAATCCCTAATTTATTTTTATTGTTGGCTTGTTATCCTCGTAATGTTCATGATTGCAAATTTATTTTCCGACTTGCTGTTTTGCTCCTCATTATTTCTCACATGCATCAAATAATCCTTTTCACTGCTAAGAAAAACAGTTTTAAAAAAATAAAAGAACAACAAAAATTGTGACAATATTCTAATGAAGATCACTCGAAGTGCTTGCATTATTATGAGGATACAAAGAAAAGTTTCTTGGAAGGTTTGGTCTTATAAGAAAAGCACAGATAAGTATAAACATATTTTAATGTGTGCTGGTGTTTCGGTCTAAGTTGCAGGCCTTCATCAGTGTGACGTAGCTAGATTTCTAGAAAAAGTATCTAGGGCTTGTTCTTATATATGAGGTCCTGATGAAATGTCAGCACAGACTAAAATAAGTTTACACATACGTATCTGAGTATTTTTCCTTTCCTGGCAACAATGTTACCCCTCTCCCTACTAACTTGTCTGACAACTGCGTTACCCTTTTTCCTGACAGCGCTTAATATTTCCCGACTAACTTCTTAAATTAGTGCTGCATTCAATGATACCTCCATTATTAATTATATTGTGGCCACCATTTTAAAGTTATGAATGTGAATATAGCTACTTTTCAAGAGACTGAAAAAGAATTTTACTTCTTACTTCCCCCTGGGGAGTAATTTTTGTATTCCTGTGCCTTTCTACTTCTCTGCGCTCTGGATTTGTTTTGCAAATATACTTTTGGCAACATAATAAACCTAAGCAATTTTAAAAATGTAATTTTTCATATTTGTTACTTAAACGTAGTGACAATGATATGATCAAGTGCGGTGAACACTGAAAGCATCATGTTATTCAATGAGATATACATAAAAAAAAAAAAAAAAAAAAAAAAATGTCTTCAGCTCTCCTTTATTAATTAATTGATTTTTTATTTAATACTATTTTTTGTGTTATTTTCTGTCTTGAGGATGCATACATAAATTTAAAATTATAGACAAAAAAAGATCTATTAAATAACATTAATGATTGCCATGTTTATATAATTATAATTTAAAATTAAATCGCTTTCAGCTTGGGGGGCCCTATGTTCCATTTTGAGCAGAACAGTCCTGTTATTTAAGGTTTTTCTAGGCGTCCCATAATGTACAAACTCAGTTTTGAATAACATAGCGTTTTCTGTTTTGTGTGTTGTGTTGTAAATATACATAGTCAATTGTGTGATTTTTTTTTATTTTTCAGCTGTTTTTCTTTTTGGATAAATTAGTTCCAAATTAAATCAATTTTAAACTTCATAATTGATGTTAAACAAGTTTTTTTGCTTTGAAATTCTCAAATTTTTAGGTGCTCTCCATAGGGGTATTCCGTATTACCTAGGTCCCCATAACTCGTCCAAAACATTTGTGGCCATTCTATCTTTTGCCGAAGATAAATGCATCCCTTATTCTATTTCTACTAATATAGTTTTATTAAATCATTGCATGGTTTATTGTTACAATAACGTAATTTTAATTTGGGTCATTACTATTTAATCTTTAAAATATTGTAATTTTTAACTTAATTTAGCATAACTACCAAGCATAAAAAATTAGAATTCACTGTATTTAAAGCTCAGAATATTAAGATAAAAAGTTCATCCTTCTCAATAATATTAAAATTATACTGTTTATTAACTATTGTGTATGAAATTGTTCACTGGGCCTATGTCTGATCAGTCCAAAAATGATACATCTAGTCATTATAATTTTAAGATAATTGTAATAATGCTGCTTTCTCTTAATTCTGTTTAAATTTAGAGGCATTAGTGAATGGGTATATGCATAAACTAAATTTAAAAAGCTTTAATAAACATAGTTGTTTTTGTTAATTTAATACATCTTTGTTAATAATTGATGGAGTAAAGCATGTAATTATTTTATATATTTTTACTATCAAAGTTTCTATTCTCAAAGTCTGGGTAAAGTACCTCTTTAATGCGATTGGTTTCATTTTCTTCAAGCCCATGCTGAACGATTTTACACCTCTGATTTCGTCGGTGTTCAGTATGAAGGGAGAATCCAACAATTAAATACCTTTCAGGAGAACATATTTTATAAGACATTTTAGAAAGCGATGTTTTTTCCATTGTTACTTTGGGAGATCTACAAGTGGAATGCACAAGTATGGAAGTTACAGATTCGCCGTTTTTACACATCGACTAATGATGTCATGAATCTAAAAAGGTGAAAATACCCAATTTGTTGAATTCGTCCTTTTTACAGAAGAACGACGATTTACTGTAATATTTATTTAAATAATTTTTTTTTTGTATATTTTTTTTATCAAAATTTGTTTTTTCGCAGGTATAAACGGTGGATTTTCATACAGTAGTAGTGCCGCTGGAGGTGGACTAGGCTCTGGATTGCCTGTGCAGCAGGCGCATTCTACAACCGCGCACGACAGCGTGCCACACTCTGCACAGCAACAGCCAGCCCAGCCCCCTCCTCCTCCGCCTCATGCTATAGTCAGCACGTCCCCTGCGGCCGCTATCAATATTGTAAGTCGATGATGATGTTATTGCAAATAGTACGTACCTGTTAGTAGAGTTCTCTTGTCTGTAAACTAGTAGCGACTTGTTAGCTCTCTTCTTTTACTCTTCTTCTTCTTATATTCTTTTTCTTTCTCTTTTCTGTTAAATTCTTTTAACTGAGATCTATTATACATATTTCGAACCCCAAATGTCAATATACTTATATATATTACATAAAAATTTTGATTTTCCTGTTTTTTTAATGAAATGATAACTGTTTGAAAAGAAAAGAACGAGTTTATCTAAAAAATTTCCGTTTTAAAGATTATTATAATTTTCGTAATATCAAGGCATAATTAAAGGATTTTCATTTTTTGTTTGAATCTCTTGTGATATTTTCTATCCTGTCAAGTAATAATATTTTTAAGCGGTTCAATGGAGTTTCAGCCTTATAGGACATTGTTGATTAGATTTTAAAAACACTTGTATATATCCGTTTATAAAAATCCCCTTGGATTAGTTAAATCTAACTTCTTAGACATAAAAGCTAGAAATTTAATTTAATTATATTTTCCTTAACATTCCAATATTGTCATTTATTTGAATCTCTCTGAAGATGTATTGACGATATCGCACTTTAGTAATCTAGAACGATTCTTATTCTTAGACTCGTCAAAGTGAGCTAAATATATTGGTTACTTTTTGCAGCTTAAGAGACCATAGATTTTAAGGCTTTTAAACGTATACGAAGCTTAATACTTTTAGCATAGTTAACTTTTTTTTTTATGTAATAATTGTCAATAATCTGTATGAAGCACATCCGTTATAACTGTTCATACGAGCTTGTGCAATTTTCCTTTACGAGATAATTGCATCTACAGATGATAATTCATGCTAAGAATTATTTAATTGTATCTTTTAGACATTGTTCATGTTTCTTCACAACTTACACCAGTTAAAACATATATTGTTTGAACAGCTAATCACTATATCTTAAGTTCCTTAGTTTTTCTTCCTAGTATTTCTTTTATTAAATTATATCTGTAAGATTTGAGAATAATTGTGTTGACTTATGATAAAATTGAGTTGGGTTCACCAATGGGTTTTAAAAGTTCACTTCTACCTCGTGTAGTAATAGTTATTTCAGAAACAAAAGTGGTAAAAAAAAGATCACTAATTGAAATTTCAAGATTCCTATAACGTCTCACGTTAATTTAAATTTAAAACTGCTGTCTTGAAAAATACCACACTTATTCACAATTTTTACAGATATAGCAGTAACTTCAATTTTTCTTTGCCAACTTTTTATGACGATTTGTATTTATTTTTATTCTAGTCGAACCTCTTTTGCCTGGCACCCTACACCATCTCTTACTTCATACTATATGTTTACATTTTTATACTGAGTTTTATAAATATTTTCTTTCTTTTTTTTATTTGACACTTGATTGGCCTTTTCTTCTTTTTTAAATGATTGGTGGCTTTACTTCTTTTGTTATTTTATCTTTAGGGGCCCCTTTTAAAGTTAAAACAATTAACTAGTTATGAATTATTTTTATTACTTTGCTATGAATGTGTACGGGGATCCTTAAGGTTAATTTTGAGGCTACGTTAATGTTCACCTTCAATGTTTTTAGTTTCGCTAACTTAAATTTGTCCTCTAATACTTGAACGTTGGTTGAGCTAATTTTTACTGGACAATAAGATAATATAAGGGAAACCTAAAATAACAATATCATTGGCGATACGCAATATGAGGGCGATGATATGGTATTAATGAATGACAAATCAAATGATATACATGATTTTGGGATAAATAAAGATACTTTGCAAAAAGTAAAAAAAAAAAAATAATAATATTTTTTAATTGCCAACTGAAGCTCTTATATTTTTGTGCTTCTCCAAATCAATGAAATAAAAGTCTAGTGGTCAGTTATTAGAGTAACAATATGACAGTAATATATAGAAAACTATAATACTATTAGCAATATTACAAATTGCCAGATTAAAGAGGTTCAACTGGATTATGATTTAAGTAGGTCTTGTTTTTTCAGTTCTGTTAAAATTTGATATCGAGAAAAGATTTTATCTATATGAACAGTTATACCGGCATTTGACATGTGTAATACATTCATTGATAAGAAATAAGAAAATGTTAAATGGCTGTGAATGTATTTTTTTTTTTTATTTTGTGAAAAGATTTCTACCAGTGGTTTCATTAGAAGTCCTTGTTTCTGTTCTTACAAAAAAAAAATAATAATTTAATGAAAAGTTGCAAGCTGTTGCCTTTTGGGTGTTATATGCTCTTTCAGCTTTATTTTATCTTTCTCATTTTCTTAATTATTTGGTTTTTCCCATGAAATGTCAGGTTTTGGTATAATATCAATTTAACATGAATAGGAATAATAAACCAAATTTGATTAATTAATGAAAATTTAAAGCGGAGAACTTTCTTAGGATATATTTAATCCTTGTTACGACCAAGTTTTCAAATTCCTTTTCCTAGCCAAACTTCTTGAAGTCTAAAAGCAAATATCGTATCATTAGTTTATATATTTAAAAATTTAGAAAATTATTTCTTAAGGTTTTAAAGTCTTAAAAAGTTGTAGTGGTCCTGCTTGAAAAGTTGTTTGACCTGGTGGATATTTAAGACATCTTAATACTTAGAGGTTTCATTTCGCAAGGTAAATTTTAAAATGAATTAATCATTCAAACATTATGAATGTATTCTCTTATATTTTATTAATGCCACTCTCGAAACTGACATTTCATGCACTTCAACCAGATATATCAATATCATGTTGAGTGGCATATTTTGGCTGAAATTAATCTTATTTCATTAGGGTAGGTTTGGTTCTTAAGTCAATGGTGAGAAATGATTAGAAATAAAATCATAATTTCAATATATCAGGCTTGAGTCATTTTGGATTAAATAAAATCTCAAATCTATACATTCTCTCTATTTAGGTTTCCTAAGAAAAAATCGAATTTGATTAAAATATCTGTTGTAGAAGAGGCGTTTCGAAGGTTGAAAAAACTTTTCGTAAGCGATAGGTATGTATGTTTTGATAAAATACATTAGAAATTACATCTTTAAGTTTATTTTTATTACTGAAGATTTTGAAATAGAAATTTATCTAGTGAAATACATTCGACATTGGTTCTGATAGGAATCTCTGTATGCTTCGGACCGAGATGATTATCGCTTCTTAGCCTCATATATATTAAGAAAATTACTTACTCTTTAGTAAATACAATAGAGGAATATAGGGGGAGGGAGGGTGATAAAAAGTGATAAACTGTAAGTAACATAATATTTCATTGTATCAAAATTGAAGGTTACTAAAAAAATCCAAAAAGTTGTGATTTCTCATCATTGACCTGTATATAGAACACAATATAAACTAATTAAGTTGCATTTTTAGGAATGAAAAAAACAAAAAAACAACGTGAAATAATTTTGTATAAACCTTTATCTTATCATACTTATGGTAACTTGCCAATATATATCTACAATATATATTTACCATTTTTTCTGATAGAGAATCAAACTTTTGAAAGTTAATTGTCGATACCAAATCTCATATTTTAATGAATTAATTATAATTTCATCCAATATGTTTTATTTATTGGATAGACAGAAAGTATCTTAATGGATATACCAACTGATAATTTATTAAATAAACACTTTTTACAGTGCAATTTTTTTTGTCAATAACATAGATGGTGGGTATGTTTTTATTTGAGCCTTCAATGCATTGGCCTGTAGTTGTTAAAGAGACGATAAAGTATCTTTTATTGATTAAAAGAGCGAAGACACTATTTACCACTGGTAGAGACCCAACTCACTAATCAAAATAATAATAATATCTTTATCTTATTTAGTTTCTGTATAATTTATCTCCTTTTTTTTTTTCTTTTGTTATTTTACTATTGTATATTTATTTTTCTCTTCTTTTATTATTGTTATTAATTTCACTAATCATTGTAGTTTTACTATCTTTGCACTTCTTATTCTATTTAATTACTTCTCTAAACTCTTCCTACCGTTTCTAAGTAATGAAAAGTTTTATATTCACTGATCAAAATGTCAATTTACATCTGAGAAATAATGTTTCTCCTAAAAGCTTTCAAAATGACCATTTCCATTTATGAAATGGCGATAACTGTCATGGGATTAAAAAAAAAAAAAGTAAATAAATTAACTTATTTAAAGATATTGTGCTAATTTTTTTCTTCTCAGAAATTTGTAGTTACAGGTAACTGTTGCGCCTTACATCAATTCTGGCTCCTATGAGGAGAGTGACTGAATTATGCTTTAATAAGTTTTATAACGCTCTCGCTGTCCGCTCAAAGGAGAAGATATTATGAGTGTTGCGCAAGGAGGCTTTGTATGATAATGTATACATTATTTTTCATTTCATCTTCAAAGGCAGTTTTTGACGGAACGCAAAAATTCATCTCGGTGGAGTTGGAGAATGATGAATTTGAAAATGATTATTGTAAAATATTCCGACAATGACTATTGTAAAATATTCCGCCACTTTTATTTTTTTTTTTTTAATAAAAAAAGAAAAAAAAAGAAAGAAAGAAAAGAAAAAGAAAAAACAGTCAAATAATATTGTAATTTTTCGTTTTGTCCTGATGCAGTGGTAGAAGTCACAATTCAAATTGTTAAACACATTGCCAATGATTGAAATAGCGTAGGCTTAATTAAAATTATGTTGTCAACTGTTGTGATTTTATTAGTCCTACATTACACTTTGTTTTTATCAAATAAATTTTACTTTGGCTGCTTTTTATGTTTTTGTATTACATTTGTTTTTCCTATTTTTATTTTTATATAATATATATATATATATATGCAATTTTAATTTTACTTATAAACAATTGGAAATTGAACTGTGATGTAAATGTTTTGAATATTTAAAAAAAAAAAATAATAATAATAAATCAGGAAATGCTCTCTACAATTGGAGGGACATACGACATTTCTTTCCTGTTATAAAAAATGTGTTATCTTTAAAAATTTTCATTTCGTTGTTTTCTTAAATCTTATGTCACCACCATATTTTCAATATGTGATGTATTTTCTTAATCTTGTAGTAATAAAAGTGTTCTTTGAAATGTTTTTTGTATTCTTAAAACCAGGAAAGAAATTAATTTTTTTTTCCATTTCTTCAAATATTCTAATAAAAAAAAATAAAAGTTCAAAAAATATATTATTTGTCATTAATGTTCTAAACTTAATCTGAATATAAATCCAATATTTAGACATATTTTATATTTTTAGTCATTGAGGAGGTAAATTGACAGCGCAGTGAATACTTTTCCTACTCGGCCATTTTAATGAAAATAACTAACCTTTAATTTTACACTGACTTCTCTGGTTCTACTTATTTTTTTTTTTTTTTTTTTTGTAATAAAATAAAAACAGGCCAAATAATGTATAATTTAGTCACTATCAGGACAAAAAAATCATTTAATTTGGACGTTCTATGTCATCTTGTGACCTCATACGAGGTTCCAGAAAGCACGTTGTTTCTTACACGCAACACTGGGATTTTCGGGCATTCTTAAAGCTACTAGGGATCAATAAATTATTAGGAAACGGAAAATTTTGACAAAATGGTCTGGTAAATTAATTAAAGTCCTGTGGCATCTACTCTCTTTAAAAAATCTATTTCCAATAATTTCACTTCAACCTGTTATACATATCTTGATTCCTTTCTCACTTTTCTGCACCTCTATTAAGTTTTCTTTCTACTTTATTGCCTTATCACGCACTTTTATTTGTCTTATATCTTCTTATGATGTAACTTTTATAAGTTTCGGAGCAGTGTAATATTTGAAACTACAGAATACCGCTTTAATCTACTTTGAACTATGATACAGGTTGATTGCTTACATAAATTTAACTAAAAATAATGGAATTTTGAAAAATTTACTCTCAACTAACCAATCCCCTCCCCGCCCCCTGTAAAGCTCAAGGAACTGATTTGATACCTTAAATTTTATTATTTAGTGGTCACGGCAACAAGAGAAACAGCTTTATGATTATTGTAAGTTTTTTTTTTATAATTTTCATTAATAATAGAATAATTATTTTCTCTCCTTGTATTTAATATAATTTATATTCGATACATGGTTCATCATGTTTCAATTAAATTTTATAAGGAACCCATTACGATTAGCCACTATTGATTAAGATTAGATTAGATTATTGATTCCCATTAGTTAGCAATAAAATTGATAATACAAAAATATTTAGACTTTCTTAACTCTGCAGAAGTTTATAATAGTACACTGTTTCTAAACTGAAAAAAAAAAGAAAGCAGTTTTTCTGTCCATATTAAATAAAAGAAGATATTTTTTTAAATTTCTTTTTATAAACTAATTTTTTGGTATAACTTTTATATAACATACATAAATTAAATATAATTTTTGGCTTCTACAGAATTTTCTAATAAACAAAATTTTCAATTCCCTCTTCATAAATTATCGTATTAGAAGAGAAAATTAATTCTTAGAAGGTATACATTGGAATGGTTCTCAAATTGGGCTCCGCGGCATGTTAGGGTATCACAAGAGTGCTGCAAAATTTTTAAATAACTAAATTGAATAAGTAATTAAAAGAATATTAAAAAATAATATTGTTTTTTATTACAATTCTATGAATTTTATATTTTATTTTCTTCTACAGTTTATTATTTCATTTATCAATCTTATATATGTGGATTGCACTACTTAGCCAAGGTTTGTAGTCTTTATAACTTTTGTTTATTTTGATAACTTACTTTAAAAAAAAACTTAAATTTTTTTTCATCCTTTATATCTTTACTCTAACTGTAAACAAGCGAATAAATTAAATAATAATAAAAATAGTGGTGCCATGAATTTTGTTTAATAATTGCATTTAATGATGGCACAAGACAAAAAGTTTGAGAATCAGTGGTATATTATACTACATCCCTAATTTTAATTGCTCAAATATTTAGAAAATAGAGTAAGGCCTTGGAAAGAGAAAATTTATACCTTATCAATATGGTGGGTATTTAAGAACTGTTTTACGTGGTGTAGAAGCGTTGTATAATGATATGATAAGCTATAAGGATTGTATCATAGTTCATCGTAGGTTGTGGTACAGCCAGTGAACGCCACTCATTTTGATCATAATTGCAATAAGGGAAAAATTACTAAGAGTTGTGTTGGTATGAATGTTTATAAATTAAGGAATGGGCTTTTGTAACTTAAAATTTTTTTTTGAATGCATTTCTATCTGATTTGTGTTGATTTATAGCCACTGAGCAGCGCAGATCCAACTAACCATCACACGACGAAACCCGAGCCTTCAGAGGTCCATTAACAACAGCAACCGAAAACAGCAAACATCACCATCACATCCAAACCTACAATGTACTCTTGACTACGTTCCTAGTCAATGCGTGTGTTTTTGTGCGTGCTTTTTCTCAAGCCATAACAGTTTGTCGTAAATATCCATGTATAAGCATACACATCCAATACGGTGCGTATGCCTATATGTCGTGAACTTAATAGCGCAAGGAGTCGATAAAAGGCTCTCTGTAATAACCCATCTATTTTTTTTTTTGGATTTACAGAATTATCTTAATTTTATATATAAATATTTGTGTGTATATATGAGATATACTACTTTTCTGTGAAGAATATTTGAATTTTAATTTTGATGGATGGGGAATGGAAAATACAAAACAAGAAAATATAAAAAATTAAAAACAAGCAAAAAAACTTTAGTGCGCGATGAGCATCGAGTGATGGTCGAAGATGAAAACGACTGTGACTAGGTCCGCATCGTAGCCAGCACGCACATGCACATAACGTGCCCAGAAGAAGAGCGAGGTGTATGAACATGCAGCGGCACCTCTTAGTTCTCTTTTGTAAACTATTAGAGACAAGGTTTGAATTTTATTTAAAATAAATTATAAAAAGTATAAAAAAAATTATATATATATAAACCCTTCGGCTCTTATGACTTGTTTGTTGTAAATTATTGTTTATTTTAAGCGAAGCTTGGTATCTGTGACCCTGCCTACTCATCCAATTTTTATTATAGTAAAACTTATTGTATTCCAACAAGACAAATTATACTATTGTTATAATACTGTGTGTACAGGTTCATTGTATACTTTTTAAAATAATGAAATGGAAAAGTGGTTAATGAGATTATAAATCAAATTCAAAATTTTCTTTTTTATTTAATAATTTTAGTTTTGTAATGTTTCTCTAGGTTTAAATGGCACCGACACAGCTTTATTTTGCTTATTATTGACTTAGTTGAAATTTAATTCACAACTTTGTTCTTTATTTTATGTCTGTCTTTACTTTTACCACTTCCAAATTACTGTTTCCTTATTCTATAATTGTTTCATTTCCTTCGATTAAACTGAAATACACATTTGTGTCTTGTTCTGTTCTCTAAACAAGATATATTATAAATAAAAATATTAAAAAATATATTATGTAGAAATAAAACATCACATTTGTTTTTATGAAAAAAATATATATATTTTACTCATTTGTAGTTTGTGTTGCGGGCGTTGCCAATCTAAGAGGCATTATTTTTACATTTTGTAAGATATTTTATTGGTAAGAGTGGTTGTTGAAACGTTCGCAAAACAAATCAAGATGTGTTGTAATTGTAAGCGAGTGTCGAACATTTATCCAGCTTCAAAAACAAGGATGCTGATCCGAATTTGCGACACATGTTCATTATTTTTTCAAGAGATGAAAAAGATTTTTAGAATGATTTATTAAAAATATAATATGTTCATATGATTTCATTTTTCTTTTTTTTATATGTTTTAATGATAAGTTTAGTATGTAGATTCATTTCTCTAGGTTTATACATATAAATATATATATAAGAATTTAGCTATATATAAACTATTGTAGATCAATTTATTAGTATATATGGAGAATGTACGGGCAGTACTTCCATTATGTGAAAACGTGAGAATGGCAGATCATTGAATACATGCGATCTTGTAAAGCGTTTTGTTTATTTTTCATCCCTTTCTATTAGGTTAGTTGATGATAATGTATAGGTTTAGGTAAAATAAGAATTGAAAGCAAAAATATCTTCCTATAAAACTCTATCGATATCATATTTCAATATAAATCATATTAACGTAAATATGCTACATTTATATAGAGCAGTAATTATTGTTGTTCAAAAATTTAAGAGTCTTAATTATTTGTGGTTGTTGTTGTTAGAGCTTTTAATTTAATAACTACTAACATAAGTTATTTTTTAAGCATATTCCCTTAGTCTCTCTGCCCACATTTAATGACTAAAAATTACTTTTAAATCATATTGAATAGTAGAACCCTTATCAATTGCAGGAGAAACCATTAAATATAGCACATCTCATGTCAACCGCCAAACAATATTATCACTGTTTAAATGCAACTTTCCTTATTCTTGACTAAGTTTGACTTGTTGAGATGAGTTGTACTATCTCTAGTAGTCTAGTATGCAGGTTTTTTGTTATTAACGGAAGGAATGCAGCATTCCTACTTCATAAAGCTTATATTCAGTGATATGATTTAACTGTATCAAAATCTTGAGGGTGCCTGAAATGATGAATGTCTTAAGGGTTAGTTATTAACCTTTTCGAGACTGTATACTGATTTATCAGTACGCCTTCTTTAGCGCTAAAAAATTGTACTTTAAGTTTTTAGTTTTGCCTCTAGAGCCATCTAGTGGTTCTAAAGACATGTTCTTGTATTTTTCATAGAAATTCTTAAATATAATTTAAAATTATATTTAAAATGAAAAAGAAACGCGAATAATGACAAAAAAATTTAATATTAGTATTTTATAAAAATGAATTTTTATATTTCTATTATAAAGCCTGTTATTATTAATAAAAGTTTTGATTTTGCATAAAGTATTTAAAAAATAAGTATAATGTATATTATTTGTAAGATGAAAAAAGAAACGTGAATAACGACAAAAAAAATTTAAATATTAGTATCTTATAAAAATGAGTTTTTATATTTCTATTATAAAGTCTGTTTTTATTAATAAAAGTTTTGATTTTATTTCAATTATCTAATGAAAAAAAAAAAATTCACCAAACATTTTTTACATTAACATATAATGGCTCAAAGACTGATAACTGATGACTCAAAGGATGATATGAAATTAAAAAAAAAATGATGTGTAAAGAAGTAAAAGAAACATTATTAAGGGCCAAAAGGATCTAATTCATCACGGCAGGCAGCTAGAGTCTCAGTTCTCTGGGTCCGCAACATGCTCACAGCATTCAGTCGTTACAGGTTAACTGTGACTTAATAGACTTAAGGTTTTTTTTTTTTTTTTTTTATAAAGAATTTTCCAGAAATATAACCCAATTACATAAAATTTTCAACTTCTGAGTCTTACTCTCATTATTGGAATTTTTTAATTTATTTAATATAGTAATCATAATATTTTTTTTTGTTAAGACTATTATGCGTAAACATTTTAGTAAATGTCTTTATTATTCCACTAAATATAACTGTAGTGATGTTTTGGGCCATAACTAAGTCCAAATTTTCAAAATTTTTCTTTGACATTGTACACATTGAATTTGAGTAATGTCATGACTACCGTAAGGTCGATAATTATTGATTTCTCTGGCTGCTAACGGACGTATCAATTTATTTATTTAATGTTTTCTAAATTATTATTATTATACTTACAAATATTTCTGAAATTTTTTTTTAGAATGCTAATAAAAGCATCAGCTATCAAAGTACTTTAGGGAAGTCTAATACTTGTTAGGGATTGATAAATTATTTGCAACTTCTATAATTTTGTTTTTATTGAAAAATAGTTTCGAATGTTATACATTCATCTTCATTTTTAAAAACACAAAAATTCAAAAATAAACAATTCAAATTACAGTTTGGTATTATTATGCATATTAAATTAAATGTAATATAAATTAGTATTATAAAACATTTATGAATTTAATTAAGACAATAAATCAAATACATGTTGGTACTCACCAAGGTTTTAGTAGATTATATCAAACAGAAAAGCTTGTATTGGTTGTTCTCGCAATGAAAGAAAGGGAGGGTGTTTGTAGGTAAACTGTTTAAGGATCGGGGTTTTCCAGCAAAAAAGCATTTGATTTCTTGTCTTAATTAAATTCATAAATGTTTTATAATACTAATTTATATTACAATTAATTTAATATGTATAATCATACCAAACTGTATTTTTAATTGCTTATTTTTGAATTTTTGTACTGATTTCTTCTCGCAATGAACTAATGATGAACGAAAGGTAGGTAGCATGTTTTTAGGTAAACGGTTTAAGGTCAGAGTTTTTCCAGTGATGCCGGTGAGTAATATTTGTGTGTTTTTAGAATTGAAGATGAATGTATAACATTCGAAACTATTTTTCAATAAAAACAAAATTATAGAAGTGACAAATAATTTATCAATCCCTAATTAGATTGATTCTTCTATAACATCATGCGGATGTCAACTGAGTAATACTTATTAACAATAGTCACAATCCATAAATTTTATTCGTCTTATATTAAATGTACTTTCCACTTATCCTCAGTCATACGTATTTGATTTATTGTCTTAATTAAATTCATAAATGTTTTATAATACTAATTTATATTACATTTAATTTAATATGCATAATAATACCAAACTGTAATTTGAATTTTTGTGTTTTTAAAAATGAAGATGAATGTATAACATTCAAAACTATTTTTCAATAAAAACAAAATTATAGAAGTGACAAATAATTTATCAATCCCTAATTAGATTGATTCTTCTATAACATCATGCGGATCTCAACTGAGTAATACTTATTAACAATAGTCACATTCCATAAATTTTATTTGTCTTATATTAAATGTACTTTCCACTTATCCTCAGTCATATCCACGTTTTGGAGTCGTTTCCACATCTTCAAGATCATTTTCTAAAAAATTAACAATATAATAAAATAAAAACCAGATTGCATAAAAATATCAACATTAGTAATGACATTTTATTTATATATATATATATATATATATATATATATATATATATATATATATATATATATATAACAAAATACAACCATATCTATATACTCTATATTTATTACCCATAGATTCTCCAAATTACATTAATAATTATTTTACCTTTTAGTTAGCATAATATTGTATACAGCTTACTTATTTAATTGGTGTAATTTAGTAATAATACTTATTTTCACTTTTCATAGTATCTGATTTAGATATACAGATACATTGAATAAACATGCATTGTGTTTTATCTTGGTAAAACATAATTATAAAACTAGAGTTAGCGATCAATCAACATAATAAAAGCAAAGCAGAAATTTAAAGATAAATGATAAGAAGGATTTCTTTAAATTTTAAAAAACATCCAGTACAACTACAATGCAGCCAGCAGCCTTATCAGTAGCGGTCCTCGCACTAGCGCTCTCTAACGCCATTTGTGCTAACTAACTGCTTTGTATTCAATTGTAAGATTCATATTCATTGGAATTATTAAAATTATTACTCATTTGGTCTGGGGAAGTTTTACTTAAAGCAGTAATAATGTACAGTAAAGGCCCGACTTCTACTAAAAAGGATCTGTTCAAGGTTTTTATCTCTTCTGATTTAATATTGAATTCTAATCTTTACTAGTAAAATACTCATTTATTTGGGGAGGAGAATAAACATTAATAAAAATATATCATTTTTAATATGAAATTTATTAAAATATATCTCTTATAAAAATTGTATAAAGGAATTCTGATTCAGATACCGCAAACAGCTCACAGTGGCAAAGATACAAACCAAATGGTAAATTTACTAGCAGGAGATAATTCAATGAAAATATTTATCTAATCCTTTTTGACTTGTATATACCATAGTAATTGAGGACTCATTGGATTTTATACTTATAAACTTTAGAAACTTACCAACCAAGTAATAAAGCTATGGTCTGGTATGGTATTACTATCGATATATGGTAATAACATTGAATTAGGTTTAATTATACCTAGGTTGTTATACATTTTAATTTATGTTTTAAAATAAAAAAAACAATTAATCATACTTTCACTTGATTTATTCTTGACAATTACAATTTGGAATTTAAGTTTTCCTTTAAAAAAAACGTTTCTAACTTTACATGCACAGTAACAATTTTTTTTTTTATTAACTTGTTTAAAGTGCTATTTGAGATTGACTGTTTTTCCCTCCCTAATTCCAATTGGCTCACAGTATAACCTCCATCTATACCAAGTATACATATAACCATAATTGTTTAATTTTAAATTATATTCATTAATGCTAGTTAAAACTATTTTTATAAATTACACGAATAATATTTCTTAACATTAAAATATTAATGAACAAATAATTATTGACCAGCTAAATAATAATTATTTAAACCATTACTTCATTTGAATGGTAACACTACATTAAACGGACATGGCGCTTCGATAACGTACAGGGAACTATTCTAATAGAAATTTTCGGTTTTAAACGCGGTCTGATTGTGTTTTTTTTTTACGGCAATATATAAAACGATTAAGTTATGATAAGTATTTCGTTTGGAATTATCATTAGAAACGATGTGCTGTGAAACTATGGAAGGTGTAAAATTAAAAGGTAAGCTAATTTATCAAAAAACTTAGTAGCTTTTTGACTTTAATTGAATTATAAATTAATTTAATACAGATGTACTACAACTAGAAGTTAAAACATGTTTCGATCAGTATTTTATTATTAAATATTAACATATGGTTTCAATTTCAATGTTTTTTTTATTGTTTAATGTGAATTTAAAATATGGCGGCCATTGTTAAAATTTGTACATTGTGTAAGTTTGTAAGGTGGGTCATTTCACAATTTCGGTCACATTTGGGCATCCATTTTTTTTTTTTAATATAAAATAGAGAAATAGCATGTTTTTCCACTTCTTGTCGATACTTATCGTTTTCTTGTGTAAGATTCTAATGTCAGCATCCATAATCATCAGCCTAACCGTAGATACGCCATTTTAAACAAAAAAAAAATTATACATTAGACGGACGTAAAATTTGAACATCAAAGGTGTAAAAGTGGAAAATAACTGAAACAGATGTAGAATTACAGGCATGTAGGGCTCTCAGATAAAAAGCGGCGTTCTTTATGTTAGGTACAGTCGATTTTATGAATTGAAAATTTATTTGAGATAACACCTTTATGAAACGTCACTTAAAAAAACATCATAAAAAAAATGCTGGAATCTCATATCCTAGATTCAAACCTCACTCTCTAGACTATAATGTTTTCTAGGGAGTGAGGATTCAGCCTCTCATGGGCTGACTATACAAATATACAATTTAATATACAAATTACAATTAAAAATATACAATTTAATATACAAATTGTTATTAAAATTGATTTAGGTACAACTTTACACTAGGGGCGCGTTATCACTTGTTCATTCCGAAGGTTGCCGGACTTGCACACTCTAGCGTCATTTGTGCTAACTAACTGCTTTGCGTTCAATTGTAACATTCTTATTCATTGGACTTATTAAAATTGTTCCTGCTTTAATTAGATATTATTTAAAATTACTAGTGCTATCGACTTCCGCTCAAGAAGTAAACAAAACACCAGCGTATCATTTTCAGTTGAGGTCGGGGCCTTACCGTAATTTCAATTATTACTGCTTTAAATAGATCACAGCTGACGACTTCCGCTCGCTCAAGGGATAAACAAACCCCAAAAGTTCCTTTTCAGTTGAGGTCGGGTCCTTACCGTAATTTTAAATATCACTCCTTTAAATTATTACAAAAATTTGTTCACCGGAAGTCGACAGTACTAACAATTTTAAATAATATGTAATTAATGCAGTGATAATTTTAATAATTTCAATTACGAATGTTACAATAGAATAAAAAGCAGTTGGTTAGCACAAATGGCGCTGGTCCGGCGACCTTCATGTGATCTCGGAAGGAACAAGTGATAACGCGCCCCTAGTGAAAAGTTGTACCTTGATTTATCTTTATTGGAAATTTAATGCATCAGGGAGTGAGGATTAAAAAAATACTTCAAGGATTCGAAAATATCATCACTGTCTATAGTTCCTGGACTCAAAGTATAACAGAATTTTCCTTTTCTTGCAGTTTGGCGTAACTTTTTAACAAAAAATCTGGAAAGTGAAGATCAACACCAGTGATACTCTTACATTGAGTAGGTTAGGTGACTTACATTATTTTTTTTTTTCTTGATATGAATATCGAGCCTAGCCATCATATCCTTTCTCAATAGCTCTTGATTCACAACCCCCCCTCCAAAAATAGTTCACAGTGTACAGCTTACTACTTGAGTACCTATGGGTTGTGACAGCACTAGGGAGTGAGAAATTAGCATTTCACGTGTATTTAGATACCCATTGCTCTCAGATAATGTAGGTATATATATATATATATATATATATATATATATATATATATATATATATATATATATATATATATATATTTATATTTATATATATACCTTTATGATTCAATAATATAGATAAATAGTATAACATAGATAAAAATATCAGATGTGTACACCGCATGACTTTCTTGTACGCCTATTAAACTATAAATCGGCTGCTCAAAAAGTGATCCTGAATCTGGTTACTAGTTTTCGATTCATAATTGAAATCAACTAGTTTTCGAAGATAATAATAATAAAAGGCTTAGCGAACCCGAAAGTTCGATGCCGATACCAGCAGTAGCTCTCTACAAACCTCGGTCCACCGACTACCGTCCAAACCAAAATCCACCAGATCACCCTTAACACAATCCTCCCACCTACGATTCGGTCTATCCCTTGGACGTTTACCAGTCGGCTCAGCGTTAATTATCTTTTTAGGAATTCGTTCGTTACTGAGCCCAACAACTTTACAAGCCCATTTCAACCGTCGCGATATCACTTCGATAATATTAACAGCGTGCATGCTCCTCTATTCCGCGTTGTGTAACCTCCTAAATTCTCTAGTTGACTCATTCTTTTTCAGATCAAATATTTTACGCAATACCTTATTCTCGAAGACCTTAAGGCGTTCGTCCTTCAAGGTTAGCGGCCACGTTTCACACCCGTACAGAACAGAGTAGGCAAGATAATAGCTTGTATATTCATACTTTTAAGTTTCTGGATAAAATGCGCGACCTAAGTAGTGTTGGTACCGAAAAATAACAAGCAGTTCCCGCCTTTAACCGCGCCTTTATTTCCTCTTGACTTTGTTTTTTTCTAGTAATGATAGACTCCAAATACTTAAATTTCTCAACGTGTTCAAACTCATTTTCTTCTACATCTATATCGTCAAAATCGCCGCTGTTTCTGTTGCTAACAATATATTTCGTCTCTTCCTTATGTACTTTGAGGCCAAACTCTTTACCAGCTTTAATCAACGTTGTATTCAGTTTTATATTTTCCGCGTCCTCAATCAATAATATCAAATCATCCGCAAACCCAAGCACGGATATTCTACCACCCAGATCTAAACCCCTTTCGGTACGCATCGCCTTTCTAATGACATACTCGAGTGCTAAATTAAATAGTACAGGTGAAAGGGAATCACCTGAATTTAAACTCGATAGAACTTCAAATTTCTCCGAAAAATAATTACTTAAATAAATGAATAATTACTTAAATAATTAAGTTTTCGAAGATAGCAATATCTATCTCAAAAACGACTCTGTGTCGCGACACTCAAACTCTTGTTTCTGGAGGACTCATTCTGTTATTATATGTCGTTTTCTTTCAGAAGGAAACAAGTTCCCAAGAGATTTCTTCGAGTTCCGTGATATTAGAATATTTTTTATAGAAACCAATTATGACCTTCAAGTACCATGTAGTGACCAAAAACATTTGACAATAATCACAAATACAAAATTTCAACTTTCTACGCCTAACTGTTTTTCAATTATGCAAGATACAAACGAGCATACCTACATACGCCACGAGGAAACAAGTCAAAATAGATTCAGAGAATGTGAGAATGGATATTGCCGTTGAAATTTGTAATTGAAATTGAAATTTGAAAACCGAAAATTTGCGCGATTATTTTTTGTTCCCAAAAATGTCCTTAGTGTGGACTGGACATTATCTATTTTGGACTAGAAAGGTTTTCTAAATATTATTCATTCTCATAAACAATTATATCCAATGTCATTTGATTAGCTGTGTCAATTGGGAAGTTAGAAAATAACCACCACTATATAAATATGTAAATATACGGAGTAGTACTAACAACACGGGAGAAAAAAGTTAATACATCAACCAGAGACTGCTTCGGTGCCCTTGGTCGACGTTCGCAATTGTTTGTTCAATTTATTTTACCCATGTTCTGTCATTTGTCGATTAGACTTGTATATCTTCTATTTGTTGGTCTAGTTCTCTTTGGCATCGAAATCTATTAAGTCACTGCTCCCAATCACTTCATGTCGGCTACAAATAGCATTGCTGTTTCATTTGTTCATTAGGAAACAAGGTAAATAAAAACATAGTAAATAAATAAAGCGTGGTGTTAAGATCCTAAGCCGACTCCATACAGATCTTAAGGAAATCACTCTACTCAAGCCGTTCAACGGCAAATGGAACGCAGAACGACCGTGAGCGTGATACCCCGAATGGATTTTTTGGAGCGTTGTGGAGCAGCTAGAATTCTATCAAGCTAAAACTCCATCACGCCATGCCTAAATCCAGTCACTCCAATCGATCGTGAATGTAGAAAACTGCACAATGTTTGGGCTGATATAATAATAATAATTGTTGGTCTTTAAATACATTTTAGTTAAAATTTAACTTATAATTTACTGTTACGATTCTGAACCCTCAGAGACGCCACAATGGGCAATTCGGATAAGAAAATTTGAGTAATATGGGTCAGAAGCGAAACAGAATTCTTAAATAAGCAGACATATCGTTCATCACGATAAGAATTATTTATCTGGTTTATTATTATTTAGCTGGTGAGTCAACGTCCTATCACACTCTTCATAACACTTTCATAAATTCAATAAAAAGCATTTTATTACCGTATTTTATTGTACGATTTATGCAGAAAATGTACATTTAAACAAACTAAAAAGCGAATATCTGGCTTTATTTATACATGATTACGTTCTTCCTATCCTACAAAATTATTATTATTAGTTAAAAAATATTATCTAATGTGAACATTAAATAAAAACAATGTATAAAAAACTGATCCGGAGATCCGAATAATCCAAATTTTACTGTAATTATGTTTAAAGAAAATATAAATAATAATTAAAAGGAAATAAACATTTTTAGTGGATTCATAATTTATAATTGGAATAAATTCTGTTGAACGTAGGTGTAAAAATAATAATAATAAAAACAAATATATTAGATTATTATTGGAAGAATACACAACAAACCCTTAAGTAGCTCAACTCACTGTAAATAACTATCAGACATCATTAGAACCAAAAAAACATAAGATCACATAAATGGAAACCATATATATATAGCTTAATAAATATGTCGAATATTTTATAGTGATGTAATTTTTCTAATACATTAGTCAGATTCTATGTTCATCACTCCTGATCACTAATTAGTTATTCATTTTTATTTTGGAGACTGTATGGTCATTGGAATATATCCATACGATTAAGCTAAAAGAAATCAATTAAATGAAAATTGGAGTAAACTGGTAGTAAAGGTTGCGCATTTTGTTTCTTTAAAGGCGAATGTATAAAATAAAAAATTTAACAATGTTTTATTAAATAAATTTCTCGTGCCATTGTATAATGTAAAAATAAAAGGTCCTAATATCACATTCATGCGCCTATCTTAAAGGTCGTAATATCACATTCATGCGCCTATCTTAAATACGTAATTCCAGTATCGTACAAATTTTCGTTTTTGAGATAGGCTGTTCACATACTCACAGACAATTTTGCGAGACTTGGTTATTTGGACTCAGAGGACCTTAAAACGCAATACTTACTATTATCGAAAGTAAAAATTATTGCAAGGACATATAACAATATATATCAAAGGAAACGTATAATATATATATATATATATATATATATATATATATATATATATATATATATATATATATATAATAAATGATTATTTACTCAAACTCATAAATTATTAAATAAAAATTAAATTAATTTATTCAAATGAATTGTTCAAAAAATCAAATAAATCAGTCAAAATATTTCTGTTTCAAGATATATATATATATATATATATATATATATATATATATATATATATATATATATATATATATATATATATATAGTGAATTAAAATATATATTATTCATCCGTTTTTGAACTAAACCTAACACTGGTACTACTAAAGTGGTGCATAAGTTAAAATTAATATAAAATATTTACTTGATATAAAGAGAAGTATAAGAGCATTTAAAAGGTCCAGAAGGAATTAATTTATAATTACCCAATTCACCACACGGCTATCATCAATATTTATATTAAATGGTAGAAAATACCTCCACTTGTTCCTTCATCTATCCGGAGCATGCTGGTTCTCTCGACTCTTCAGGATGGCATGAAGATTAAGAATTGTTTATAAGTTATTATGGTTATGTGAGTATTGTTATAAATAAAGAATGTTATAATTAAATGACAAACCATTCTCCAGTCCCACCATCTTCTTCCACAGAGACCAATAAAGTGAAATATGTTTTGCCATGCTGATGTCCCAAATGTGGGTGATGCATAATGGCAGAAGAAAGAAAAATGGACAGGTCGAACCTTACTGCCGCCCTTCTCCGAACGATGTATTTTGCCGACTGAGAAAGCCGAATCCGAGAGAGAATTGACCGATGGCCCCCGACTAATACGTCTCTCAAGGCGTTGTATACAAACTTAATCCTGCAGTTAAATAATAAACAACTGCATTCAATATTTACATGTTGGCCAGAACACCCATGGTCCCAGTCAGTCCGAATAAACGAGGTTTGGCTGCAATAGTAAAAAAATAAACAAAATTATAATTTATTTATATCAATTGTAATATATTTTATGCAATCAATATCATAAGTTTAAACTTATTATTAAACTGTATTTACTGAACCAGTAGAGGTTCCAGGATTTAATTTTGGAGAAGAGGGGCTAACATCTTGGGATGAAGATACCTAATAACAACAGGGGGTCCTGAGATTCAAATTTAAAGTTTTTATTTTTTTTAATTATTATTATTTTTTTTAAAACGGTAATTACAGGAACAATAATGTTTTTAGGAAGAATTTATTTACATTTTTTCTTAACACATCCTTACTTTTAGAAGTGAAGTATCTAGTTTTTGACCCATCATTCAGATAGACCACTCCTTATATTGTATTTAGTTGAAATCCGCATGATGGTATAGAAGGATCAATCTAATTAGGGATTGATAAATTATTTCCCACTTCTATAATTTTTTCTTTATTGAAAACTAGTTTCTAATGTTATACATTCATCTTCAGTTCTAAAAACACAAAAAATCAAAAATAAGCAATTCAAAATACAGTTTATTCATTATTAATATTAAATTAGATTTAATATAAATCAGTATTATAAACCAATTATTAATTTAATCAAGACAAGAAATCAAATACATGTTGGTACTCACCAAGGCTTAAGTAGATTATATCAAACAGAAAAGTTTGTACTGGCTTGTTCTCGCACTGAACTAAAAATGAAATAAAGGTGTTTATAGGTAAACTGAATAAGGGTCGGGGTTTTTCCAGTAATTCCAACGAATAACTGGGTTTTTTTCTGTTATGAATGGGAATAAATTTAAGATTGGACTATTGGAGATATTTATTTGGCCATTTAAGCAAAAATCTGGATTGGATTTGAAGGATTTTATTATTTCAAGTGGTTCATATATAGTGCTTATTTTTGAATTTTTGTGTTTTTCGAACTGAAGTTGAATGTATAACATTCGAAACTAGTTTTCAATAAAAACAAAATTTTAGAATTGGTAAATAATTTATCAATCTCTAATTATATTGTATTTGTTTATTCTATTAAAAATTGATATAATTATAAGCAAGGTACTGCCAAGAAAAAGTTTAACAATGTAGCCATTACTTACTGTTTAATTACAATGATTTGTTTACCTTTACTGTGTGAAGTGTCGATGCGTGAGAAAAGCAAATAAGGGCATTTGATACAATTGGATCTTACAACACGAGAAATAAAATTCAATTGTTATCCTGCATTAACAAACTTATTTTTGTTACGTGTTATGGTTTAAAAAAAAACATGTTGTAATTGTTTAATTATTTGGCTCAGGCCATTCATAAATACAAAAACGGACCAATGCAAAAAAATAAAACAAATAATTTGGTGGCTTTAGGGCTAAAGCCACTCTCTTGAATTCGCTAGGGAACAATAAACAATAATTTCATTATTATCATTATTACAGCACAGCCTGAAAACTGAGTAGTCCATCCTTCCACTCCATAACGGTCGGTTGGAGTGATTGAATTTTAGCGTGGCTTGATGAAGTTCAGAACCGATGAAATTTCGGAAGCTGAAGATCACTCCAAAAAATCTACATTGGATTTCACGCTCACTGTCGTTCCACGTTCTATTTGACGTGGAAAGGTTAGAGTGAAGTGAACGTCAGTGATCCCTTTAAACCATCAACGTTTTTGCGACTTTTCTCTGATTCATCAAAAGTAACATAGCATAGTGATAGAAAAAGATCATTTAGTTCAGGACTTTCGCGGAATAAATATTCAGTTTGCGAAAAACTGGATGAATTATTAATGGAATACTTAATAATCGACCTTGCTATGGATTAGTCGATACTATAGTTATTATTCATTGAGAACGGTAGCGGGAAAGGAAAATATATCGGGTCCGATCCGATTATCGAGACAATTACCGCGGGCAGCTAATTACAAGATGTTGAGACCAGATAGCGCCCGCGTGGGCGTCGTATCCATAGAGATAATTAGCAGAGATATCGATAATTTAGCATTATCTAGATGGCTGTGATACCGCGCCGCTATCTAGATGGCTGTGATTCCGACCACGTCGCGGTTACACCCGGATCATGTGTTGATACTGAAACTCATATGACTGATCTCATTAGCTGAGAACAAGGCCTCATTTAAATTCATCGGATATTTTTATAGATAAATATGAAAGACAAGTTGTAAGGGGAGTGTTGTTTGATAGCGCGGTTGGCAGTTTGGAATGTCTAAAAGGCCACCTGAATCCGGATTGTTTTCTTCTATAACAACATTATTGCCCACTGTTAATATATAAAATGATTTGTGACGCTATATCCCTAGTAGGGACAGAACTCGACGAAGTGCAAACCAGTTTCTAAATATAAACTCCATTTCAAACCTTATCCTTTCATTCAAATGCTGATTTATAAATGAAAAATAATTTTCATTCTGGGAACATGGTCTCCAATTAAAATGATATGCTTGTCTTTATTATAATAATATACAAACATAATATTTTAGTTATAAACATAATATTATTAATCTCATTCGTCTGGCTATATTACAAAATATATTTTGTCATTTAAATATTATTTATGAATTTCAATTGGCATTCACCCAAGCCTGAATAAATATTATACACATTGGTGTGCTAGGTTTATGTTGAAGCTTAGATAAGTGATTAGAGCAATGAATAAAGCCAATATCGGTGGCAATGCCAAGGTTCATACAAATAATCTAAATAGTGACCAACTCAAGAATACGACGTATAATACCTATCCCAGGAAAAAAACCTTCCGTTTTTTACTTCCTTGTACGCAGTAAAGGAAGTATTGTAATCTCGAAAATTTTCGGTTTTCATGTTTCAACGGAAATATCCATTTTGACCATCCCTGAATCCATTTTGATTAGTTTCGTCATGACGTCTGTATGTACGTTCGTACTGATCTCTCATAACTCAAAATCGGTTCGCCGTAGAAAGTTAAAATTTCGTATTTAGGATTTTGACATAATCTAGTTGTGAACCTCCCTTTGAGGTCACTGCATGATTACCGGAAGTGGTACTTTACCTGAAGGTCATTACTGACTTTCATCAAAAATTATATTAAAATATAATGCGAAACTTCTCAAATTTGGTATTTAAGACTTGCATACCAATATAAACAACATAATAAATGCTGGTAAGCATTGGTAAACCGAAAGTTGTACCTTACTCGAAGATTTTATTAGACTTTCATCAAAAACTATATTGAAATATAATGTAAAACATCTCAAATTTGGTAAATTAGACTCTTATATCAATATAAGTAATATAATAGATTTTTGTTGAAATTCAATATCCGAAATAGGTACTTTACTTGAAGGTCATAAGAAATTTCATCAAAAGGTATATTGACATTTATAACAGAGATCATGTGTTTCGGTGATAAAGGTTATAAACGCGATTTTTTTTCCACTCTAATTAAACATTTTATCACTTCTTTCCCTCCCCCCCCCCATTTGTGGGCTGAACAAGTCTGCAGTAGGATAATAAGATATAAGTTTAGCGGTTTCTTCCGCTTAAAATGTTAAAACCGTCGATTTCCAATGCTTTATCTAGTGACATAGACAGTTCTAATGTTGTCAAGGAACACGAAGAAATATCTTGGTGACTTGTTACCAACTGAAAGAAACGACATATAATAACGGAATGAGACCTTCAGAAAGAAGAACTTATTTTTGGGTGTCAATAGACGGATGTCGTGACGCCGAGTGTCGTTTTTGAGATACTGCTATCTTCGGAAACTAGTAACCAAATTGAGGATCACTTTTTGAGTCACCGATATATAGTTTAATAGGCGTACAAGGAATTCATGGGGTGTCCACATCACATATTTTATTTTACTACTCTCATTAAGCCAGTTTAAAACAGACAATTTCCAAACAACTAGAAGGTGTTAAAATGGCTAATTTTATTCAACGTCATTTTTCTTTGGAAAATAAAAAGTTATTTATTTCTTTTAACATGTTTTTTGATGAATGCAAATAAATAACTAACACATGAATTATAAATGAAATTAACTTTTGTATGCTAAATTAGCTGCTAAATTAGCTGTGCGAGCTGCATCTGTCAGAGTGGAACCGTTCCGTTGCTGTAGATTTTAAATAAATAATTTTTCTTTACTACATAGATTAATTGTATTTTTCTTTCATAAAGCTAGAAAGATCACGTACTTATGTGCACCAATTGAATAACCACCACTGATTAAACTGAAGCTTGGATCCCCGCTGTTATGTGACGTTTATGTTAAAGCTTTGATAGCGGCAAAAGAAGTTAAAACAATAATTAGTGAATTTAGATTAAAAACTGTGACTCTACAATGAGTGATTCCGAATAAGAAGAAATACTTTTACCAGCAAGTGCTACATTATATTATAATGCTAAAAATAAAATAAAATTTTACTTATTAACAAGCCAACATCCACACTCGATAGAAGCTGAGAAAATGGGTGAGGCTATTTTCGACACTTCTATCGTTATTCGATCACTAACTGTCGTTCAAAGCGTTGCTCCAATATAAACAGGAGGGAAAAGTTAGGGATGTTTTCTTTGTTCGCTAGTATTGCCGCTCTTATCATTTATCGCAGCTCCAATATAATCCCACTCCTAGATTGTATAAAGGAGGAATAGAGGATGAATCACGGAGAGAATGTTTATAGAAACAATAATATATCATTAAGAAATATATTTTTTATTAATTATTTTGGAATAATTTGTATTTTATTTTTTTTTATGAGAATTCACAAGCTTTATTAAAAATCCAAATTGAAAATAGATTTTTAAAATCTGATTAAAATAAATGGGGTCATCAAGTAGGCTACCTAACACGATCTAACGTTTTAATATTTATATTTGTTTTTTCCATAACGTATATTGAAAACTATGGTATTCTTCGTTTATTTTATTTCATATTTTTTATCTTCGTTTATTGTATATTTAATGAAACATGTTATATTTTTCTTTCAATATAATTATCGGTAGCGGGAATGGAACACAATAAGCGATAATATAGTTATTAAGAATGGAAGAGATAGCAATTTACAAAACAATAAACTAACAATTAACCTATCCCAGCCTAATAAATTAACCTAGGCTGGTTCATCAACAAATATTTACTTCACTTCTTGAATAAACGTTTTATTTATTTATTTTTTTTTTGTGTTGGAAATGTAGCCGCTATTGATTGATAATTATATTAGCATTAACAAACGATTATAGTTACTAATTCCGCCATACTTTTATGGACTATCTCTCGACATACTGGTTTTTGTTTATCGTTTCTGTTCTTTTTAGGATAGGGGCCAAACCTCGAAAATTAAGGAATGTAGAATACATTTGAATACATAAGCAGTAAATTATTGAGTCCTTTTTCTTAATATGTACTCTTCCGAATCTTATGTATTTTTTTAAAATATGATTTTTTTTCTAATATAAAATACTTTGATTAATCGAGTACACGAGTGAATATTATTTGTCTTGCCGGAAATATGAGAATTTTTCCATATTCGGTTCCTGTTTACCAGACTTCTTTTTTTTCGTATCTCTTACAAGAAATGTTTTCCACGTTTATTGCATAATGAATATGATTATTTATGGTGAAATAGTAGGCAATTAAAATATATGTTTATATTTAAGTTTTAATAATTAATGAAAAATGCCTTTTTTATTTATTAGTTATCAATGGCAGTATCAATGGTTATTATAACTAAAATGATTATTTTTAAAGAATTATAATAGATTTTTAAAAGATTAAGTAATAAAAGGGTTAGCTGATCCACGTTTACACGATGATAGGTTTCTATCGTGGTAGTATTGTGAAGCAGTGTGGTAGTGCGACAGAATAGAACAGCTGATTGAATACTATACTAATTTAACAGCTGATTTCATGATTATTTTATCAATGGCGACCCGTTTATAATATATATATATATATATATATATATATATATATATATATATATATATATATATATATATATATATATATATATATATAGATCGTGAAATTTGGAAAAGAGTGGAATTTTCTCATGTGCATATTATAATATATATATATATATATATATATATATATATATATATATATATATATATATATATATATATATATATATATTGTGCTTTTTTTCTATTATTATATTTAATATGCACATGAGAAAATTCCACTTTTCCAAATTTCACGATCTCTCTCTTATTTTGCTATTATTTGATGTTATTTTTCTTTCTTTATTAATATATTATTTATTCATCGCATTGGTAATTAAATGTAATATTAATATGTAAACATTTATGGACATTGTTTCATGCATTATGCTTATTCGTTTTATTAAGGTTACTTTATAAGGGAAAGAGAGAGGGATAAAAAAAAAATATATTTTTAAATATTATATATATATATATATATATATATATATATATATATATATATATATATAAATAAATGAATCTTGAAACTTAACTTTAATAACTAATTTAATGTAAACTAAATCAATAAATCTGATTGCAAATTTTAAGAAACTTATAATAAATTAAAAATACTAAATAATATATTTTTTATTCCTCCTCCAAGGATTGAAAAACGTCAAAACGTTGGATAGAATCAATTTAAAGTTCAGAAATAATTGAAGCACAGCAATATATGAAAACAATGTATTCTCACGCAATTACTATTACGTAGATAAGATGCGGCAGTTCACTGTCAAGGCGTATACCTGTGGCTGTCACTATCACGAAATCTACTGTCAATTATCATGTCAATCCTGATAGTGCGATAGTAATGCCACGACAGTAAATGCTGTTATGACGGCAAACTGTTCTATAGTTTACACGATAGCAGTGGCAGCGACAGTTGTTGCCATGGATGCAACTGCCGCAGTAATTGCCATCGTTTTAACGGGCCTGAAGGTTCGACGCCGATATAACACCTCTAGTGCAGATACACAACAGACTCCACCAGATCGCGCCACCTTATGGTAATGGCCTATTTTCATTAATTAGTAGTTGTACCTTCGAGTAATGGCTGCGTTATCTCGACCGATCTCTGCACAATATCACCACACCTGACGCCATTCCTCTGTGCTACATCGTCTTCTGTAGATTATCCCTTTACTGAAATGTTGTAATTAGGTGCTATATAGACAGTCGGTCTAGTGTTAGTATAGATCATATGTTTAGATATGATTAATTATCGATTCCGCAACTGATACGTAAGAAGGTTACGCGGCCTTATGGCTCCTGGACCCATTTTTTGCTATTGTTGTTTGCATATTAGAACTGCGTATCATAATTTCGGTATCAGTTATCAATTATTAGGTTTATCATGAATTGCTGGTTCTATGGTTCCATGAATTCATGATTATACTTCGTACAAGAAATATATTTAGGCGCACCTAATTTCATACTACTCTCTCTCTCTCTCTCTCTCTCTCTCTCTCTCTCTATATATATATATATATATATATATATATATATATATATATATAAATAAAAGTATTTGAACCAATGTATATTTGTCTAAATAATCTATACTATATAATTTTCTTATAGCACTTAATTTTTTGTTATTTTGCTTAAAGCCCTGTAAGTTTGTGATGTAAAAATGTATATAGGGTAGGATTTAAGAATGTTTGAAACTATTGACTCAATCTTAATGCTTACATTATATCAAGGTCGTTTTTTTGAAAAATGGGATGTAATTACCACTTCTATTGATTCGAAAAAATTGGAAATTGTCTAAAAATCTACTATTGATGACGTAAGCACCAAATACTGACGACTCTCAGTCGTCACTCAGGCCTTAATCAGTGCTATCCTTAAAAATATATTGTAATTAGAAAGGTTTGCCACCTCCTACGGTGTACCGTAAAGAATACAATTAAAAAAAAAAATTTGTCATTTGGGGAAAAATCTTTTCATATGTTTCCTGTAAAGTTTGCTAAATGCCGCTTACGCCTTTTTCAAAAAACGTCGATATTGCCTCTATCCCATCAAACCGGTTTAGAAGCTCAGAAGGAACGTAAAACAGATCTGTCTTAATACAAAATATTTTTATTAATGTAAATAAAATAATTATATTAATACTGTGAGTAAATTATACATCGCACGACAATTTTTGTTACTCATTGTAAGCATATATATATGTCTATAACTTAAGCTATTATCCAGGAAATGGCGATAATTACTATACAGAATGTGATTATTTTGCATCATCATTACTATTTCTAAAATTCAAAGAGAAGTGCAAAGTTCAATTTCAGTAATACAGTATATTATTTAAAAAAAAAAATCAAGAAAAGTAAATGTCAGTTGACATCCGCATGATGGTATAGAAGGATCAATCTAATTTGGGGATTGATAAATTATTTGCCACTTCTATAAATTTGTTTTATTTAAAACTAGTTTCGAATGTTATACATTCATCCTCAGTCCTAAAAACACACAAATATTACTCACTGGCATCACTGGAAAAACCCTGACCCTTAAACCGTTTACCTAAAAACATGCTACCTACCTTTCGTTCATAATTAGTTCAATGCGAGAAGAAACCAGTACAAACTTTTCTGTTTGATATAATCCATTTAAACCTTGGTGAGTACCAACTCTTATTTGATTTCTTGTCTAAATTAAATTCATAATTTATAAATGTTTATAAATATTACATCTAATTTAATATGTATAATAATACCAAACTATATTTTGAATTGCTTATTTTTGAATTTTTTGTGTGTTTTTAGAACTGAGGATGAATGTATAACATTCGAAACTAGTTTTAAATAAAACAAATTTATAGAAGTGGCAAATAATTTATCAATTCCTAATTAAAAGGAAATGTATTGGGCCAATGAAACGTTAAATCCGGAAAAATTCTCTAAAAAAATAAATCCTTTTGCCGAAAAAAATTTTAGGTTGTCATCTTTGCGCAACCACAAAAATAATAGCACATAATTTTCTCAAGAAATTCCTGAAGTCAGTGGCACGCAAGATTCTTCTTCTTCAGTTAAAAGAAAATTGATCAGCTTCAGTTTGTAGCTGTGTTGCCAAGAAAAAGAAACGTAATTTTTTCTTCGAAATAAGGCAAAACGCAAAATGACAAAAATTGGGCTGAAGAGGACTTTAAGAAAGTCTTATTGAATGGCAAATCTAAATTAGATTGCTTACACCCGGCTGATAATTTTTAGTTATTTAATTTTCCTTCTTTTTTTAGGCTACGAAAAGAAGATTTATTTTATTGGGTTTAAGCCGAACATATCGACGTCGTTTTTTGAAAAAGGCTTAGTGCCGCAAATTCAAAATTTAGGTTTCAATTGATTTTGGGACGTAAACACCACATCCATCGATTTTCGCTCACGATATATCTAAAAAAATATTGTAAATGGTCTATAAATCGAATATTGATGACGTAAGAACCGAATACTAACGACTCTCAGTCGTCACGCTGGTCTTAACTAGTGCTAGAATCCTTTAAAATATATTGTAATTATAAACGTTTTGTCAGGTTAATAAACTCCTACTCTACACAATAAAGAATAAAATAAAAATAAAAAAAAATTGTTATTTGAGGAAAAATCGTTTCATATGTTTCTGTAAAGTTAGCTGAATGGCGCTTACGCCTTTTTCAAAAAACGACGTCGATATGGTTAAATTAGTAATCATAAAATAATATTTATAATAAATAAGCAGGTACTTACGATACCGATCGATAGAAATAAAGTATCGATACTTTCTTTTCAATACCAAGTAGTTCTGGTTTTGATACAAATGATCCAATATTGTTTTCGATAATTCAATGGATGATTTAGATGCTTGAATGAGTGTCGGTATCAATACTTCGTAGTATTTCTCTAGAAGGGTATTTCCCAGAATTGTCGCAGAATTGGGAGCGGCGTTGCCGCTAATAAGCTTTTTGCCGAGGAGGAGAGGGCAAGATTAATTTTGCCGCCCCTTCTTTCATACCCCTCCAATAAAAGTGAACAGTTTTATAACAGTGGCTTATAGGTAAAATTATTTCGAAATAAATATCATCATCTCATAACAGTAACTCGTTTTATTAATTGAATTAAGGCCAAAACTATCAACAAAAAGAAAAATATATTTTTTACTTAACTTGAAAATAAACATTCATTCGAAATTTGCCGATCTCTTTACTTTCTGCCGCTTGGGGCAAGTGCCCCCTTTACATCTCTCCTAATCCCGGTCCTGAGGGGGGCGGCAATCTTTGCCCCGGGCGCCAGTTGACTTAGCTACGCCACTAGGAGCTGTAGTCAACTTAGAAATTTTCTTACTAAATGATTAAAACATATAAAATTATTTTGATGTTAATAATGGTAGGCAATTTCCAAATTCTAAATTAGTCGGACATGTAAATTTATATTCTTTTGATAGCTGGTTGGCTTTCGTTACCATCATTGATATCTAACAACTATCGATACATCGGTAATACTATCGACTTTTTTCCATCCATATTAATCGATAAGTAACTTTTGCAGAACAAGGAAATGGAAGATTGCTGTTGGACTTTTTTTTTAGGGCATTATTAATATTTTATTCTCCAACTGTATCCTTCACATTTATGCATTTTTTAATATCATAAATTCTCCTTGAGGTCGGAAATGTTTTTACGATCATAATATCGTAATGGCGTTGACAAATGGAGGAAATACGGATCTTTCCCGGCGGTATTACTGACGAGAGGGGGTCTAAAACTGAAGGCAAGTTGAATACATTTGAATAAATAAGCAGTAAATTATTAATTCCATTTTCCGAGATGATCCTGTGATGTTCATATTCCGAGATTTTTAAATACACATTTTATGTTGATTTTTTTTTTTTTTTTTTCGTATGAAACAATTTGGAATCATTACGTGGGCAGACATTTATTTCGCAAAAAAAAAAATATATATATATCGTAATTGTTAAGGGATAGTATTTAAAAAAATTTATTTATAATTTTACTAGCACGATTAACACGAATTCCCCAAAGGATGTGGGAAATGTATGGGTACATATTTCATATGAAGCCTCTCTTACTTTAATTTACCGAAGGTGTTTATAATATATATATATATATATATATATATATATATATATATATATATATATATATATATATATATATATATTTATAGGTTTTCAATTAATCATAGCAATTCGAATTTCCTGCTGATATCAGTTTTTAATCGCATTTTGCCAGAAAATTATACACTTTCTAAGGTTTGGGGCCCTCCTGTATTTGTATGCGAATTGAGTTGGTGTTAGAGAAGTGTCTTTTGGGGGTCTCAACTTTTTTCTCCCCCCCTCACTCCCGCCTTTTCGATGTTTTCAATTTTATATTTTAAGAAAATACGACCTTAGTGACATCGCTCTCTCTGTCCTTTAACGCTTTTTATATAATTTTTTCATTGTGCTTGGAATTGTTAGCTAATGCTTAGTGTTAGGATTTAAACATATATAACAGAAAAATAATTTTTATTTGTTGAAACAACGGGTGGGTGTTTCGTCAGCGAATCCAAGAAGACACTCTATTTTTGATTGAGGTTATCATTTTTTTCAAAATTGAGATTTTAATGTATTAAAATTTTTGAGATAGCTCAGTGAGTAAGGGTTCGAGTCCGGCTATAGTAGATAATTTATTTATTCCGTTATATCAACCGTGGATCGACTCTGTGATTGGTAGACATTTCTGGGGCTCATCCAACCTCTATAAAGTGGTACCATTTATTGGGTTGGAGATTTCTCTGAGAGTGAATGTTGAAACTTTATATAATTTTTGGTCACGAAACCGTAAAATCTTACTAATGATGGATTGAATTAAAAAAAAAATTACAAATATATGATATCAATTCCCTCAGAAGCAAGTTTACATTTTTGTATTGTTTTTTTACATTTTTACAGTTTTGGGAGGAGAAGATCGAGGATGCTCTCTGATATTGGTCTAGTGATTTCTTCTGTTTTATTCTCGATCACATGTCGATTAAACTATCGATGCTTCGATAATGATGGGAGGGGGGATCAATTCCAGAAATAGCTCCATAATTACTACCTACCTTCCTAGTACATATTTAGGAATTATAATCGATTTTATTCGCCAAATAGAACGAACAAGCATATAGTACATTATAAACACCAACTCAATTCGCATACAAATTTAAAACCATCTAACTCAAATTGGAGAGCCGCAAAACCTTAGAAAGTGTATTATTTTCGGGCAAAATGCGACTAAAAACTGGTACCGGTAGGAAATCCGAATTCCTATGAATAATTGAAAACCATCGATTTTATTCGCCAACTAGAACGAAGAGGCATATAGTTCTTTATAGTTTTTAACGAACTGGGCTGTCCCGTGGAAGTTAAACTACAAATCTAGAATTTTAGAATAATTTTAATTTTGAAAATTGCCCTCTCTCTCCTCGATCGCTAAAAGATCATTTTTTTGGAATTTAAATATTCACTAATGACTAACAGACCAAATATTTTGTATTTTTCTTCTTTATCTCTTCATTAATTAATAAGTAATAAATAATTCTCAATCAATCGATTATCAGTAAATTTGATTAATCGGTAACGTATAATTTTATAATGTCTTGTATGATGTGAAATAGTACTTATTGATTAGAAATTGTTTAAAAGAGATGCATAATTAAATGTTTCTGGATATATCAGTTTTTTATTGTATAATTTACTTCCAGTTTTTATTAACTAGTAATTCTGTGAACAGTAGACCTAGGGAAAAAAAAAAATCGAAAAACCGCTCTTTATTGCAGCACGAAACGTCGGACATTCGAATTGAAACACTTTCACTCAACAACATTTCAATTTGTTTAATAATTGCTCGATTGCAAAATAATGTTTATTGTTTTTTTAAAAAAAGATTTGTATCAGTTTGTTACTTCTCCTATCATCGACTTATTGTACATTACTAACTTTCTATGAATAAAATTTATTTCAACAGTAACATGTATTTTTTTTTCGCCCAAAAATAAGAACCCCCTAAGTAATTCTAGGCATTTAAAATCTCGCGGGTGTGAGCTTGAAATGGGTGGGGAAAAGATATGGCAGGGTCTCTATCAGCACATGGTGCATTGTAAGAGATTTCTGAGGAAGTAAGTAATGTTTGAAAGTAGAATTTTCAACAGTTAAAAAAAAATAAAATAAATATCAAACAAAATTTTAAATGCACAGAGTAAAACCCCGTTTATTCGAATCCTCAACATCCGAAACCCGGCTTTTTAGAATATTTTTGATTTGTGATATTAGACTAGTCAAAGAGGAGGTTGTAGGCAGAAATTATGTGACGGCCTAAATAGACTTCAAGGGTTTATTTGGATTAGTTAAGAGGTAAACATACTAAAAGTTCCCGGATCAAGGAGCAGAAGCAAATAAGGAGAAAGCCATGTTTATTCGTTTATATTTCGAAAACGGTTGTTCCTAGCTTAAAATATTTCATGTAAAAAATTGATGAGAATTTTCATTTAGAAAAATGTACCCTACAAGAAAGTTCCTATTATTTTTTTCGTATCTGTTATAGTTTAAGAAATATACGCTCTTCAATGTAACATTTACGCAAAAATGAAAACTACAGTCCTGTATATTAAGGAGTCAATAATGATTTTTTTTTAAGTAGTTATTTTGAAGGGCGTATATTTCTTAAAGTATAACAGGATAAATTTCCTAAATAAAAGTTCTCTTCAATTTTTACATGAAATATTTTAAGCTAGGAAAAACGGTTTTCGAGATAGAACGAAAAACATGACATTCTCCCTATTTGCCTCTGCTCCTTGATCCGGGAACTTTTAATATGCTTACCTCCTAACTAATCCAAATAAAACCTTGAAGTCTATTTACGCCTTCCCGTAATTTCTGTCTACAATCTCCCTCTTTGACTGGTCTAATATCACAAATCAAAAATATTCTAAAAAGCCATAAAATTAAAAAAAAAGAAAAAAGTGGGGTGAAATGTTCTGGATAATTCGGGTTTCGGATGTTGAAGAACTGTATAAACAGGGTTTTACTCTTTTACTCTTAGGATTTTACACCATGCACAATGCACCACGGAGTTTTTATTTTTTGGCGAAAAAAAAAATACATGTTACATTTGAAATAAATGTTATTAATAGGAAGTTAGTAATCTACAAAAAGTTGATGATAGGAGAAGTAACAAACTGATACAAATCTTTTTTTTTTTTTAAATAATAAACATTATTTTGCAATCGAGCAATTATTAAACAAATTGAAACATTGTTGAGTGAAAATGTTTCAATTCGAATGTTCGACGTTTCGTGTTGCATGAGCGGATTTTAGATTTTTTCGCCGGGTCTACTGTTCACAGAATTACTAGTTAATAAAAACTGGAAGTAAATTATACAATAAAAAACTGATATATCCCAGAAAAATTTAATTACGCATCTCTTTAAAAAAATTCTAATCCATAAGTACTATTTCACATCATGCCAGACATTATAAAATTATACGTTACCGATTAATAAAATTTACTGATAATCGATTGATTGAGAATTATTTATTAATTATTAATTTATGAAGAGATCAAGAAGAAGAATACAAAATATTTGATCTGTTAGTCATTACTGAATACTGAAACATTCTTCTAGAGAATTTAATGCTCCTAATTTTTTTTGCATAAAATGTTTTAAGCTAGGACCAACCGTTTTAGAGATGTAAACGGAAACCGAAAAATGTGACCCACTTCCTCCGCCTCTCTCTGCCTCTGCTCCTAGATCCCACGACTTTTAGGTTGTTTAGCTCTTACCTAGTCAATTTAGGCCGT
The DNA here is from genome assembly GCA_948150685.1 of Rhaphigaster nebulosa. Classification (NCBI taxonomy): domain Eukaryota; kingdom Metazoa; phylum Arthropoda; class Insecta; order Hemiptera; family Pentatomidae; genus Rhaphigaster; species Rhaphigaster nebulosa. The sequence continues at coordinate 122,316,639 of OX411311.1, forward strand.
TCCGACATATTGTGTATTCTTTGTATCTTCCCCGATCAGCTGTTTTCTTATGTTGTCTTTTTCATTCCTGATGGTGCCTGAATTGGGGAGACGTTGACTAATTCATTATTCACTGCTAGTGAGAGGCTTGAGGCTTTATTTTTGTAATTTTCCAAATATATTCCAGTTATATATATCTATATCTATAGCTATCTATCTATCTATCTATATATATATATATATATATATATATATATATATATATATATATATATATATATATACTTTTTTTTTGTTTAATGTTATTAAGTGAAATTTTCTATGTCTGGACTATGTACAAATAAAATAAAAACTGCAATGAGAATAACGAGGAAAAAGATTTAGTTTCCTATACAATGACAATTACTTTCTGATTAAAAAAAGAACTAGACCACCTGCGACACGGGCCTAAAGTGGGTAATTAATTAGTGCCCCCAACAAAGGATACCTACCTCTATGTACAACTGCCGGTTCACTTCTGGGTTAGGTCAGTTGCACCATACTTGCTCTGTCTATGGAAGTTAGTTCTCTAACGAACATATACGAATACGAATTGGGATTTTTCCGATAGCAGATTTGGAAAAATAATGGCCATTGTGCCAATTAACAAATGACATTTATTTATCACTGTGGCCTAGGTTTCATTCGCTCCCTTATTCGGAGAAACTATTCCAAAAGTTATTGAGAACGGACACTATTCTGCCTTCTAAGGAAACGTTTGTTTGCTACTTTAATAAAATAATTAGTCCATTAGTGAGGAAAAAAAAATCAATATCATAGGGAACAAATGAAATTAATTAATTCAATTATATTATATTTAAGGTGTGCAATACAATATTTCAAATACATTATAAAATATCTGATGTGGGCAACACATGACTTCCTTGTACGCCTATTAAATTATAAATCCGTGGTTAAAATAAGTGATACTGAATTTGGTTACTAGTTTCCGAAGATTGCAGTAAAAACGACACTCGGCGTCCCGTCATCCATCTATTGACACACACACACAAACACACACTCTTGTCACTGGAGGTCTCATTCCGTTATTATATGTCGTTTTCCTTCAGTAGGTAACTAGTTTCCAAGATATTTCTTCATGTTCCATGACAGCAATAAAACTGTCAATATCACTGGATAAAGCATTACAAATGGACAGTTTCGACATTTTAAGCGGAAAAACCCACTTAACTAATATCTTATTCTCACGATGAAGACTTCTTGATCCCACAAATGGGAAGGAAAACTAGTATTTTAGACTCAATTTTAACACTTAAAAGAAGTAATAAAAATGTTAAATTGGATTGGAAACCAAATTGCGTTTGTAACCTTTATTACCGAAACATATGATTTCAATGATTTTTTTTTCTTTGGGAATAATAAACCATTTTGTAATAATTTGCAGCGTTTTTTTTTCTTATCTTAATGCCTTGTTATGCTGATTCCCAAAAACCTTACATTTCTCCTCTATCTTTATAAATGGCCGAGCTATGGGCTGGGCTTATGAGATCTCTAATCGGCCGCCATTTTGAAACAAACATACGGATAGTAATGTCGAGTTCTGAGGATCATCTTGGGATGACCTGTGACATTGGTACTGAATGTCAAGAAAATCGGTCCAGCAGTCTCGGGGAAAAGCCGCGGACGGCGTACGGCGGACGGACGGATTTTTTTTTATTCGATATTTGGATTCTACGTATCTTGAAACGTAAAATCTCAAATTTTGAGGGAGGTCACAAAATATTTTTCTTTGGTCGATTCCAAAGGTCTATTATTGAAAATAATAAACCAAAAAGCAGAAGCCAGCGGAATAAAGTGCTGTGTTTTGTATTTACCGATGTGCTAACAAATGAAAAAAAAAAAAAAAAAAATATATATATATATATATATATATATATATAGGTATAATTACCAACAGAGTGGATTGTATAAACAAAAAAAAACAAAAAAATCAATATTAGAGTTTTTATGATTTTGTGGGTTCGGCCACTTTTGCTCTGATGGCCTCATTTTGTTATTGTTACAATATACCCCTCAGACCGTCAATGTATTGAAGAAATTCTGTATTAGCTAAATAATATTGACCGTGTGACCGTGCGAAGAGGAGAGAGCTTAAGAGAAGACCTGCTTGAAGCTTACTGCCGTCTTCGACCTCCGCCACGTAATTACATGTACTTACTTAGATTAGTAGATAGAAATTACGCTGTTCCGTTTCATTATGCAATTAATTTTTTTATTTATTTGCTAATTTCTATTTTCGTCTTATTCGCTAAAAACCTTGCCGCATTGTTCTTCCCCTTTCGTGAGCGACCTCGCCTAACTCCCTTAAATATAATAAATGCTGGAGGACATTACAAATATACGATAATAAGACCCTTTTAGATATTGTGAATCGTGATGGACACGGCCATCTAGAGACAGACTAATAAAGATAATAGCTGCCAAGTATATGACGGCAATAAACTGTAAATGGGATATCATTGTCGTTTTGCAGCTTTAGGTTTGTAAGTGTTCGCTTCCGATGCGATATATATATATAGTTAGTACCTTCTTTAAGTCATTTAATGTTGTAGAAAACTATAATATTATGGCTTTTATCTAGTATTATTTATATGTAAAAGTTTATACATTGCAGAGACTCTGCAATATATTTTTTACTTTCTTGTGCGAAGTAAAGCCGTAGAAAGTTGAAATTTTGTATTTAGGATTATTGTAAAATCTAGTTGTGAACCTCCTTTTTTAGTCACTGCTTGATCACCGGAAGTGGTACTTTACTTGAAGGTCATAAATGATTTCCATCAAAAATTATATTAAAATACTTTGAAAAACTTCTCAAATTTGGTATTTACAACTTATGTATTGATTTAAATAACATACTAGATTTTGGTCTAAATTGGAAAACCGGAAGTGGTACTTTACTTGAAGGTCATATTAGACTTTCGTCAAAAAATATAATGTAAAACATCTCAAATTTGGTAAATAGGACATTTATATCGATATAAATGTATTTAATAGATTTTGGTTAAGATTCGTGAGCGAAAAAGGGTACTTTACTTGAAGGTCATAATAAGCTTACATCAAAAATTATATTTAAATTAAAAGAGAAATCATATGTTTCGGTAATAAAGGTTACAAACGCAATTTGGTTTCCAATCCAATTTAACATTTTTATTACTTCTTTTAAGTGTTAAAATTGAGTCTAAAATACTAGTTTTCCTTCCCATTTGTGGGATCAAGAAGTCTTCATCGTGAGAATAAGATATTAGTTAAGTGGGTTTTTCCGCTTAAAATGTCGAAACTGTCCATTTGTAATGCTTTATCCAGTGATATTGACAGTTTTATTGCTGTCATGGAACATGAAGAAATATCTTGGAAACTAGTTACCTACTGAAGGAAAACGACATATAATAACGGAATGAGACCTCCAGTGACAAGAGTGTGTGTTTGTGTCAATAGATGGATGACAGGACGCCGAGTGTCGTTTTTACTGCAATCTTCGGAAACTAGTAACCAAATTCAGTATCACTTTTTGAACCACGGATTTATAGTTTAATAGCCGTACAAGGAAGTCATGTGTTGCCCACATCAGATATTTCTTATTGAGTTAGCACCTGTGTATTCTAATCTGGTCTTTTATATCGTCGTCCCTCTCATAAATACAATTAGTCATTTTTATTCAGGTTACCCTTAAAAAAATTATAACTCTTGGGGATTTTATAGGGAATTTAACGCTCAACAAAAAATTAACTATGGGTCCGCAAACGAAGTCTTGACCAGTTTTCAGGCCAAAAGCATTTTAAGTGTATTGAAGCTATTTAAGCTTATACCACTTGTCTATCAAAACAAGCGAAACATTACAGCTGTCCGACGCTGTAAAGCTGAAGTCATAGTGTATTATGTATTATTATTATATGTATTATTAATTACTATGGGAACATATTTCAGTTATAGTATAAGCTCAGTTATAGTCAGAGATTGATAAATTATTTGCCACTTCTATAAATTTGTTTTATAGAAAACTAGTTTCGAATGTTATACATTCATCCTCAGTTCTAAAAACACACAAAAAAATTCAAAAATTTAAAATAGAAAAAATCCTATCCTCATGTTTCTCTTCTCCTAAAGACAAAATAGACCCTTTCCAAAAAAGTGGAGTATATGAACTAAATTGTAATGAAGGTGCAGCCAAATACACGGAAAAAACTGGAAGATCGCTAAATCAGAGATTAAAGGAACATATACGTGCATGTAATAATAAGACAGAGAATTCCAACTGTGCAATTCATTTAAATGAAAATAATCATAAATTCATTAAAGACTCAGGAGTTAAATTAATACATCACGTTGAAAACAGTCTCAAATCAAATATATATGAAGCACTTGAAATAATAAAATCCTTCAAATCCAATCCAGATTTTTGCTTAAATGACCAAATAATTATCTCCAACAGTCCAATCTTAAATTTATTCCCATCTATAAGAGAAAAAACAATTACTTACCGGCATTACTGGAAAAACCCTGACCCTTAAACCGTTTACCTAAAAACATCCTACCTACCTTCATACGTTCATTGTTAGTTCAATGCGAGAAGAAACCAGTACAAACTTTTGTGTTTGATATAATCCATTTAAACTTTGGTGAGTACCAACATGTATTTGATTTCTTGTCTTAATTAAATTCATAATTCATAATTGTTTTATAATACTGGTTTATATTACATCTAATTTAATATGTATAATTATACCAAACTACATTTTGAATTGCTTATTTTTGAATTTTTTGTGTGTTTTTAGAACTGAGGATGAATGTATAACATTCGAAACTAATTTTCAATAAAACAAATTTATAGAAGTGGCAAATAATTTATCAATCCCTAATTAGATTGACCCTTCTAATACCATCATGCGGATGTCAATTCAGTTATAATCGCCAGGACTTGGTATCATGAAGCTCTGCAAAAAGCTTTTGATTGATTTTGGTTTCAATTTCGCTCTGAAGTTAGCTCCTTGACGAAATTCGTTCCTTTGTCCCTTAGTTGTGACTCGACGTACCTGTTCACAGGTACATTAATCAGGTACTCATGAGCTTGTCCTTGACAGGGAAAAGCACCGTTGATGTATTCTATTAGTAGATAGTTCTAGATATGGTTAATGAGTTGATCTATAATTAGAGCGGTTGATATAGTGTTCAGTATTATGCAATCCTCTTGGGCTACACCTCTTCTCCTGCTCTGTTGGAATGTCAAGGCAGTATTAACATTATAGGCGGCCATCTCCTTATCCGATGTCCTCAGGGTCTGTCCTGGTCTCTCCGAAGAAGAAGACCAGCCGATAACGGGATAGTGAAAAGTTTGAGGAAATCCTGAAATTTTGTGATTATCCTTCAAAGACAGATCTGAAAAATAATTGTCAGGATATTATTGGAGGATTGTAAGAATGAAGCCTTAAGTATCTGAAATACCATTAAATAACTAGCAAGTTAACGTTTTGCAAATTCCGACATCAGGAATACTATACACTTGAATATTATTACTAAATACAAGCCCTTAGGGATGTTGAACAAATATCGATATATCGATATTTTTGTCCAATTTTTCTCTATATATATCGTAATATCGATATTTAAATTAGAGTATCGAAAATCGATATTTAAAAAAAAAAAAAATAAGAAAAAATAAACAAATTCTACAAGTAAGGCGGGTTTGACAAACAAAGAACCATAAATACTTATAGTGTGGTGTATTCGTGTTACTATCTATAAATATATATAATAAATATATATAATAAATATATATAATAAATATATATATATATGAAAATGTATATAAGTTATTTAGGTTTCAGTCATCAGTACTTCAATTGTGATTTTCCTCCGTCCTTTTTAATTTTTTTTTATGCTTAAGCAATTTAATTGATGTTTTCTCGAGTTGCTAGAATGTCATTTTTTTTTTATTATTGAAAAATGTTAATAAATTAATACTTTTTTTGTGATATGTTATTTTATAAATATTTAATTGTTGCTATAAAATGTATTACAAACCTAAGACTTGTTAATTTATATTACCCTATCCATCTATTCACTGTAAAAATCCTCTTCTTCTGCTTCCAAAGAATAAAAACATCGAGGCCCGATATACCTAAATATCGATATTTTTCATTGATTATGGAACAACTATTTATACTTCAAAATACTCTATAAGATATATTTCGATGTTTTTTTTTTATGTAATATCCCTAACCAGTAGCCGTTAAGATGGCTGACTTGAACACAGCCACTATAGACAGTAGTACGAGCACATCACAAGTTTTTTAGATTCTTTGTTTGTCGAATCCGCCGGTTTTTGTGAAATTTTTAATTTTTTTTTTTTTTGTTTTTGTTTATATATTGATGCTTTTCTAATATCTCTAGATGGCTGATTTCATATTTAACGGTCTTTGAAAGACTTAATCTATGAAATATTCTACTAATATCTCAAAAAACGATCATTTTTTTTAAATCAGAGTTAAGGGGCACTGCTCAAAAAATATATTTTTGTTAGAACGAACATTATACACGGATTAAGTTCTACATAGAATTTGTTTTGTATTTGACCGCTCTCTCGATCTTTAAAATCTTATTTATTTTTAAAATAATAATTGATCAAAAGAAAATATATAACTATGCAAAATTAAGTCGATAAATTGTACGATAAACATAAAATTATCACTACTATATATTATTACGATAGTATAGATCCCTTTTCCGGCTCTCAGGAGCGATGGATTTTGACGAATGAGGTATCAGAAGAATGGGAATTACCTGGAGATGTGACGAATACCAATTTTGTTTCTTAAATTCTTAGTAGGGCTTAAATAAAAGTAATGAAAAAACTGAGAGGTTTCAAAGTTTTGACGACTAAAAGTCGGCGGATCGAGACGGGATAAGTTGGGTTTTAAAGATTGACGCGGGCATCAAGATCATGTAAGCTCCATTACATATTGGTCCAGCGTTTTAAAGCTTAAAAACCTACCGTTTTCGAGATAACGCACTATGGGCCCTATGGCATCTTGCGTACGTGCCGTTGTCATGAAAACTACACATAGAAAATGTTATAGCTGGATCTAATTGCCTAACTGCTAAATTGAAGAGATGTTTTCCAGTGGGGTAAGCTAATTACTTATTAAGTATGAACTGTAACTTCAACATAGTCATTACAAACTATGTAGCTTCACCAAATTTGTGTGTTAAATAAACTTTTTTGATAACATTATATTGTTTACACGAATAAATATGTTTCCCTAATATCGCTTATAATTCTAATGTATTAGGATTGATATATAATGCGAGAGTTCTCGCTCGGGTATACTAGTTATTTTATAATCATAAAATATAAAGCTAAGTCTTCCCAAGGACACAATTATAATTTAAGAGGTTTGAAGATCATCATAAATTAGGGTGAAATGTTAAAAAAATATTATTATTATTTTTTATTTATAAATCCGCACCTGTTATTAATTTTGTAATAAATTACAAAATTGACTACCAGCAGGTGGGATGACATAAAAAATAGCTGAGAAAAAAGAAGAAGAAAAAACAGACGTGATAAGCAAGAGAAAAAAAGAGTACCCCTTCCATGGCTTTAATTTAATTACGTAATTATGTTGGTTGATCTCTCTTCCAGATCTTTTTCACCTTTCTTCTGAAAGTCTCCTGCACGAGATTATGGGTCATTTCTTTTCTTAAGGTTACATCGTCTATGCAACCAATCGTGAAATATTTTATGTTCATTGACCGTCTGCATGTGTAAATCGCTGTGTAGAGTGTTGTTATTTGCATACCATGGTATTTGGGAAATCAATGGTAATATCTTAGATTGAAAATATTATATAAGTCGCCTTACGCGTGTCTGCTTTGCAGGTTCGTTTATTTATTGACTAAGGTGGTTTTTAAATAGGTATGTGTGTATACTTAATTTCTGTCTTCCTTTTAACTTGGAATTTGTTTAAACATTGAGCAAAATAATTTGAATCTCAGATTCAATGATTTTTTTTCTTTATATTTGTACAAAAAATAATCTATTAAAGGGTTGTCCTTGACAACAAGGTAACTGCCTACATTTCCGATTAGCATTTTTCTACTGATTCGATGGTTTGTCCCGAGACCAATCAGTGGCGGATCCTGAAATTTTCTGAGGGGGGCCCACATATGTACCAACCAGGTCCTCCTTTCTAATCCTTCTCCCCCCTCTTATAAACTTTAAAACATTAAATGCTTTGTTCACGTTTTAAAATCCATATTAATCAATCCAAATTCAATTATTATACCAATAAAAGCCGCTGTTGAATATATAATAGAAAACAGTTTTCAAGAAATTTTTTTGTTCAACACCTTCCAGAGGGGAGAGGTCTCCTCCCTTCTAGATCCGCAAGTGAGACCAATTGCATGGAAAAAAGTTACTAATTTACTAAAAGAATAAATATATGGTTTTTCCGAAGAAAAATAAAAAACGATTATCGTGTTCATTATTTAACCCTTTTAGTAACAACGATGATATATCGTTCGCAACATTTGTGAAAAGAGCCAGCGACAGATATTATATTATATTATTACATAATACTTAATATACCGAAGCTAGAATTCTCGCATTAGATATCAGTCCTTCTTCAAATCTCTTTCTTATACATTCGAAGCGTAAACGATATTAGGGAAACATAATAAGGGATTGATTTTATTTATTTGCCACTTCTATAAATTTGTTTTTATTTAAAACTAGTTTCGAATGTTATACATTCATCTTCAGTTCTAAAAACACACTAAAATTCAAAAATAAGCAATTCAAAATACAGTTTGGTATTATTATACATATTAAATTAAATACAATATAAAATAAATTATAATATAATATAATTGTAATATAGAACTGAAGATGAATGTATAACATTCGAAACTAAATTATAGAACTGGCAAATAATTTATCAATCCCTAATTAGATTGATCCTTCTATACCATCATGCGGGCGTCAACTGATTTGGGAAACATGTTTATTGCTATAAACAATATAATATTACCAACAAAGTTTATTTAACACACATATTTGGTGAAGCTACATAGTTTATAATAACTATATTGAATTAACCGTTTATACTTAATAATTAATCAGCTTGCCCCACTGGAAAATATCTCTTCAGTTTAATAGTTGAGCTATGAGATACGGCTATATCATTTTCTATGTATAGTATTCATATTTAACAGTGCCCATTCACCTTAGAAATTGGAAAGAATATATAATTTCCCACTTATAAAAAAGTTTTAATACCCAACTTAGGCCGTTTCGATCCGCCGACTCACTACCATCAGAATTTTGAAACCTCCCATTTTTTCCATCAATTTTATTTAAGCCATAGTAAGAATTTAACAATGTAAATTAGGATTCGCCACTTCTCCATGAAATTTCCTTTCTTTCGATAGCTCATTTGTCAAAATCCATTGCTCCTGAGAGCCGGAGAATAGATCTATATTACCCTATTATATGTAGAGAAGTGATTAGTATTATATTATATATGATACATGATATATAGTGCATAGTGCATGTGATGATGTCTTAATATTCGTATTGTGAGAGAACTCCATCTCAAAATAAATTAATATAAATAAATATAAAATAAAACGATACTTTCGGATAGTACTAAAAAGGTTTAATACACTTCCTTCAGTGTTTTTCGTTGCTCCAATGAAATTTCATTTTTGGCAGTTACATCCCTTTTCTACATCAACGCCTCAATTATTTTTTATAATCTATCAGATCGCATACCGAGGATGAAAGAGATACAACTTAAAATTTCCAATAGGTACTATGCATAGAATCCCATGGGTCCATACAACCAAAAGATATAATAGGCGATCTACCAGCAAAATGTGTCAGAGGAAACACCCTGGGCCAGGGGATTCTTAAACTAATGTTGTCTGAGAACCCTCCTTGAACATTTTTTTTTCTGGACACCATCCAAACCCTAGGCATTTAAATTTTTACTAATTATTGTTTAGATTTGTTATTACCTAGTTCAGTAAAAAATACGAATAGTCTTGACCATATTGGATTTTTAATAATGAGTCATTTGAATTAAAGCGAAACGTTGGGGAATGTAAAGTTAATGCCAAAATTGCTTCGCGGACGCCTTGACTGGCTATGCTGCTGACCTTTAGGGTTCCGCGGACCATAGATTAAGTACCCATGCCTTAGAGGCTTCTGTGTCAAATATTGGCTAAAAAAAAACACATTTTTAGTCGTATTTTCCCCGAGTTGGTGTTAGGGAAGTGCCTTTTGGGGATCTCAAATTTTTTTTTTCAGCCCCCCTCCCCACGATTTCAATATTTCTAATTTTGTATTTTAGTGGAAATAAGACCTTACTGACGGAGTTTTTCTGCTCATGCTTTCTTTTAAGTTGTGCCCCTTTCAATGCTGGATGAGCGATATGTGTTTTATACTCAATTATATGTTGATTAATGATATAAAATTATTATTTTTAACTTCCATATAGTTTCTCCTTTTGTAGTAATTATAATATTTTTGTGAACTATTTTATTTTGTTAGCTGAAATTAATTGTTTTTATAACGTATCGCCATTTCTTGAAACGATTTTTCATCCATTTATTTAATGGATATAAAGTTTTAAGAGACCGGCTTCCTCGCTCTAGGATATTTTTATTATGATTGGGGATAAAACATCGCTAAAGGTTAAACTATGCTAATAGATGTTTTGAAATGCTTCCGTACCATTTCTATTAAATGTTCCATTTAAATGTGGTAGATATCTGGCTTGAGACATAACTTCCTAAAAAGCCATTAAAATGATACACAGCTGAGAGAGGGCACTCAAGGAACGACCTTGTCAGAAGTGATTTTAAAACGCTATCATTGGGAACTGTTAACCTCTACGGTCGTAATTGGGCCATAATCTCTCCCTCTCAATGGAAAGCTTTATTAAGAAACTCAATTTACGATGTATAGGATAGCAGGGAGCAGGAGGAGTGTCCTGTAGTAACCCATGGGCATGTCCTTCTCAAGGACGGGTTTTAGGAAGGATCAAGGGAAGTCTGAATTAATAGCCGCGGTTGAGAGACGCGAAGGACATTACTTTACTGTCTTGGTATTAGTTTGAAAATAAATAATAATAATAAACATGTACCACTACAACCCGTGAAGGGTCTTGGGCTCAGTAGTTGGTGAAGACCGTACTGTTTCTAGGCCAACGGTTGTGCAAGGAGGTGATTTGGCCGAGATCACGCTCAACCGCCAGGTTTTTCTCCCATTTAAGGGTACCCACTTTATACAGGCTGGGTGAGACTCAGGAAGGTCTCCCGATCCCACAGGGTCGATCCACGGCTCATAACATAATAAGTTATTATCTGTCAAAGCCGGTCTGGAACTTGGGACTAGGAGCATAGAAACACAGTGCCTTACCACTAAGCTACCCATTAATAATAATAAAAATATAACAAAATAATTAAAAAAGTAAAAATAAAATAACAAATATAAAAAACAAAACAAATAAAAATAAAAAGAATAAAATATGAGTGTTGCCACATCAGTTCTGTATTTTCCCCCTGAAACTCTAAATTTTTCCCTAAATCAACCAATTTTAACCCTAAATGTTTAATTCTTATTTGTCAATGAGTGTAACTCGTAGAATAACAATTACCCCATAGTATAAGATAAGAATAAATTATTAAAAAAGTACTTAAGGTTTTTTTTATTTTATTTAAAAAAATGTATATTATTTTAATTTAATATATTAATTATTACTTAAATCAGTTCAAATTACCGATTATAAGCAAAATTGAAAAACACAAATCAAGAAAGTTTAATTATAGAAAGAAAAAAAAAGAATCCAAAATTATTAGTTCAAAATTCTCGCCATTCAGGCTTAATCACATCATTTATGGAATATTTTAATATCAGTATACTAGCATATATTTCCTGTGAAGTAGTTTAATATTAAACTAGTTTAAAGACTAAGTCAAAGCAATGATTACGAACAAACTAAAATTGAATATAATCTACAAAACAGAATCCAAAAGTTTTGGTTAAAATTATCTCGTTACAGGTTTAGTAAATATTAAGCTAATAAAAATATATTTGATATTAGGAATTATAATCTGAGCTGGGAATTCAATTTAATAAGCACGGGTTAAAAAGCACACAAACAAACATATTGTTTTGAGATAGTTATAAAATACAAATTAATTATTCGTTAAAAAAAAAAAAAATGTTACGAATGAAATAGGTAGTGAAAGTAAAGAAATAATTATAATAGCAACTCAAATTTTCAAGGAATGAGAGGGTTTGGAGCGATTTCGAAAACGAAAATCGGACAGTTTTACAGATATTAGCTTTCAGTTTATGTTTTTGAGATCCTTAAATCCCTCATCAGAGGATTAAATTCTCAGAGGGAAATAAATATTCCGGACAAATATGAAAAGATGCATAGAGCAATGACAGTGAGGACAGTCCATTAATAGAACGGGGACAAGGCATAAATTAGGAGAGCGGATAATTAGAGCCTTAATAGCGCGAGATCACTTCCTCGACTCGCGCCTTCGACAACTGACAGTTTTTCTGTCATTTCTCTTGGAGCATGGCGCCAAAGCGATATCCTAGACATGCACCGCATTAGTCTATAACGGGAGTAATTATTCTGAAAACGTTCACCCGCATTTTTTTTTCTCCCCTTCAAATCATTTAACTTCATAACAACGGGTTATGAATTTCAACTATAGGTCGGGAAGTACCGTTGGGACTCTATGAATAAATGTAAACGTTAACAGTTGTTATTTCGGACCCAGTGAATTCTATCAATAGACCTATACTGCGTTATATAACTCTCTATCAATACTCTATAAATATATACAATAAATACCGACTTCGTTTTTTAAAAATCGAGCTTTACTAAACACATGGAACGTTTTTCCCTAAATAACAATATATATTTTTCAATTTTATTCTTTGTTGTGTACAGTAGGAGTTTATAATGGTGGCAATTTTTTTATAATTACAGTATGTTTTTAAGGCTTCTAGCATTGGTCAAGGTCAGATTGACGACTGAGAATCGTCATCAATAATAGATTTTTAGATCATTTCCTATTATTTTTCGATATTTCGTGAGCGGGAATCGATAGAGATGGTGTTTACGCCTCATGGTAATTTTTTTTTTCTTTATTTTTAAATTCACACCTGTCTATGAGACAACCAGTGAATGTGCTGGCTAAGAACATGTTAACGTGGCATGAAAGACATGAGAAAGAGTAGTACCCAGTTCGGCAAGGAGATCCCTCATCCAGCTCCTCTTCAGCCTTCTGCGAGTGTTGTCAGGCATGTTGGTTGTCTCCATGTCTTGTATGAGAGTGTTAGGATGTCCGTGTAAGCTATCGTGAAATCGTTTACAGTGGGTTCGTATTTGTTCGTTAACTGTAGGCATATTGAGGCCTGTATGTAACGTAAAGTTGCTGATATACCAAGGAGCTTTGGTGATAGTCCTAAAAGTTTTTGACTGAAAAATTTGAAGTTTTTTTATTTGTGCCCGTTTGGCTGTCCTGTATATCTGTGAAGCGTAGGTCCAGATGGGCTTGAGTGGGTAAGTGTAAGTGTTCAATTTATGTCTAAGTTTCAATTTTGAAAGTTTTGAAAGATGTGAGTACAACAGTTTTAGTCTTTGGTTTAGCGTTTTTTGTTTATTCTTGATAAATTGAAAACTAAATTTCAAATTTTTGCTTTTTAAGTCTTTTTCAAAAAACGACGTCTATTCGAGAATATACTCCCCTTCCCTAAATTGCATTTTGAGTAATACTTTTTGATCCAATTCTCATTCTTATCCTTAAAACTTACGAAGTTTTTTATGACTGGATGGAACTGTAGATCTATAATATTCATAATTCAAACTTCACAATCTAAATAAAAAAAAATTATTTTTGGTGTTTTTTTTTTTCAAGAGATTGATGCCATTAGTGTCATTTATAAAACTAGGCTGGAGAGATCCCGGTTGTTATCATTAAGAAATATTACAAAATATAATGTTCCTCCACAATAAAGTTGTCTACAGCTATTCTCTATATTCATCATTAGATGCTCATTAATTTCCTGTTAATATCAAGTAGAAATAGACACGAGGCAGGATATACAATACCCGCAATACTGATCGACTGTGAGGGCTTAGCTGATCTAAACGGACACGTTCGAACGCACCTAAGGGTTTTATTATACAGAAGTTCACTGATGCTACGTTAATGAAAAAAAAATGAAAATAATATAGAAATGAACCGATTTGTAAGAAATATATTAAATCAGTTAACTGAAGAGAAAAAAAAAAAAAAATAAAAAAAAGAGATAAAAATTATTGTTAGAATATTAATGGAGGATTCTAAAAAGAAAGTGTGAAGTCTTTCAAATAACAGTAAATAATTAACTGATCTACGTTTCACCTGTTTAAGAGAGAAAAAATTACATCACAGAAAAACCGATCAGAGCACATCTTACATCAACAGAATAAAAAAAGGCTTACCCAATTGGGAGAGCTTACCATTCCGACAGAAAAAGTATTATGTGCTGAATTGGTGTGATGTACCTAATATGTCTATTTGATTAGTATTTTTAAGGCTGAGACAATTCAACACGTACTGAAACTAGGTAACATTAACACAGGTGAGAAAGGTGATATCCAAACATCGGACCAGCAATAACCGTCTTTGTGGTGTAGGAGTACTCAGAATCTTATTTAGCATGCTAAATGATTAGCATACTTAATTCAGGATTATGAGCGGTCCAGTGTGAGTACTATCGTATGCTCTTAAGTAGATCCGGTCTCTCTGTCAAAGATGGCTCATGAAAGATCTGATAAAGATGGCGCAACTTTAGTGAACTTGTTTTTATGAAACCTTTAATTTTGTTATCAGTTGATGGATATTTTATTTATTCAAGTGAATCTTACTTTTTCTTTATTTTTCACTTATTTATTTAACTCGTCTTGTATAAAATTAGTGAGAAATCAAGAAGGTTTAGCGTACGGCGGTTTGTTAGAACGTCTAGATTGTAAGAGAGTTATATATTTATTGAAGTAATATATAAATAAACAAAATAATAATATAAATCAAAACATGGTGTTTTTAATTTTATAATATAGAAAAATAATTAAAGTGAAATAAACTAAAGCAAGTATACAAATAATTACTTGATACTTTGAAACCTCATGCAGATAACTATGAGTTGACAGACCATAATCGTGGCACAAATTCACATGCAGACAGGCCATTGGCCAAATATGCGATTTTGGACTCAAGGAAGGGGCCCTATAACGCTTAGATCCGTTGAAAATTGCACATCGAAAATTTGACCCTATCACAATACCTTTCATACCTACTTGTAAGGAAAGTAACAAGCAATAAAGAATCTGAAACTTCTCTTTCTTTCTGGTAAAACTTTGAGAATGTTACTTACGATCGTTTATTTCTGATGTTCAGATATTTTAATTCAAAATTATCAAAAACAAAAAAATAAATAAGAACGCTATAAATTATTACACAATGGTTTATTATTTTCAAATAGTTATATTTCAAAAATATCTGGCGTGTCCATTCACAAGACTTTCCCAATAGAAAGTAGTCTAAGATACCAGAATAGAAGCTTAAAGGGCAAAGAGAAATAGGAAAAAGGAAAGACAAAGAAGTTGGTGGAAGTGGAGGATGGATCTAAGGAAAAATGAAGTGGAGAGCGATGCGAGGAAGCTGGAAATAGGCGATTGGAGGATAGATGCGCAGGACAGAAAGAAATGGAAAAGGATATCCGAGTAGGCCTAGGGTCACGAGCGCCGGTGAATAAGTATACCAAGTTCAATACGCTATATTTTTGCTAATACTGCTCCGATTTCGATGATTTATGTTTATATTTTGTTGAGAATTTTATAATATGTCGATAAAACATATCAAAAACCACAAAAAGAGGGAGTTAAAATTTTTTTGGGGTCGATTACTAAAGTTCATTATTGAAAATAATAAACTAACAGGTTTTATATAGATTTTTTTAATACCCTTGATGTGCTGATTCTACAATACTTTACATTTTCCCTCTATCTTTATAAATGACCAAGTTAAAGGCTTATAAAATAGCAAATCGGCCGCCATTTTGGAACGAAACGACGGATGGTAATGTCGAGTTCCGAGGTGACCAGTGACTTTGTTGTCAATTCTGGTGAAAATCGATTGCACGTATCTTGAAACGTAAAACCTCAAATTTTCAGAGGGAGGGGGGTTAAAATTATTTTTTCTTGGTCGATTACAAATGTTCATTATAGAAAATAAAAAAATAATAGTTTTTATATACAATAGAATTTTTTTAATTCTATTTTTTTTCTATTATATTAAATATTTTTTTATTCCCTTGGTGTTCTGGTTCTATAACATTTTACATTTCCCCCCAATCTTTATAAAAGGCCAAGTTGTGGGCTTATAAAATAGCATATCGGACGCCATTTTGAAACGAAACGACGGATCCTGGGATGACCAGTGACTTTTTTGCCGAATCTCATGAAAATCGGACTATTAGTCTCGTAGGTACCGGACGGCGAACGGATTTTTTTTTTTTTTTTATTCGATATTTGGATTCTAGATATCTTGAAACGTAAAATCTCAAATTTTGAGGGGGAGGGGGTTAAAATTGTTTCTTTCTTGGTCGATTACAAAGTTTGACTATTGAGAATAATAAACCAAAATATGTATATATTTTTTTGTAATCTTAGCTCGTTTGTAAGACTACCTGGCTGTATATAAAGTTACAGTGACGGATACATCCTTCACCTTTATTATATTCTTGTTCATAACAAGATATGGCGGAAAAATAATTATGTTCTATCCCCTCTAGAACACAAGACAGAACACAAATCAACTCGAGAATTTAATTCGAAACTCTGACGCCAGTCAGGAACCTGATACAAATTAAAACCTCCTGACACGTCGCTACTACACGACTTAATGGACTCGGCCGTAAGATTTGAGAACGAGATTACCGCAATCCAAACTTGTTTAGTTTTTATTTTATTTTATATTCTAGAAAGAGAATGGTGCCAATTACGTAGTCAGCGCCTAGAAGGGTTTCTTCTCACTATAATAAAAGGGTAGATGTCGGGTATAACTGTGTAGATGTAGATTGTGATCCGGCTTCTGATAGGGCTGGGATACTTTCGGAATAGGAATCGCTTCATTTCGTAGGTTTATAGTATTTTGTAGGGAAGCGAAATAATGTCCTGAGTAGGCCTGCATGTTTATTCAACTCAATAGAAAATCGATTTTATGTTTACAACGAGATACGAAGAATTAACTTGTAAAAAATACCGCCTAGCTATGAAATTTTAAGTAACCTGTCTATTATTGTTTAATGAAGTAATTTTCCAGAGTGTTGAGTATGGTAAGCAATATGAAATTCAGTATTTTAAGATTTTTTTTTTAAGAAGTAGTTGTGTCTGAAACCATGTTTTTCGGGAAAAATGTTTTTGTGTTTACTATAATTTAAAATTATCATATATTATCTGGAACTAGAAGATAAGAAATAAATGAATCTAAGTAGACTGAATATGTAATTAGCGTATTCCATTAGTGCTATAGTAAACAGTGTTGGCGGTACTCGAACCAAGGCAAGGTACTTGCTATTCCAATCGTACTCTCCAACGCTAACCCGCCCCTCAGAGGCGTACAAACACACTCAGGACGAAGGACAACAAAAAGGACGAGTGCCGAAACGTCAACAGGACAATACGACATTGGAAAGGACATCAAAGCGCTTGCAGCGGCGGTCGTGGCGCCGAAAGGACATTTCGGATTCAACTCACAGGCTTCATCAGGATCAGTTGGAATTAGTTACATAAATAGAACTCTAGCCATTCCCGCATTCCGCCATCTTTATGGAATCTTTTTATTCCCTATCTCGCCCGGCGGACTTTTTTTTTTTTTCCTTTTTGTATTTGTTTCCTTCTACGGCCAAGTTCTTGATCCAATTATGACTAGTAATTACCATTTATTAATTAATATTTCTTAGCTTTTTATACCCTCCCAGTACCGTTCGCTTCCTTTCTCGACCGCGACCAACTTCTATTTTTATCTCCCGGCTCGTGATTGTTAGCTTTGAACTTTATCCGAGCTTTATTAAGTGGCAGAAATTCCTGAACTTGGATGAAGAGCCTGAGGGGTTGAAGATCTTGTTCTCTGACAAGACACAACTTCATTTCAGTCCCTAATAAATCAACAAGAACAGAATAGAATAGGGATTTCTATATATCATTTCCTTCAGTCTGAGGGCTAACATAAAATAAAATTATAAATAGCGAACCTGAAGGTTCGATGCCGATACCATCAATCGTCCCTTATATCATATATCTCCTTCCATTGCGCTGTGTTAAAACCCAAGCAATTAAGAGCTAATTTAAGGTTGACTTTCGCTGGTATCGCCCAGAGTCTGGGAGCTGAGGCCAAAAAACGTAACTGATTTCAAGAAAATATTTGATCGTCTAGGCCGAAAGTACTCTCATAATAGACTGGATATATGAACGTCAGCCACCCTAGATCGGTTGCAATCAAATTTTATAGGTCTATGAATTCATTTTCGTTATTTTTTTTTACATTTTCCTCTGTAATTCGCTCTCAGAGAAGTTTAGGTAAAACTTTGAACTATTTTTCGGTGCACTTCAGTGCAAAATGCATAATAACCAAATTTCCTAAAAGATTCATACAACATATTTGCAATTACTCTCAACAAACGCCAAGAAATTTTGAAATAATCTTGGAGAAAGTCGATTTTTTTTTCAGATTTTCTTCAATAGCTCGCTTTCAGTGCATTTTAGGTAAAACGTTGCCATTACCAATTTTAAACAAGGTTAAATTTCCTGCACATTAGAAACGGCTGCTGAGATGCCGAACAGTA
The DNA here is from genome assembly GCA_948150685.1 of Rhaphigaster nebulosa. Lineage (NCBI taxonomy): Eukaryota > Metazoa > Arthropoda > Insecta > Hemiptera > Pentatomidae > Rhaphigaster > Rhaphigaster nebulosa. The sequence continues at coordinate 122,335,594 of OX411311.1, forward strand.
AACAATCGCAAAATGTCAAGAAAACGCAAACAGTTAAATATTCGGTGGTTTCGCTTTAATAACTATTTTTTAGGACAATTAAGTGAAAAATGCATGATAACCAATCTTGTAGAGAATTAAATTTACTACAAGATCCATACCAAATATTGGTATTTACTTTCAGCAATCGCCAAGAAATATTAAAATAACAATTTCCCTTATTCTAAAATTATTTATTATTTTAATATTACTTGGGGTCTGTTGTGAGCAATCACAAATATTTTGAATAGATATTGTAGGAAATTTAATCCTCTACTAGATTGCTTATTATTCGTTTTACACTAAATTGCACTAAAAAATGCTCCTTAAGGTGAAACTATTTGCGTTTTCATGACATTTTACAAATGTTTACGATTCAGCATCTCAGCAGCTGTTTTTAAAATATATCACATATATATATATATATATATATATATATATATATATATATATATATATATATATATATATATATATATAAACCTGTACCACTACAACCCGTGAAGGGTATTGGGTTCAGTACTTCGTAGCCGCCAACTACCTCGCACTAAACATCCTAGTTTAAAATATTGGTAAATAAAGATGCTATGCTTAAATTTAATGGATTTTATTTATATCGCAAGGGCGATGGCGGAGTAGTGATCTTATTTAATCAACACACTTACCTGATTAATTTTATCTGGTTCAATAATAAGGCTAGGTGGTTATATCTGTATAAAATTATAACCATTATGCACCAATAAACTACAATTAATGGCCAACTTCTACAGAGTGATGGCTTCTCGTATTGTGAATAGAAAATAGAAGAATTGAAGGTGTATCTCTGATTTTAAATTAATTACTATAGACAGTAATAGCTTTTAAAACCTTTTGAAACCACGACAAATGTTTTTTTTTTTCGGTAAAATTCCAGATTCGTGACTTCAACATGGCGAAGGTCTAGATTTTTAAAACCTGACATCGAGCATGCGACAACATATACTCAAACCCACAAGTTTACATTTTATTCTATATTTACATTTTAAATTATGCGTATGAGAGTTACTTAGTTATGAATTTATTATACGGAATCTTTTAATTATATCCCACCTAATCTTTTATTTATTTGTTTTTATTTAGTTTTTGTTCTTTTTTCATTTAAAATACTAATCTCAAACATATAATATAATATAATATAAAATTCTAAACAAGTATAGGCGGTTACTGACCACCATTCTAAATGGAACGATGGAGTGAAGAAGATTTTCAGGGCCCACTGACGATCACTCCATTTATTCCATTTTTTGCCGAAAGTGATTTATGCTCACTTAAACTATATCAGGTATTTTATAATAATTAGAGTCTACATATATTTCATTTTACTGATTAATAAAACTCTTATATAGGATATCACTTCTCTGTGTAAAATACGCTAGTATAGATCCCTTTTCCGTCTCTCAGGAGCGATGGATTTTTATGAATGAGGTATCAAAACAAAAGGAATTTCATGAAAAAGTGACGAATCCTTATTTTCATTCTTAAATTCTTACTAGGGCATAAATAAAATTGGTGGAAAAACTGGGAGGTTTCATAGCTTTGACGATAGGGAGTCGGCGGATGGATACGGGATGGGTCGGGTTTTAAAGTTTTCGACGCGGGTATAAACGTCATATATGTTCTTATGGAACGTATTGGTACAGTGTTCTAAAGCCCTAAAGCCTACCGTTGTCGAAATAACGCACGATATATGCCCGCACAAGCCTCATCTTGCATACGTGCCGTTGTCGTGACAACTTTATATTTAGATAAGCAATTTGAGATTATATATACAACAACTTTTAATAAGTGTGAAATTATATATTCTTTCCCATGCCTAACTCTGAAGGGCACAGTTAAATATAAATATTATAAATAGAAAATGGCAGAGCTGAGTCTTATTCCTTAACTGTTAAACTGAAGGGATACTTTTCCAGTGGGGCAAGCTAATAACTCATTAAATGTAAACTGCTACTTCAACAAATTCATTATAAATACTACTTATACATATTCACCAAATGTGTGTGTTCAATAAATTTTTCTGGTAATATTATATTATTTATACGAATTAACATATTTCCCTAATATTGCTTAATCTTCGAATGCATTAGGAATTAGAAGAAGGATAGATATCTAATGCGATAGTTCTCACTCGGGTATACTAATATTAGAATATACAATGCACAATGCTTCTACAGTAGCAAGAACATTAAATAATTCAATCTTTAACCTCCTCCCAAAAAAAACATATTAAAAACTAGTGGAAATTTTAAGCATATACCCGTGACTACACTAAAAATAAATTTAATTGTAAGTTATTCAAAACAATATTTTTATAACATATTTTATGCAATAAATATCGTAAATTTTTAGTGTACTGTATTTACTGACCAATAATTTTTATTATTATTATTATTACACAGCCTAAAAACTGTGCAGTCCATCATTCCAATACATCAGTTTTCCACATTCACAGTCGGTTGGAGTGATTGACTTATGGCGTGGCGTGATGGAATTTGGGATCGATGGAATTTCATCACTCCAGAGAATCCACTCATAAATTCGCACTCACGGTCGTTTCACCTTCCATATGGCGTGAAACGTTTGGATTGGAGTCGTCTCTTTATTATTTGACTATATTTTCTCAAGACCTCCACATCGCGACTATTCCAGGAATCCCGACCGATCTACTGGTACACCTCCACGGATGACATTGACAGCATACCCTCATAGACGGCGTTCCTCCCCTAGACACTACCAATAGTGGCAGAATACAGTCGTGACCAGGCCACTAGGAAGCCATCCTGACCTGCGACATTTCACGGAGCCCGATAGCCTTCCAGAACTTCCTGGACACCTGTGCCGTGTCGTCCAACCTCACTCCCTGTATATTTCTATGGCAATTAGCCTCCATAATATCCCACTCCCGCCTTCTTATTTTTTTTTTCCTTTTTTAATGATGCTATTTAATGAATATCGTCGGGTTCTACTTGGATATAACGGTGATATTCACTTCCCGCATTGCCGGCATATCTCGTAGCTAAGATTTATTTTTCCAATATCAGCCCGGTCGAGGAACCCTCGAAATCTCGACGAGGTTATGGGAACTCGGTAGAAATACCAGGCTAATTGGAGTGAGATTCCATTTGGATTTCAGAACGACGCGTTGCATTGGAGATTTTAAGAGACCAACAACGATTCTGATTTAGTAATACTAAACTAAACTAACTTGAAGAAAGTTTTCAAGAGTATTTATTTTCTAGTGTAGCATTCTGTTTGTAATAAATACTATATAAACTGCGAATATAGCCTCTTTTCCTACCTTAATATTCAATTAAATTTAATAAAAAATAAAAGCCCCGACCAAGTAAATAACTTTTATACCTTACAACCCCAATCATCCTAAGGGACGGAATGTACCTGCATATCTACCCAAGCGCATTGGTTGATTGTTAATGAAGTTGACACTCATGAATAGTGAAACTTAGTGTTGTAGTCGGGTGCCTTCAACACCCAAACTAAAATGAAGACTCTTCTTTAATCAAAACATTAATTTATTTTCTGTACGTTTACATGCACAGATGCAAGAAGCTTTCTATCTTTCGACATGCACAGATGAATGGGACGGAATGTACTTGCAAGGGGCCGTAACGTGTAGTGGAAGGCGTATGACTACTACACCGAGGTTCAATATTCATGGGTGTCAACTTCACTAACAACCTACCAAAGCGCTAAAGTATATATCGAGGTATTCGTTTGAAAAAGGCGTAAGCGCCATTTAGGTTAACTTTACAGGAAACACATGAAACGATTTTTCTCCAAATTTTTATTTTTTTTTTATTTTTATTTTTTCTCCAAGAGTTTATTAATCTGGCAAAACCTTTATAATTAAAAGATATTTTAAAGGATTCTAGCACTGGTTTAGACCAGAATGACGACTGAGAGTCGTTATTATTTGGTGCTTACGTCATCAATATTCGTTTTTTAGACCATTTCCAATTTTTCTTCTCGATATATCGTGAGCAGGAATCGATGGAGGTGGTGTTCATGCCCAATAATAAATTGAAGCCTAAATTTTCAATTTTTGGCGCTTCAGCCTTTTTTCAAAAAACGACGTCGATATGCAAGTACCGTACTTTAGGGCGAATTGAAAAGTTAGGTAAAATAAAATAATTATTTCGTTAGTCGGGTTTTTTATTAATTATTAAATTTAACTTAATTTTAACGTTTTTAGTTTTTTAAGTATCGGCTATTTATAATTTATTACTTACAATTAGCTATCATGAACTTATAAGTATAATATGAACATTAACAAAAAGCCGAAAATACTTTTTTCGGTGATTACATCATTAATATAAATATATATATATATATATATATATATATATATATATATATATATATATATATATATATATATTTATTTATTTATTTATTGAGCGGTTTTAGGGCAAGTGCAAAATAGTTTGGTTTCCGAAGAATTATTGATTTATTATATTATTTTATTTATATTAATGATGTAATCACCGAAAAAAGTTATACCTTGTCTGAGCTTCACATATTACAATCTTCATTGAGTTATGAAAGTGGGAGCTGAAATATAATTGAATAAATTATTGAAAAAAAAAAATTTTTTTGTTTTAATTCCCTAGTCCATAATTACCTCGACAATACTTGATAGTAAGAGTAAGTATACACCACGCACACTTGTCACACAACAGAGGTCTGCATTTGCCCCTACTATCATGTTTTACTGGATGACTATGGGACAAGAGTTTCGATTTAACGAGACAATTAGGCACTTATCCCACATTACCTTACTGTATCTTTATAACACTGCATAGAAACTGTGCAGCCCATCGTTTCACTCCATCAGTTTTCCACAGTGACTGGATTTTGGCGTGACGTGATGGAGTTTAGGACCGATCAAATCCTAGCCGCTCCGCATTACTCCAAAAAATCCACACAGGATTTCACACTTACGATCGTTTGGCGTCAGTGACCCCCTTAAGCTATGTCCTCACTGTTCGACTTTCGATTCGACATCGCGTGCAATGTCGCTCGAGAAGTTGAATGGAATGCCGAACAATGTGGGCATAGCTTTAAGGCTTTGGTTTGGAATCGTCCAATAATAATATACTAATAGAATAAATATTATGATGAAAAAAACATAGACTTAGTTGAGGAAATATGTATTCATTTTTTTTTTTTTAAATATATTTCGCACCCGTCGTGGAATAGTGTAACATCTCAAAAAATCGAGAGTTAGAGTTTGTGACGGTATTCGATTCGGAAGGTGTGGGAATTGTGTGGGAAAGACCATGCTAGGCATAGTTCATTGGTTAGTCGAAAGATAGGGGTAATTATAGTTTTGGATGGGAGGTATTACGCCAGATGCGTCCGTGGAAGACCATGGGAACTCAATTTCCCAAAATATTACTTTTTGAGATGTTACAGTATTCCACGACAGGTGCGATTTATTACATTATTTTTATCCGTATCTTTTTATTTAGTTATCATTTCTTGTACTGTTTTTGATATTTAGGTGTGCGTTTCTAAAATGTGAACATTTGAGTAGTTTTCGATTTTTTTTGTTTTTGTTTTGCATGGATAAAAAAAAAAAGAGTTATTTCAAGTTATGAAATAGTTGAGAGTCACCGAAAAAGAGAAATAAGAGATGAATTAGAGAGTAAGAGAAGGTCTCTAGCGAACAAAAGGAATAGATAAAATATGGGTAATGCAGTGATAATTATGTGTTTAGATCTAAAATGAAATGAGAAAAAAATGTTATGTATATTATTGTGTGTATAGCTATAGATTGATTAGTATGCTGTGTATTTAGCAACCGAAGGTATTTGGGCAGCATTGCTGTAAATAAAGCATTTCTCTCTCTTATCCTGAACACACTGTTTTTTCCTCCCTATTTATTATTGAGATAACTGTACTGAGTTAGATAATTCCCTAGGAGGGCTAGGTACCTCATCCCTTTACGGCCTCCCCCACGAGGTACAAACACGGGCACAAACAAGGCAGTCGTTAGCAGTTGTTATTAGCGATTATAAGTGCATTAAATTGATTGCCCCGCGAGCTAGCTAGCTTCCCCTTTCGGCTTCCTCTTCTTCATCGTCAGGGCAAAAAGAGAAGGCACTCTCTCGGATTCAAATTACCTCTCCTCGGCCTTGAGTTCTAATCGTCCTACAGCCATCATTCGCTAACGAGTTGTCGATTTGTTCAATAAATATCGATCCCACAGCGTAAACTTCCAAGCGTACTAAATCCATCAATCCTAACTGACTAATTGTTAACGCTAATAGAATATTTTTATTTATTACTTTTTTTTCTGTTTTTTTTTTTTTTTTTTTTATAAGTCAGGTATAATAACGGTTCGATACTATCAGGGACCATTTCTTGCCTTGAGTTATAGCAGTTATATAAACAGCGGATCGAGATTTATCGCAATTTAAACTGCATTTATTCTTTTTTATTCTTTACTCTTGCTAATGGTTTACCGCCGCCCGTATAATATATAATAGCCTCGCATCGATTATATTTCAGAATCGATAAGATCTCAATAATCGAAAACAAATACAGCCGTAATGTAGGCAATAATTTCATTCCCATTCCTATGGTCATATCCTTTTCCTTTATCCCATAGCAGTAAATGTTTATCTTCAGTAAGACAAGTGTCCTTGTATCGAAGGGGCTTTTTTGTATGCACCTGTATCTCGTTTAGATACAAGCCTTTTTCGTCTCACTTCTGAATTAGGAATTTCTTCTATTTAACACAAGTTTCATTATAACAATGTTCATTATAAAAATAATAATTTATTTAAATTATACTCAACATTATTTTCAAATCTTTGCTACAATTTAAACCTAAGAATTATAAATATTTAGTTTTATTTATACATATTTAAATATATACACAGAACTGATTACAAACAAACTAAACTACTGACAGAACTTGGTTATACAAAACAATATCTAAAACGATTCAACATTATGCAAACGGACTTATGTGATGAAGACGGACAAATATAAAATTTTAAACATATACTTTATGACTAAATTATTTGACAGACAACGATTTCATTTAATGAAAAGTATAATTCTCAAAAAATGGGCAATGGCCTGAAACGGAACAAAATTTGTTTTCTAAATTCAAGACAGACTTGCTTTAATTTTATTAAAAATATAGACCAAATCTGGACAGCGTAGATAATTTCTTGTTAGCTTTATTCTGTAGTTTATTTATTTGTTTGATTCAGTTTTGTTTTTGTTTTGTTTTCGATTCATATTATTTGTATTTAATTCTGATTTTTTTGAATTTAATACCTAAAGTTTGTTGAAATGGAATGAATATGGAAACTTATTGTTATTATCGTTCATATTGTATAGTATAGGCATGGAGCATGTATCTCTAATAAACGGTCCTTATGTGGTATTATCATCTAAGGAAAAGATAAAAAAATAAACAAAATAAATATATAAATATATATATATATATATATATATTTTTATATATATATATATATATATATATATATATATATATATATATATTATATATAAAATTATATATATATATATATATATATATATATATATATATATATATATAATTGTGAGTTCACATCTCACATCAACAGTTTAAAAAGACACTTTAACTAGAGACAGTACATCATTCTAAGACATCTAAACACATGTTGTGGGGACAAAATACAGCACATCTCGCATCAATAGTCTAAATAGACACATCAACCAGGGCAGAAGTTCCCAGACCGTGGTACGCAAGCAAGCAAAAAGCTAAGAATAAAATTTAACTCGTTCAATGATGGATTTTTTAAAAATTTGTTTTTTAAAAATTATTATCGAATGTGTCAATTATAACATGAATAAGCGCGATCTACATTTAATAAAAATAATCTTCAGTGTTGAAGAGTATTTAAGAATCAAGTTGAGCTCCATAAAGTCTAATATGTCTAAGATGCTCTGATTGTAAATAAACGACATGCTTCCAACTGAAAGATATTAATGCTTTTCTTTACCACCGTCCAAATTTCTCACTTTTGATTGATTCAATTTTAATTGTATAATTTTTGGTTTATTTTCAGTTTTCAGCTGTTGTCATGTTAAACTGATAACCTTTGATTTTTGAACTTTATTTTCAATTCATTTTTTATTATTTTTTTAAATTTTATTAGGGAAGTCTTTAGGAATTTCTATATTTATATACAAAGGAGACACTGGCCTCGGGCGGTAGAATTCAGAGTAAATATATATATATATATATATATATATATATATATATATATATATATATATATATATATATATATATATATATATATATATATATATATGAGCGAAATTTTATTTTTGTTTCTGCTTTTTGATTGTTTTTATCTTCATTGAGTCAATAAAATGAGTTAATTCAAAATATATTATTTAAAATACTGTTAAAAAGTGTTGACTTTTATTGGGGGAAGGCAGAGTGAAAGAAGAGACCGCAAAATTAAGCTTCGCCTCCCCTCTGGCAAAAATCCTAGTTCCTGGTCTTGTACATATATTGTAAACACACATATATATATATATATATATATATATATATATATATATATATATATATATATATATATATATAATATAATTATATATAATATATAATTATATATATAATATATATATATTAATCATTCATTTTGTGTGTAAACAACCATACTCTAAAGCATGGATCAAGGTTTAAATATTTTTAGATTTATGAACTGTAGAAGAGCCCCATCCCTCACTCAATTAGTGGGATACAAACTAGACAGAGGAAGTGTCCGGTTCCTAATTACTGCCAAGTTTTAACTGCTTGTCGAACACGGAGCTCGGTGCCCCCGACATCCCAAAGAAATACTGCAAAAAAGAAAGAAAGAGGCAAGGAACAAGGACTAGGATGGAAGGACTGACCAGTCCATGGGCCCAGTCCAACTTGGGGGCAGCCAGCAGCGCCTCCGGACCGCGAGAACAAATTCTTCTTATCCTTGGTCCTTTTCTAGAAGGCCATTAGCTCCTGTCCTGAGGGGAAAGAAAATCTGCAAGAAGAGTATGCGTCTTGTTTTGCAGATGAGAAAACTAAAGAGTTCTTTGTCATTATGTCCCGAGGCACTTCGTGCACACTAACACATGTTCTCCGAATAGCCTTGACATTGTACTGTCCTTTTAATAATCTTGTATTTATATATTATGTACTGTGGATCCAATTTTATTCTTAAAGAGTATAATATAATATGATAATATAATATGAACTGATATATAATATGATAATATAATATGAACGCGTTTTTTATTTTCAGATATATTGGAATACAAGCTCCATGGTGGAGATGCTAAACCCATACCACCAGCAATCGCTACTTGCATAATACAACCATAACATAACGGTCGGGGAGAGGGGGAGGGAGGGAGGCACGATGTAAATATATGGCATTAATATCAAACTAAATCGTTTTGGAGAGCTTTATTTATGATACAAAAGTCTTACAAGGCTTGACTACGACTAAAATATGTGGTATAAAAATCTGGTGCGGTGCGCGCATCACACAACTTTCACTTACCACTTTTCTTTTAGCAGAAATTAATACATGTTCAACTAGGGCTTGTTCAAACAATTAGTTTCCATTAATTGATATAAAATTATAAATTATTAATTACAACTGCCACTTGTATCATCTCTCTCCATTACCCTCTTCGACTTTATACACTAAATATTAATGTTTATAAAACCTTTAGCTTTACAGTGGCATGTTATATTATTATAACATAATATTATATATATTAGAACTTTAATTTCCGGAAATTTGTTTTCAACCTGATAAAATATTTCTCCTTTATTTAATAATCAAATTATCTCATAGCTTATATTTATCCATTTTTTATCACCGCTAATAATGAGAGACGGTTAATTATTTCAAATAAACAAGATTAAAGATACTTTAGAGGAAGCTATTTTGAAAATTTAGGCCCTGACAGGCTATTTCATTTAGGATATTAGCTAATATTAAAGACCATTTAATTTTTCAATTATGCAATGAATTTAATCAGAATTGTTAGAGCGGTTTTAGAGAAAATTGTAAAATTAATCATAAAAAGTGGTGCTTTCAGTCGATTTCAGCAAATAAAGTTGCTGTAGCATCCCAAGCATATACCTACCTTAAATATATAATTTCAGTTCCGTACATTTTTTCCTTTTTGAACTAGGCTGTTCACATACCCTCCTACTCCACTCTCCCTCCCCCCCTCCCACACACACACAAACACACACACGTGCGAGCGCAGACCATTTTTTAAGGGAACCTTAAAACGTGTATCTCCGGGGAAAACTCGGATTCGCGTTTTTTCACGATCCCAAAAAATTATATTCTTCTTATATCTATAAAAGCAATTTTCCAACTATATAGTCATCACTGTATCGCAAAAACGACAATGCCTATGAATTTAGAATTTTTAATGGTGATTCCCCTTTATTATTATCATTATTATTATTATTATCTAGATGTGCAATAAGGATGAGTTTGTAGAAATTCGTAATCTAAGAGGTTAAAACAAATTATTTTTAAAGACTAAAAAAAAAAAAAGCTCTTCGAATAACTCGAAAACGAAATTAGGGATTGGATAAACTATTTGTCTCTTCTATAATTTTGTTTTTATTGAAAGCTAGTTTCAAATATTATACATTCATCTTCAGTTCTAAAAACTTACAAAAAATGAGCAATTCAAAATACATTTTGGTATTATTATATGTATTACATTAAATGTAATAATAAAATACTAATTAATATTACGTTTAATTTAATATTTTGAATTGCTTATTTTTGAATTTTTGTGTGCTTTTAGAACTGAAGATGAATGCATAACATTTGAAACTACTTTTCAATAAAAACAAAATTATAGAAGTGGCAAATAATTTATCAATCGCTAGTTAGATTGATCCTTCTATACCATCATGTGGATATCAACTGATCGAAAAGTAAATATCTCCTGGAAATCTATTGGTATTAAATTTGAAAGATAATTAAATTCTCTCTATAAAGAGTTGTGAATTTAATAAATAAAGTAAAAACAAAAAATTTTATTTTATGTATAAAGTCTCAGGAATGCGCGATAAATCAGTATTCAGCAAAAGAGACTATTAAGGACGATTATGTAGTTAATGCAATGCTATAAGTTATATAACAGTTGCACAATAATGCATATATTAATATATACATTAACATAGGCAGTTATCTGAGGACAACTACCTGTGCTAACTGAAGTCTGTACGCAGTGAATTGGCATGCGCATACCATCTAATGTCTTAGGTTAGGTGCCATTGGCTAACTAAATTATTTGTGACTCCCCAATTATAGATCTAATATACCATCAAATCATTCATAGTAGTATAAGGGGGTGTCGCCATGAGAAGAGCAATATGGCTGGTATCAGTCCCCCCATTATTTGAAAAGTTGGGAGGTTTTAAAACCTTCAAATTTCGAAAACTGTGTTAAAACATTTTAATCAAATAGTTACTAAAGTAATAATTAAAAAATTCAAGTGCAATTCCGACCAAAGGCAACAAAATGGAAGAAGAGATAAAGGCAAGAATTGAGAATGAAAACAAATGAAGGTCGCTTAGGAAAGTTTTTCAAAGTCGAGATAAATCCTCTAAATAAACTCCGAAACCTCAAAATAACTGTATATAGGACGGTCCTTACTGTATATAGGATGGTCCTTCGTCCAGTTTTAATAAACGCTAGTGAGGCATGGACCCTAACCAAGCAGCAAGAGAGGTTACTGAGGACATGGGAGAAAAAGATTCAAAGAAGAATTAATGGCCCGACCGAAGAAGGAAATTGTTTTCGGTTTAAGACTAACACAGAACTTAAGGACCTATATCGGGAGCCAGATATAGTTTCTTGTATTAAAAAGGGAAGAATAAGATGGTTGGATCATGTGCCTATTATGGATCCCATAGCAGATTATGGATGGGCGTCCGCATGGAGAAAGAGGAAGAGGCAGGCCTAAACTACGATGGCTGGACGATGAAGAGGCCGACCTTAGACTCTGAAGTGTGCGTACCTAGAGAAGAGCCGCAGAAGATCCGTCAGAATGGAGGAGAATTATTGAGGAGGCCAAGGTACTTCATGGACCATAGCGCCGTAAGAGTTAGTTAGTTAAGTTAAAACCCCAAACCAATGTTCTGAGTTAAGAAATTGACACAATGTGTTCGAATAGAAACAAAAAATTGTTCGCAAGTATCAACATTCGCAACAGATAAGTGAAATATCAAAATCATAAGAGTTATGTGAAAATTACAATATTTCATAACATAGAATAGATTAGAAGAAGAACTTAATACTATGACTAGGTCCCTTAAGAATAACACAATAGAGCAAATAAAACAGAAACAATATCTACAAAATACAAATCAGTTAATGTGTACAATATTTTCAATAAATTAAATAAGCAAATAAAATAAATTATTGTCACGAAAAATATAATTAATGTGAACAAAAAAGAGATAGAAAAAACGAAACAAGAAAAGAAAAAGAGAGAACAGAAAAAAAAAGAAAAATATAATAAAAATGTTGAGAAAATTAAAATATTTAATATAATTGCAAAATATGGTCTCTATTGTTAAGAAATTTTAAATTTCCACTCCCCTCCCAATAAATTGTTGTTGTTGTTGGCTATGAGTTGAGCAAAACCATATAATTTATCCCATATTTAACCTTTTATAACAATATCATGGGTGAAATCCTCTATGTTCATAATTCTCCTCCTTATATTTTCCAACTTATTCAGTTCAAAACAGAAATACACTCCCGTAAGATGAGATAGCAAAAAGAAATAAATGTTGTAGGCATTCTGTTTAGTTTAAGCCAACTATATTCTAGAAGGCTCTCCTCAAAAACGAACAAATAAATAAATACTTTTCGCGATATTGGTTTTTTCACTAAATTCTAATAGATTTTTAGTTGTATTTTCCTCGAAATAAATTGACTATTGCATTTGGTCGAAGTTCGGCGGTGAGCGGCGGACTGCGATTTCTATCCGTTTCATAACCCCTAGAGAGCAGGATTATGGAAGTTTTGGAGATGTCTGATGTACATATATATATATATATATATATATATATATATATATATATATATACGTATTAATTACTGTGTGTTTCCCCCGCTACATTTGAGCACCTCCAGCGGTCCGCTCTGTGCCGAATGAGCTGAAATTCGGTATGTACGGTTTTCATCCTGACAGAACGATACCATTAAAGAATGGCTAAATTCCGTCTCTACAGCTCCACCAAATTAGGTTATAGGGTTGAAAATTTGTATTTAAATTGATTTAGTTAGGTTCAAAACCAGTGGCATGTGAAAGGAAACTAAATTACCTATAAAACAAAAGACGTTTCGAAATCGGACGAGTATTAGAAAAGTTATGGCTATTACAACTCCAGCGGCTCCCGTTGGGTCAAATGAGCTGAAATTCGGTTTGAAGGGTTTTCTGTATCGAAGTTCAGCGGAGAGGTAGACCATTATAATGAAAGTATGAGTATATTTCGGTATGTTAGCGAACTGTCTTTGGCGGGTCTCAATTTTTTCTCACTTCCCCGTTTTTTTTTAATAGTTTGTAACTTAGTGAAAATACGACTTTAGTGACGGAATTCTGCTGCTCACGGATTTTTTTTTTTTCGTGCCATTAATCGAATACTTTATAATTCGTTAGGAACAATTAATAAAAAGTTCGTTCCGTCAACTTTCTCATGGAATTCGTAATATGAAGGTGGACTTAGCATACGTATTATGTATGTCAATGTGAATTAAGTTATAGAGCATTCGAGAAATTAAATCGGGTAAAGCTTAGGCCATGCCTACTGACTTCACTGGTACGCTAGTATCTCCTTGAGAACGTTCTAGAGGTATTTATTTTATCTGAGAAGGAAATGTTAGTTCATTAACCGAAGATTAACACATCACCTTATTTAGACTCGCACCTGTCGCTGTATAATTTCAAACCTTTCAACAATTTATGTTGTTTGTTTATTTATTTTTTATTTTTATTTTTTCAATTTCTAAGAACTGCTTCAAGGAGTTAACTACTATTAATGCTAAACTAACAGACTCTAGGCGACTTCCTGGATCGGGCTATACTCTCCCCTAAGAACTGCTAATCGCCCGCCTTAATCGCTGCTACAAAATTCATCGCAGCAAACTGGTACAGGTACCGTAGAGTAGTCATTATCCAGAAGGCAATAAGCTACTGTAACCGCCTTGACATTTATGTTCTCGGAGAACTATAGTTGAACTTTTGCACCTGCACATCAAAGGCGGTCGTACTGAATTCTGCATTCCACCGATAGGTTAGCGGTACTTCGCCTTCTGAAAATGGTGGTAACCTACGCGGCTATTCCAAAGCAGGTGTAACATTTCCTACATCTTGTGTTGTTTGTTTCAGGAGGTATCTTTCATTCGTGTTGTTCAACAGTCTGCTTGGTCTAGGTTTACTTCAGAGATATAAGAGTCAATACTTCAACATCGAATTCAATGACTGCGCAATTAATGACAACACTCAACAAAACCTAAAATATTTGAGAAAAACAAATTGATCCTAGATTGGTAGTACTCCAGAATCGTTACTCCAAAATGGCGGAGGTCTACAGTGATAAGATCTGAATGTACATCGAATGTACAGAATGTATAATACCGTTGTAATACATCAGGGCTCTATTCCATAATAAAATTCAAAAGTACAAGCGAGAAAAGTACGAGTACACGTGGAAAGGTTCGTGTTGGGAGGTTACAAGTTACTTATCATTATTAGTAACTAAATAAAATAATAATTTTATTCATTTTTTACTTCCTTGTACGAAGTAAAGGAAGTATTGTAATCGCGAAAATTTTCGGTTTTCAGATTTCAACGGAAATATCCATTTTGACCATCCCTGAATCCATTTTGACAAGTTTCGTCATGACGTCTGTACTTAAGTTGGTACGTTCGTTCGTTCGTAATTATCTCGCATAACTCAAAAACCGTTAACCGTTAAATTAAAATTTTGTATTTAGGATTATTGTAAAATCTAGTTGTAAACTTCCCTTTTTGGTCACTGTATGATTGCCGGAAATGGTACTTTACTTGAAGGTCATTATTGATTTTAATAAAAAATTATATTAAATTTTAATGCAAAACTTCTCAAATTTGGTATTTAATTCTTATATACTAATAAAAATAACATAAATTAATTTTGATTAAAATTGGCTAACCGGAAGTGGTACTTTACTTGAAGGTCATATTAGACTTTCATCAAAAATCATATTAAAATATAATCTAAAACATCTCAAATTTGGTAAATTAGACTTTTATATCAATATAAATAATACACTAGGTTAGGGTTGAAATTGGTGAGCCGAAAGGGGTATTTTACTTAAGGGTCACAATAAACTTACATCAAAAATTATATTAAAATTAAACACAGAGATCATATGGTTCGGTAATAAAGGTTACAAACGCAATTTGGTTTCCAAACCAATTAAACATTTTTATTACTAAATTAAACTTTTTAAAGTGTTAAATTTGAGTGTAAAATAATTGTTTTCCTCCCCATTTGTGAGCTGAACAACTCTGCAGCTGCAACTGAGGAATAAGATATAAATTAAGCGGGTTCTTCCGCTTAAAATGTCGAAACTATCGATTTTCAATGCTTTACCTAGTGACATAGACAGTTCTGATGTTGTCACGGAACAAGAAGAAATCTCTTGGGAACTTGTTACCTACTGAAAGAAAATGACATATAATAAGGGAATGAGACCTCCAGAAACAAGAGTATGTGTGTGTGTGAGGGATGGATGTCGCGACGCCGAGTATCATTTTTGAAATTCTGCAATCTTCGGAAACTAGTAACCATATTCAGGATCACTTTTTGAGCCACCGATTTGTAGTTTGATTGGCGTTCAAGGATGCCAGGTGTTGTCCATATCAGATATTTTCTGTTGAAAATATCGATAAGCTTAGCTTAGAAAAGTCAATTTCTTTAGCTCGTTCACATTCAATTGAAAGCAGAGCCAAACCTGCAAGTAGATCCTGACCCATCGGTGATATCATATAACTTTTAATTATTTTCAAATTAGAGTGCTCTGCTTCTGTTACTTTTTGTTTAGGTACGAAAACAAATCGAGCTAATCGTTACGATTGCATAGCCGCTTTAAATATGACGACTTAATTTTGTTCCGGGTGTTCCAGTTACGCCGCTGAGTGAAGCTCAGGAGTTCAATTGTTTAGGTCCAAATAGGCCTCTTAATTGTCACATATATGAGCTTATATTAAAATCGGAATTTGGAGAGTTTGTCTAGTAAATCTAATATGATTTATTAGATGTATTTTGGACCTGTTATGGAGTCACTAATAATTCAATTAGTCAGTCAATGCATTAGATATCAAGAATGAATAAATGACATACGCAGAGGTAAAGGCTAGGAGGGTATATCCCTCCCTCCCTATCTCCCTCCAAACGTACGAAAAAATATAATTTTCATATCCAACAACATAAGATTTTTATTTTGAGTAATATTTTTGTTAATTTTAACCATGATCCAAATTTTCCTGCTTATTCTTAAAACTTACGCCAAATTGGGCGACTATATACATTTTGATGATTATTTGCCTTCTTCTTATAAAGTTCTCCCGATTTCCCCGAAAAAAAATTTGAATCCCGCTCCGAATTTTTTTTCGCGAACGCCCCAGTCAACAAGGCAAGGTACTGCGTATAGACAGTAGTTGAGCACTGGTTGTTGTCCTCAGATAACTTTTCCATATTAATGTATACATTAATTAATTATTATGCAACTGTTACATAACTTATAGTATTACATTAACTGCATAATCGTCCTTAATTGTATCTATTGTTGACTAATGATTCACATATGCATTTCCTATATATAAAGTTAGAAGTTAAGTATATTTCTGAGACAGCAGATATGGTTTAAAGGCTTTTTCACTTATGCTATTATATAACTTGATGCCCTACGAAAGAATTCCTTCGAGGAAAGTGGTTCATTCTTCGCGATAGTTTAAAAATATTAATTAAATAATTATAATTTAAATAATAATCTTTAGTTGTATATAGAATATATTAGTATACGATATATAATATATATATATATTTGATTACTCTTTTCAGCATATACGTACGTATACTCCATTATAGGGAGACTTTAGCAACACGTGTATATTGGCACGTGCAGACAGTTAACAAGACTATTTCGTGACTCACTAAACATTTTCTGATTAATGCTACTTAAAAGCTATTGCTCTGATGTCATCGTGCACTTCGATGAATAATCATTAGGAATTGGATGAGAGATCTGATATCGTCATCGAAAACGTTAATGCTTTGTAATTTTCTAACTAGCGACTTGGAATTGTATTGGTAATTTGGAGAGTAGAAGTCATCACTACTATATATTATTACGGTAGTACAGATCCCTTTTCCGGCTCTCAGGAGCGATGGATTTTGACGAATGAGGTATCAAAAGAATGGGAATTTCACGGAGAAGTGACGAATCCTGATTTTGTTTCTTAAAATCTTACAAGGGCTTAAATAAAAGTGATGAAAAAACTGGAAGGTTTCAAAACTTTGATGACTGAGAGTCGACGGATCGAGATGGGATTAGTTGGGTTTTAAAGATTTTGACGCGGGCATCAATATCACATACGCTCCGTTGGAGCGTATTGGTCCAGCGTTTTAAAGCATAAAAACCTACCGTTTTTGAGATAACGCACGATATAGGTCCGCACGGGCCTCATGCCATCTTGCGTACGTGCCGTTGTCATGGCAACTTTATATCAATTTGAGTCTGTTTACAAAAACTTTTAATGAGTGGGAAATTATATATTGTTCCCCATGCCCAATCCTAAAGGGCACTGTTAAATACTATACATAGAAAATGGTATAGCTGACTAACAGCTAAATTGAAGAGATGTTTTCCAGTGGGGTAAGCTCTATGTACTTAATAAATTTGAACTGTAACTTCAACATAGTCATTACAAACTATGTAGCTTTAAAGGAAAATATTAAATATGATGACATATGAGATTTGAAAACAATTTTTGTGATAAGTCTATTTAAGACATACCTTATTTTGAACGAAGATAAAGTATATAACAATAGCAAATGTGGTTTTTAAAACCTCTGCATAGAGGACCGTGTAAATGTTTCAAATTATTCCTAAAAAATTAGTAGTCCATCTTCCCAACGCTTTTTTAATAAAACAAAACTCTCCTGAAACCATATTTTTTTTTAATTTGTTTTTAAATTGTCCCTTCTTTGATCGTTTAGTTTCTAATTTTGAAACTCTTTGTGAAAAAATCTTTTAATGGTAATAAAAGTGCTACTGGTACTAGTGCAGGTGGGAACAACTTGTCAAGAAAATGAGTTTGCAAAGTTTAAAGGAGCGATTGTAGTTGATGAATCTTGAATGAAAACAACTGTGAGAATCTTTGTTTCAATTAGGTTGATCAACTTTTTAGTGGATCAACAAAAGTTTGATCAAGTGATGAGTCATCGGCGATCTACTTTCAAGTTGAAACCTGACTTGAAACGTGTGAACCTCAGCTGAGATTCAACTTCTCATTCAACCGATGAGTTTATTGTTTGAAAGTATTTGTGGTTTGTTTTAAAACAGTTCAAAAATGAGCAACAAGTGGTTTGCAATTTTTATAACTGTAAAATAAACGTTGTTGTCTTTGGAATCACGGACAAAATAAATACAAAGGGTGAGAAACCAGGAACAACGTACTTATTGGGTTCTCTTATACAGGGAATGGACATCGCTGACGTCACTACGTTTACAAAGGCTCGCACAACTGCTTTAGACGTCATTTCAAAACTGAAATCGTTGATAGGTTTGAAATATGCGTACCAAAACTGATTCGAATTCATCTAATATAGAAGAACTGTAGTATAATCGTTTCATGTTTTTAGATATTAATAAAAATAAATCTATAACACAACAAACGCTATTCGAGGAATAAATGCAGTGGAGGGAAAAGACGGTTTAAAGTTAGAAAAAGTTGAGAAGACAAAATGAGTCTCGAAATTAAGTCCCGTTCACATTGCCTTCGATCATCGAATTGTTGCCTCCGAGATAGGTTTAAGTGATAGAAGGTGGTGGAGATTAGCTTAGCTAACCAAATTCTCTAGGGAGGAGAACTCGGTGGGTCTCTATGTGGGGGCCGGTTGATGGCTGGAGGTTCCAAGCCCCCATCTGTCCCCTGGAAGTACTTACTTATCTACTAGGGATGCCAAAAATCGGTCGATTATGACAGATAAACTGTTTGTTTTTTTTGTACTGAATAACCGGTTTTTATGGTGTTTTTTTTTTAAATCCAAAAACCGGAAAAAACGGACAAAAATAAGACTGTAAGAAATTTCGTAAAAAAAAAAAACCTATTGAGCAAAAAATAAGAAATAAAAATTCTATCTTCCAGTGCTTATAACTGCATGGTAAAGTCAAACCATAACACGGACTACATCTAAATTACCATTATTTATTTTTGTCTCACTAGCAGCGCAGTTACGGTTTTGAGGTTTACAGATTTATTTTTAGTTTATTATTAATTAGTTTTTTCCTCTGTCTTATTATTTCTGAAGTCTGTTAGTCTCTATAAATTCCACATTTCTTAATCCTTGTTTTGGAGGGTTTTTTACTATAATAAGTGGCTCAGGAGTAGGCTACACTTTACAATGCAGCCGCCTTATCATTAGCAGTCCTCGCACTAGCGCTCTCTAACGCCATTTGTGCTAACTAATTGCTTTGTATTCAATTGTAATATTCATATTCATTGGAATTATTAATATCCCCAGACCACCGAAAATCGATAGAACTAATAATTTTAAAATATCTAATTAAAACAGTAATAATTCCTATGAATACGAATTTTCAATTCCGGGCGGCTATTGGTATACTGGAAATCCACAACGCGATTCACAATTTAGGTACACTGGGTAGGGTCATCACTCCTCTACGCTCATATGAGTAAAGATTAGAAATGAGTTAAGATTGAAAAGACAAGTTTCGTTCACTCCCTTAAGAGCTATCAAGGAAAAACGTAACAACTCAAAAATTTCACTCTAAAAAATGTATTTTATACATTCAAACTTGAAAACAAAAAAAAAACGTTTTTTTAGCAACAAGATAAATATTCCAATTAATAAAAAATAATATTTCTACCTAAGTGTTTGGACAATGAATATATATATATATATATATATATATATATATATATATATATATATATATATATATATATATATATATGTATATATATTCATTGTGTATGAATATACACACACACATATACAAATATTATTATTATCGATAATTATATATTATTTGCCGATCCAGTTGTATATCGACTACCAATATATCCATTTGAATTTCCTTTCTGAATTCGGATTCCTAT
This sequence comes from Rhaphigaster nebulosa, assembly GCA_948150685.1. Taxonomy (NCBI): domain Eukaryota; kingdom Metazoa; phylum Arthropoda; class Insecta; order Hemiptera; family Pentatomidae; genus Rhaphigaster; species Rhaphigaster nebulosa. The sequence continues at coordinate 122,356,111 of OX411311.1, forward strand.
ATCCATTCTCATTACTTGCGGTCGGGGTTATGTTGAACACTACCTCGAGGTATGCCTTTTTTAGCCAGTGCAATACGTTAGCCGTGCACCATACATCTTGTATCAGGTTCAAAGCCATTCAGCCAATTCACAATTTATCAATTCTACTGCCCTTCACTAACCCTGCAATAATTTTCCGTATCTTATCGTTCCTTTGTATTTGGTTTTTCCGGTCGGTTATCATAATCGTCAGTTAGAGAAAGTTAAACTTATGTTTTTTCCGGAGCAATAAAATTAGTGGCATATATTTCTTTGGCTTACCTTTTACAATTATTTCCATTAGTATAATCTATTACAAGGAAATATACGAGGAAAATTGTAAATCTCATTTGTAGTATCGCCAGAAGCTCTCATTTCTCTTGCTGCTCATATCGTAGACCAGTTTCGGTTTGCTTCATGTTAATTTCCGACAGGAATGTATTATATTTAAAATAAAATGATCCGAGTAATAATTACATTACTGATAATAATTTTCAATTCCTTCAGTTTTACAAACGATAGATACAAACTTTTAAACACAAACTTCATAAAGTGGTCTCTAATTGATGAGATTTTTCTAGACTGTTTGCTGATTTTGACCCTTTGTGATCTTTTCAATGTCGGTATTGATGCTGCCTCAATTACTAGGTAGGTACTTAAGTATTTATAGACCAGTCACTGAAGGGTCAAAGCAGGGGTCTATGATGCAATAGATGGGGTAGAAGATTTAATTATTTGAACCCGTTTATAAGGGTGCAAACATGTAAAAAAACAAAAAATGTTAACACGAGAGAACTTCTGGCCTCGAAATTTTAGGACTTTTAATGTTTTATTTTTGCCCGTAATTTCTAAACAGTGCATTGAATCGAAAAAATTACTGTATAATAATTTAAATAACATTAAATTTTGAGTCGAATTAGTACCACATCATAATAATTGGGTTAAGTGGAGTGGTCGAAAACCAGAGTCACAGAACAGCGATTTTTTCCAACTATATCAAAAACTGAGACTGAGTTCCATATAGGAGTCTATAGCTTGAAAATGAGTACTCCAAGAAAAAAACTCATAAAAGTTGTAAAGCATCTAATTTTGCGTTCACTGAGTATCAAATTTTTAAATTTTGTCAAGTGCACCTCTCGAAATTGGCCATCTCCCGATTTCCGGCAATTGGCATATTAGCTCAGTAGAGATATAATTTTGGATTGCAAAAGTTGGATTAATATTAATTTTCAGGTGTGCTGTGTGCATTACTCCTCTTGTAAGAAATCCAGATTTTCGACTCCTCTTTCTCTTGTGCTTTCTTGAAAAACCGCTAAGAAAAAGTACTTTTTTCAGTTGTTCCTCAGTAACTCGCTTCCACTGCATTTAAGGTAAAAATGTGTCAATTCAAATTTGCAAAGAAAGTTAAATTGCTTGCATGTTTTGTTAGTAATATTTTTTAAAATTTTGGAATAGCTTCTGAGATACGGGGCCGTCAAAATTTGCAAAAATATACAAAAACACAAAAAGTTGTATTTGGTTTGGCCTTAATAACTTTTTTTATTGCAGTTTAGTAAAAAATGCATAAGAAACAGTCTTGAAGAGGCTTAAATTTCCTACAAGATTAATACAAAACATTATCTCTGCAGACGCCAAGATCTATTGAAATAACAATTTTTGAGGTTGATTGGACAGGAAACTGAAAATCTCGCGCTATTCAAATTAGCATTCTTGAATGTAATATAATCATTAATCGATTACGTATATGATTATATTTACGTCTAGTTTATATATACATATATATGTGTGTGTGTGTGTGTGTGTGTGTGTGTGTGTGTGTGTTTTCTCTAAAGAGTACTCATTTCAAAGCTACAGGCTGCTTTATAGTATTCTGTCACAGGTTTTGACAAAATTAGAAAAAATAATCGTTCTAAGGCCGTGGTTTCCGACCATACCACATAACGGAATTATTATGTTGTGGCCCTCAATCAACCCAGAATTTTTTTTTTTTTTTTTTTTTTTTTTTTTTCCTTTTTTTTTTCCGGCTTAAGACTTCCATTGAAGTCCTATACTGCCCGCAGAATTAAATGTTCTCTTAATTTATTAGACCATAACTTTTTCAATTGAATGCACCGTTTAAAAATCACACGGAAAAAAAAATTACTAAAATAACAGGCAAAAACACAATAACAGGCAAAAACAATAACAGGCTAAAAAAACCAGTCCTAAAATTTCGAGTTTTTTTTTTTTTTTGGCTGCCAAAAGTTCTCCCGATGGCACTCGTGTTTGAACTTTTGTTTTTAATATGTTTGTACCCATACAAACAATTAAAAAAACAAAATCTTCTACCCTACCTTTTGCATCATTCAAACCCTGTACTGACTGGCCTACTAAGCGGTCGACCATATCTTCTATTGTTGTCAATTAAAACCAGGGCCGGAGACACTATAGGATGAGTGGGAGGGGGCGGTCGGTCTTTCATTTTTCCTCAAGAATATAATCTTTATGATGAGAATTTTACTTTTATCACATAATAACATCACTTATGACAACTCGCCATAAACATCTTCTTTGTTAAATAAACAACGATTAATTTGTTAATTAAACCCCTAGGCCGGGACATAGACGGCCTAGTGGTAAATTCGATCCTTCTCATAACCTGACACCATAACCTGTGTCTTCTTCGTATTTATGTGGCGGCATTAAAAATTTTAATTTAAATTAAATTCCATTGTATTTATTGGGATTTTTAAAATTATTTTTGCTTTAATTAAATCACAGCTGCCTTTGATATTCACGTTCAAGAATAAACAAACCGTAATTTATATTTAGCTATTTATGTGAAGGAAATACAACGCCCATTCTCACAGTATTTCTTCGATGGAATAATCCCAAAACTTTGAATTCCTTTACTGTATTTCTTCCTTAGAAGATAATTCCCAAAATTTTTGTCAAAAACTAGTAGATAAATACTACAAAACACAGAATTTATTAATACACAAATTATGTTAATAATCAAGATAAAAATAATCATAGAATTATAATTATTATTATAATTTAGAATTATATCATTATATCATATTATTATATCATAAAATTATATCATTAATAATCATAGACCCGATAAAAAAGGTTTAGGTTATAACCGAAACCAATTGAAGATATAGTCGACCGTTTAATACGTGAGTACTTCCCAATTTTTGACCGATTTCTTATTAATTCGTATTTTAGAGACTTAAAGCTTTCTTTTTTGATTATTACAATTGCATTCTATTAATTATTGAAATTTTAATAGTTTACTTTTGAGATTCGTATTTAATTTGCGTATGTAATATACCAAATGAATACGGTCCCACCAACGTTACCAATGAACGGTCCCTTCAAAGAGTTATTTAGGAAGAAAAATAAATGAATATTTAGTTTTGTTTGAAAATTCTTTTTTGGGATTTAAAGTGAAAAACTAAGTTTGTATACATAATGTAGTGATAAATAACACGCTTAATTATTATCGTGTTAATGAGGGACTCCCTTATGCCCGCAGGGACTCGGCAAAGAGGAAGGCCTTACCAAAGGGTGGTGGGGGGCCTGGAGGGGAGGATATGACGACAAGTTGAGAACAGTCAGTCCGAGTGCGGAGGTCGGAGGATGATTGTATACCCACCGTCGCCGCGTCCCAAGGGACGTCTCGTTCACTGGAGACAGACCAATGTGGAGGAAGGGCTCGTTAGGGTCGACCAGGCCATGTTGGGCAAGCTCATCAAGAAGGAGCCCATCGAGAAGTACTACAGGCTCGATCCCCAGCCCTTCGCAACGTGAGTAATTATATATATGTATATATCTATAATAATAATAATAATTGAATGCAGGAGACATCTAGAAGGATCTGCCATCTTAGCTAGCTATTATTATTTTTTTCTTTAAATTCTGATTATTACTTTTCATTAAAAATATATTTAAAAAAATATTATAAATGATTTAGTCGACCTTCTCTGTATATTTTATGATTTCCTTGAAAACCTGAGTCGTCAGCGTAAAGTGGCCTTATTACTTCATAGTGGGTTGGTAATTTGGGTAGGAACAGGCTAAATTGAATTGGGAATTGACAGGAGTCTATTATTAAAAAAACAAAAACATTTCTAGCCAAAATAACTTACATATTAAAATGAACTAATGAAACTCAAAAATAATTTCAAAACAATCAAAGAATTATAAGATAAAAATATTCTTATAAAACCATATAAATGAGTACAATTAAAAAAGAACAAATAGAGAAAAAAAATATTACATTCATCCGTTTATCAAAACTTTACTCCTTAAAATAATTATTTACATCTCATAATGGAACAAAATATATATAAAAATAAATTGTCATACGGTACAGAAAAAAAAAAAAAAAGAACAGATAGAAAAAGATAAGAAAATCGATGTCTAAAAAAAATTGAAAAGAAATATGCAACATAATCAGTATATTCGATTTTTTTAAGAATCGCATTGTAAGTGCCTTTATAGAAAAAAAAATAAAGAAAAAAGAAAAGAATTCTTGTAATCCACAAAGCGAAAAAAACAACTAAATGAAATGTGAAATGAAATATATATTATTAATCAAATAAAACGAACTGAATGAAACTGATGCCTTACAGCATAAAACCAGTATCTGACTCGATTGTGAGTAGGATTTGGAATATTTTTATATATATATATATATATATATATATATATATATATATATATATATATATATATATATATATATATATACACACATATTTATAGGCAGGGATGAGCTCTACAACTAAGAGAATAGAATGTTGCAAAACATGGGTAATTTCAACTAAATAACTGTCTAAGTTCAAAAATAGATACGTTTAATTGATATTATTAATTGATAATGGAAACAGCTTCCATTGTAGAACTACGAAAGTTCAAATATCTAGTTTTTCCGAAATGTAATTACCTGAATTGTAGTTACCTAGTTGTGGAATTCACGACGTAATATGATAATTTACCAAATTATAATTATTTTGATAAAATATATATCTATATATATTTAAAATAGTTTTAATATTATTTTCAAATATTTACTAGTTTTTAACTTGATTAAATAACTTATTTACTTACATAATTGTATCTTAACTATCCCTGATAAGTTTCCATCTCATTCTTAATTGTGCAACCATGCATAATTTTTCCATATTTCACGAATTGAAGATTATTCATCCCACGCCTAATTTCATTCATGACTTTTTCATATATAAGGTTAAAGTAATAATGCTGCTATTTAATTATGCTCATTTAAAAAAAAAAATAGGTGACCATAGTAAGATTCAAAGTGAACTAATAATAAATTTTCAAAAAAAAAACAAAAAATGTAGGCCAAATAAAGTTTTCCAACTAAATTTCATGAGGTAGTTATGGTCCTGTCTTCTTATTTATTGAAAATACAATGTAAAATATTATAGTTAGAGCTATTATTAAAAATGTTTAATTTATTTTAATATAGAATAAACCAGTACTATAATATATTTGTTTTAATAGAATATGGTTATATATTTCTTTTACAAAAATATACAATTTTATTTCGACATGACTCTGACTTTATTCTCTCTTTACTCTGACTCTATGACTTTATTTCGACTCCTGAAAAAAACCAATTCCCTTTTCCACTCCTCGAAAGCGAAATTTTGGTACTTCTTGTTAAAATTGTTCACAATTGATCTCGAAAATTAGAGGCAAATCAGTTTTTTCTACCTATAAAGTATAATTTAAAGTAGCATTTAAAAAAAAAATGTCATCTTACGTTCCTAAATTTTCGTATTTTAATTATTATTTATAATCAATTTTGTATTTAAAAATAATATTATAAATTATTTAGTCGAATTTCATCTATTTACTTAGTTTTTCGCTACTTAATTAACTACTTTGTGGTAACTTAATGTAAATTGGCCCATATTTAACTAATATAGTATTCACCCTACGTTTTATAAATGAATAAAGTACACAATAGTGTGTAACTAATTTTTTTTTCTTTACAGTTATTGAAATAAATAAAATATTAGAAAATATTGATAAAATATTAATGCATTAATTTTGTAATTGCAATAAACAATCCCTTAAATGCTACACAAACAAACGAATGCTAATCTAAATATTTTATTTTTTATTTTTTTTTGTGTTATTTTCCTATTCTTAGCAACCCAGAAGCATGTAATTTTTTTTATACTTATTTAATGTTCAGAAAATTGTTTGAACATGTAAAGAATGCATTATATGAAATCATTATTTTATTTAACTATTTGTAACGGTCAATTTATGAATAAAAACTTTTTTTATATATTTAACATAATTAATTGAGAGAAAAAGAAGATAGTTTTTTTTTTCTTAGTTCTTAATGTTAGAGAATTTAACTTTCCTTTGATGATTAGCTGATTAATGTCCTATTCTAGTCCATGAAGAGCTAAGCGGTAGAACATGCTATGTGACAATTTACATAAAACAGAGATTTTTGCTGGAAAGAATATTTTAAATAATCCTTCTACATAACAGCTTGTTTAATTTTTCTAAAGCTCGAATTTTTGTAATTTTCAGAAGTCGAAAATTGAGTGATTCAGTCTGAAATATAAATAAAAAATCATTAAATTCAATTTTTATCCAGATCCAAATTTATTTAACTTAAATTTATTCTTCAACTTAGCTCTTCAATTATATTTTGTAATTGTAGATTATCTAAAACATTTAGTCATGAATGATGACTAATTTACCCATATTTCACCCAGATCCAAATTTATTTAACTTAAATTTATTCTTCAACTTAGCTCTTCAATTATATTTTGTAATTGTAGATTATCTAAAACATTTCGTCATGAATGATGACTAATTTACCCATATTTCATCAATTAAGTTACCGTGCATTATATACGAATTTGATTTTTTCATGTATGAATCGCTTCATGCTAAAAGGGGTTTACCATGAAGCGATTCATATATTGTCACAACGCTATAAATAAGCTAGGCCAAGTTTATGACCTAGTAACCTAATGAAGTGAAAAGCTTCTAAATATTTGAAAATAATACAAAAATTAATATATATATATATAAAAGAAAGATGATTGATCATTTAAGAACCACTAATCTTATATATCTATCCTCATATCTAATCCCAACTTTATTTAATCTGCCCCTAAAATTAATTATGTTCCTTTTTGCTGAGGACACAGGTTTATGAACGTATTCCTTCATGGACACAATAGTAAACCGTCTACAACAAAATTTTAAGAACATTTAAGATTTAAGATTGTTTTTAAATCTATCTTGTTTTTTTTACAACTTTTTTTTTCTCTGAACTTTCAGATAAAATATTTTAACAGAATTTTTTTTAATTGTATATAAAATTTGATTCTATTTTTCTTTTACAAATTTTATGTTTAGTCCATACAATACTTTGTTTCAAAAACTACTGAACTCAAAATTATATGAAAATTTCTGGGGTCATTTTTAATTTCACAAAATCAATAAATTGTATTTTTGAACAATTTTAATTATGAAATACAACTTTGAGATAATAATACTTATTTCCATAAGTCATTTACATATTTTCTTGTTCTATTTTAAGAACATTTTCATGTTTTATTCTAATCACAGTTGTATTTTTTAATATACAAATAAACTTGTATTTGTCTTTATTTTTTTTTTTTTATATAATTTTAATATGAATTTTATATGATAATGTTTATTTATATATTGTAATGTCGGGTCACATAGAGGAGTTGATCTTATCTGCCATTTCCATACAGAAGCAAAAGATTGTCCTTCAAACTGAACGAGATAGGTCATGCAGCGTAGATAGTTTCATCCTTCATCTTTAACTTCTTTTTTCTTCTTTTCTATATTATATTATATTGTAATAATGTCTTATATTTATAATATAATATCTAATATTAGATATGAATATGACGACAATATTATTATCTATATGCTATGTAGTATCTAATTGCCAAGCAAGCTGATTGTACTATATCTATTATGTATATGGTATTATTTTTATTTATTATAATAATAAAATTCTTATCTATATAAAATATAAATTATTTTGATGTTTAAATGTAATTATAACAATCACTGACCCGATAACTTTTCCAATCACCCTTCTCTCATCAGCCTCCATCTTGCCTGACTGACGTCACAGTCTGTTTATCATTGCTTTTAAACTTTACATTTAAATTAAACCTGCGTATTTGTTTTTTGTATGCTTTTGAATATTAAATTTTATTGAATTATGTGTATATTTAATTAATTTTACAATTGTATTTAATTGATGAAATCAAAAGTTAAACTTTTCAAACCACGTCTTTATTGTTCAGTTTCTTTAAAATAAAGTAAGTAATAGGTACCTATTAAAAATAAAATAATAGAAATGAATATCATTGTAAATAATATTTGTAATGAACATTTCCGAACGTTTAACTGTTCTTTTAATAAATATAGATTTTTATGGTCTTGTTCTCTCAAAAATTTTAATATTAATTTTTATGAATTTAATTAAAAATTTACTGATTTTTGAATCTGATTAATAATTTTCTAATCATACAGTTTTTATAACACAGAAATAGTATAAATGTAAATAAGAAAATACCTATTATGCCATAGAGTTGAAAAAGAAAAGTTGTTCATTTCTGTGCCTCAGTGGTAAAATGATTTGGAAAATTAGTTCAGTAAAGCAGTGCTTGAATTGAAATAAGATATTTTTTTGATATACAAGATATCAAGATTTCAAGACGTCTGAAACTCATTTTACGGAAAAACGATTGGTCTGAGAGAAAAATGTTGAGCATAACATTTTCTTCCAGAACATGCTCATTACTTAAAACTTTGACGTCGCGAACGCATCTGACGCGCGTCCATATTGATGTTAGTTTCAAGAACCTAACACATGATTCTGATATAGATTTTCTTATCCATTTTTAATAAAGAATATGATCAAGCCGATAGAAACAGTATTTTTCCTAATAATTGCAAATTAATTAGTTAAAAATAATTAAAGATATAGAAATACGTTTTGCACCGTTCGTTATTACTTTTATTAACCTTAAAATTATGTTCATAAACATAGGGAGGGGGTATCTCCGAACTTCATAATTTCGAAGCATGTCTGGCGCGTACGAGGCGTCAAAATGTCGAATAATGGATATGTTATGAAAAAAAATGTTAGGCTCTACAATTTTTTCCTTTAGCAGTTTTGTTTTAGACCAACCGTTTTTCCGTAAAATGCGTTTGAGCCATCTTGAAATGAATATTCTGGATGTAATATCACTTAAAATTTATGAAGTATTAATAGTGGTTTACCATTAGACTATTAGGACAATTTAATTACAGTAATACTATTTGAAAACAAATCTTAAAAATCAAAAGAAATAACATATCACACAGCATTGTTTCTTAAAAGAAGACAGTTGTCTCTATTTTTCTGTTTTCAGTAAATACAAAAAAATTAATTAAATGTAATTTATCAGACAAAAAAACAAAAATTGTTTTTGTTCTGTTCTACTACTAAAATATTAATATGCCATTTAAAATATTTGTTTTCTGTAATTGCTAAAATTCATTTCATATTTATTAGCATTAGCCAGTTACATTAAGGCATTACTTTAGTTAAATGGCTGTTTTGTCATTAAAAATAAATCAATAAACTGGTATATAATTGATTACAATTTTTTCTTTAAATGGACCTTTTGATCGGTACTAGCTGCCTTGCATTATGGCATTTACTGGAACTGCTAACCTAAACTAATAACAGTTCATAAAGTCGATTATCTCTTGGCCTATAATCGATACAATCCGAGGCGGAAGTAGCTATATCGATCTCTAGTCCTATATCTGTTTGCCTCATGCAAATTATCACGTGGTCCACTTCCCGTTGCTCATTCTGTCGTGGGCTATGCGTGACGTCCATTACTATCCAAGGCGTCAGCGGAATCTAAAATCGTTATTTCCGTTAATTCAAGTTGACGGGTATGAGGCCTTCATCGTCGACCGGGTTAGGGTGTGGGTGCCAGTCTAGGACTGAGGATTAGTTAACTGTCTACTGTAAGAAAAATCCTGGTTCGGCATCTTGTCGTAATAGACAAGCCCTGAGAAATCTTATTTTAGTAAAATAATATCAACGTCGTTTTTTGAAAAAGGCCTAAGCGCCATTTAGCAAACTTTACAGGAAACACATGAAGCAATTTTTCCCAATATATATTTTTTTAAATTTTATTCTTTATTGTATACAATTGGAGTTTATTAAGTTGGCAAAATCTTTATAATTACAATATATTTTTTAACGCTTCTAGCACTGTTTAAGGCCAGAGTGACGACTGAGAGTCGTTTGTAATTAGTGCTTACGTCATCAACAGTCGATTTTTAGATCATTTCCAATTTTTTTTTTCTCGATGTATCGTGAGCGGGAATCGATAGAAGTAGTGTTTACATCCCATAATAAATTGAAACCTAAATTTCGATTTGTTGGCACTTAAGCCAATGTTTACTTATTAAAGGAAAAACAATGGCATGTCACTTAATTTAAGTTATATTGATACTGGATTCATTTTTCGATTATTTTGAATTTGTTAAACCGTGAAATGAATTTGAAATCGATGTAGAGTATAGGTCTAAAGGATAATACCAACAGGTTTCTCTTAAAAAGTCATAAATATTTAATAATTAATTTAACTATGCCAGTTTGGACTCCATTGCCCGCCTCATACTAGTTACGATAATTATAGCCAACTTAATCGTAGACGGACGTAGTCCTGAAGGGGGATATAAGAGAACTAAATAAGATCAGCATAATCGATTCCTGGCAATCGAGTTAATGATATATTTTATTCCAATCCGACTCCTACGCAGCAAATCCTATTAAAAATCTAATCAACAAGGCAATTTAAATTCATGACCAAATAAAAAAAAAAAAAAATTGCATACTTTTTTGATTTTCATGATTAGCGAAATAATTCTCGAAAGAGTTCTGTTTTCTGATTCTTATTCGTTCGCTAACAAGATGTTAATTGACTGCTGAGAAAATAACGTATCGTTCTCTTGGAAGGAAGTTGCCTCAATACGATAATTATTGTTTTTCATTTTTGGTTGTTGGAATTTTTTGCCGTATATTTCTTAGAGAATAAATGCCAGACATTCTGTTTCTATATCTATCGGAATAAAAATTATTAGCTTAGCTATTATCAGTTTACACGTCGAAGATAATGACTTCCTTCAACTGTGATTAGAGCGCAACTTTATTAAGACTATCTTGATAAAGGTAATAATAAATTATTTTTATTTTGGAGTAAGTTTGGTTTACCGTAGATATAATTAAGGTAGAAGTTGGTCGGGGTGTGCGGTCAGATACTTAGAAACTAATAAGTTTGCCAACGTTTCGGCCAAAATTTTAGGGCATCATCAGGACAAGAAGACAAAACAAAATAACAACATTGAAAACGACAGAGGCAGTACCAGTTACAGTAAAAAAAGATAAAAAACAGAAATGACAAGCAAGATAAAAATATATGAAGCATAAAAAGAAAAATATGTCAATAAAATTGTCAAAAATGAAAAATTAAAATATAGTGAAAAGAGTGAAGGGAAGATTATAAATTACATGAAACGATAAAGTACATTATACATGATATTAATTGAAATGACTACTAGTTTGAAGATTTGGAAGTATATAAAGCATATCGAGATAATTATGATATTATAAGTTTTGTAAAGGATTACAATCATAAGATTGTTAACAAGTGACTAATGAAAATAATAACAATGTAAAAATTAATTGAAATTAAAATAATGCGTTATTTACTCATGATATAATAAAACCAATTAGGGATTGATAAATTATTTTCCACTTATATAATTTTGTTTTTATTGAAAACTAGTTTCGAATGTTATACTGTTATATGTAATTGTTTTTATTTTTTTATATTTTAAATGCCCGCACCAATGCAGTCAGAGCCACAAATTTGGAGAGACCATTAAAATCTTTTGAAGATAAAGCAAAGATTTTGCCAACTCAGCCGTAGTAACCAAATTCTAATCGATTCGGCATAACATAACTCGATACGGCAGTCAGAGATAAGCGGACCTTTGTAGAGCGATAATTTTCTGTTTGTACTGCCGAGATCAACTGACTATGGATAATACTTCACTAACGATAGCTAGCAATTGTTGTTTATATTTTATGATATATCTGGCCGTCAGAGGTAAACTGCCTTAATTAACATTTTCAAAGTTTTTATAAGATAGCGAAAAGAAATTTCAGATGACACTGTATCGCTTGTTGTGGATGGTCAATGCTGTACATTTGACTAGCATTTTAGCTTATTTACGATACTACAGAAAATATGGACAGAATCCTGCGAATAAGATAATAATAACAAAATCAGCTAAATTAGACTACCTCATTACACTACCTCTGGTGTATCGATATATTTCTCTGCGTATCGATATATCATTTAATTTTGCATCTGATTAAATGAAAAAAATCAGATGTTAATCCTCATAAATCATTAGTTTGGCATTTCAAAATATGTTTTAAAATACTCATTCCGTCACTGTTATTTTTAATTTTATTTTATCTATTTTTTATTATATTCAGGGAGTGGATTAGCTTAGTTGGTAAGGCACTGTGCTACCATGCTCCCAGTACCGGGTTCGAGACCGGCTGTGGTAAGTAATTATTTATTCTGTTATCAGCCGTGGATTGGCCCTGTGGAATTGGGAGACCCTCCTGGAGATCACCCTTAATTGGGAGAAAATCCTGGCGTTTGAGCGTGATCTCGGCCAAATCACTTACTTGCACAACCGTTAGGTTAGAAACAGTACCTTGGTTCTGAATCCAAGACCTTTCATGAGTTTTAGTGGCCTAGGGATTATTTTTTTTTGTTCATTATATTTACTTTTATTTTAGTCACTTTGCATATACGGTATGAATGGATTCTTACAGCACTAATACCTATTCCCTAGACTATGGGAGCTTATATTATTTTGAAATAAAAAAATTTCCTAAAAAATATCCAAAAAAGTGCAATGCCAAAGTGGCGTATCTGCAAATTTTGTTATTTTGAGAAATCATTTTATTCATTTAAAAAAAAAAAAAAAATTATTTTACTATTTAAAAAAATATTACACTGGAATTTCATTAGAGACAAATACAGTAGCTAGGTAAGGAGGTATAAATAATAATTTCCTTCAAAATAAATCTCAGCCAGAGAGGTAGGCAGGTAGAAGAGTATAAGTTATGGCTGTTAATCTCTTTGGAAGATGCACCCGCATTCGCCAACTAGCCGTTCAAGATAACGTCGAGTTACGGCTCCTTGTTCTGCCACTGCAGTAAAACACTGTCGGTGCTTCTGTGTTCAGGCCGGTGGAATCCTCCCGTCTAGTTCTTGTTTATGGATCCGATTGAATAATTGTCGGTATCTCGATTGTCGGCTATAGCTTAGAGTTTACTACCACCTTGTCAATTATAATTTTCCCAATCAAGTACACCTATCTCGAACGGTAATACCGGCTTAGAAAGGTGGGTGGAATGACCTTTACGGTTTTCCCCAATCGTTATCAATATTTTTATATCTGCTATTTCGGCTTGTATTATGAATTCTAAAATTAACTTTTGTGAAAAAGCAATAATTAATTTAACGGTTTGATTTTCTTTGTTTGTTATTATTTGGGTTCTTTTCATTCAATTATGTTTTTCTTTTCCGAAAACTAATATTTTTTTTTTTTTTGGTTCAGTTAATTCTTAATAACCATAATTATAATAATATCGACGTTGTTTTTTGAAGGCTTAAAGCGCCAAAAATTCGAGGTTTAGGTTACACTTTACATCCGCATTATCGTATACAAGGATCAATATAATTAATTAGGGATTGATAAATTATTTGCCTCTTTTATCAATTTGCATATTATTGAAAAATAGTTTCGAATGTTATACATTCTTCTTCAGTTCTAAAAGCACACAAAAAATTCAAAAATAAACAATTCAAAATATAGTTTGGTATATACCTACTATATTTTGAATTGCTTATATTTGAATTTTTAGAACTGAAGATGAATGTATAAAATTCGAACCTAGATTACAATAAAACAATTTTATAGAAGTGGCAAATAATTTATCAATCCCCGTTTAGGTTACAATTTATTATGCGATGTAAACATTACCTCTATCGATTTCCGTTCACGATATATTGAAAAAAAATTGGAAATGATCTAAAAATCGACTATTGATGACGTCAGCACCAAATACAATCGACTCTCAGTCGTCGCTCTGGCCTTAATCAGTGCTAGAAGCCTTAAAAGTATATTTTAATTATAAAGGTTTTTCCACCTTAATAAACTCCTACTGTATAGAATAAAAAAAAAAATAATAAAAAAATTGTTATTTGGGGAAAAATCGTTTCATGTGTTTCCTGTAAAATTGACTAAGTCGCGGTTACGCTTTTTTGAAAAAACGACGTCGATATGTAGTATGACCGAAAGTAAATTTGGCATTGGCAAACAAAAAAATTCAATGTTTTACTTAATGATTCACTAACATAAGTCCGAATATTAGCCATATCTTAATAACTAAATAAAAAAATAAAAAAACGCGAGCAGTAAAGCTAAGGCAGTATTATTAGTGAGAATAATATAATAATTACTAATAATATATAATAATTATTAATATTTTAATATAATAATTAATAAATAATTATAATTTTAATAATATTTTAATTATTAATATTTTATTATTATTAATATAATTATTATTATAATAATATTCCGGATCTACGAGCTATCACTGCTTAAGTGACAATGGACCTTATGAGTCCTCGTGCCTTGAATCAAAAAGAAAATATATTTTGGACTTCCAGATACTTTATTATTTTTTTTTCAGTTTTTTATTTTGTCTTCTTTCAGATGTAGATAACCATGTATTACAAAATCATATACGTACTATATACGGTAGCCGATGAACTAATACATAACATACCCCGTCTTCAGGTGACATACGATTCTCCTCTTCCCAAAGATTTACGATTGCTCCCGTCTATTAAGAAGAACCTTCCGTTTTATTGCGTCATTAAAGAAACATAAGGTCGAAGTCAGCACTACTGGCGTATTTTTTTTTTTTTTTTCAAAACTCTTCCAATTATTTTATTTCCTCAACTGGCCTGTAGATTCTATTGTTTATAGGGGCAAGGCCTCTTAATGTTTATAAGAGGCTACCTTAATGTTTATAGGCAACCTCGTTTCTTAGGGTTTCTTTCTCCTTCTAAGTATCCTATAAATTAGAAACCAGTTGGACGAGGTCGGTTAATATAAGTCTAGTAGACTAACTTTAAGGAAAATTAAATAATTACTTTTTGCTAAGGCGATCGCTTCTCAGCAAAATCATAAAATTATATAAAATGACTGCCTTAACGGCGAAAACTACAGAACCAATCTTTGCCAGATTTTAACAACATCATCTTTATGGTTCCTAGATGGTTTTGCGATAATAAAATGTACCGATATCGATACAGCGGCTACGCAAAAGCCGAAAACCACTTCTTCCCTAGAGTGTAGCGCCAAAACGGCTCTGAAGATTATAATGAAACTTGCTTAAAGTCTTCTCCTTAAAGCCGTTTAGCTATCCATACATGAACTACATCCTCCAGAAAAAAAAGGAAGAAGTTATGACGGAAAGAATTTTTAGTTCATTTGGAAGATAATTAAGTTCCCTACAAAACAAAAAAAAAAAAATCAAGGAAATAGAAACATTATTAGCAGAGATACAGAGCATTGAACATTGTAACCAAGTTTTTATTTTCCTACCTCTGCAGGTCGGAGGAACAGTAGGACATTAGCGGGCTGCTAGGTAAGAAATGTATTGTAATTGGCACGCATGGCATATCCTCCTGATTAAAAAAAAAAAAACAAGTATTTTTGGTCATTGGTCTGTCTATATCACGATTATCTCTCCAACGATTGTACTAATTCTGTTTCGAGCTTCGATTTTTTAATACTACATTTATACATATATGTTTAAATGAAATTTTTTTAAAAATAATTATATAAGAAAATATGAAGGAATGAGATGGTCCGGGAGGCGGTTTTAAAAATTGGATCACAAATAGTAAAAACTATTTATTGGGAATCGACGTTTCGGCCCACTTTGCGGGTCATCTTCAGGCCTGAATAAACAAGATACAAAAATAAAACAATGCTATATACAGTGAATGAATTAAAATTAATAATTAAAAAGACTTAGTAAGAAAAAATGAAAACAGTGAAGAATTTGTAAAATGAAACTGATAGAGTAATAACAACAAAAAATAAATTAGTGAATATTAATATATTGAGCTGATTATTAATAAAACTGGCTGTGTAATAATAAAAATAGCTAAACTAAAAGGGAAATAACAATAACTAAAAAATTAATAGCTCTATTAAATAAGTAAAAAAGGAATTAAAAATAAGTAAACAGACAAAATTTAGTAGCTTGAAGCTCAAAGGGAGGTGGAGGAGTGACTTAGCAAAAATCAAAGTAATTAAGGAAGCGGTGTAGGAGTAGTAATTAGAATGTCCTTAATAGTTATATAGAGAAGGCAGTGGGGAGGGGTTGTCATCATAATAGTTTTTACAATTTGTGATCCACTTTTTTTACCTCCTCCTGGACCATCTCATTCTTTCTTAAAGTCGCTATTGATTATTCAATATAAGAAAATATATTTAAATTATGTTAATTTAATCTTTCTCTCTCTCTCTCTCCCTCTATATATATAATACATACACACACACTCAAATCCAGCAATAGCGAAGCATTGCCCGGTCAGCTAGTATATTACAAAAAGAGAAAAAAAAAAAACGAACGGTTACTTTATTACAACTCTTTAGAGCTTAAAAGTCCTAGAAAGATCAGAAGGAGGTAATCAGAATGACGGATAAATGAGTAACTAACTGTATAAAGAAGGAGTGGATATACAAGAACTAAATTTGGAAAGATAAACCCTGTAGTTTTCAAATTAATCGGCTTCATTACAATTTGCTAAAAAGCAACTTGTTGCTAGAACATCACCAGGAAACAAAATAAACTCTATTTTAAATTGTCTTGGAGTTATGCATTATCACTATTTGATTGGTCTTTTTTTCACTGTTAATATGAGATGTAATGTCTCTGGTCTACATTTATGCACCCTGTATTTTTCTCTTCTTATGATGGCTGAATTGGCGAAACGTTGACTGATTAGTTATTTACTGCTGTTTGAGAGACTTAAGGCTTTGTTAAGGAATTTTCCACCAATTTCGTGGTAGAAAAGAAAGTTGACTGTATTTATTTAACCATTAATTTTTCTTATTACTTGTGATACTTATTCATGTGCTTATTATTTAAAAATGTAACTTAATAGGAACACTTTTGCAGCGTTGATTAGTATGTTAGTTTTTATTTATTCTTAAATACGTTCCTATCATATATATACTTAATTCAAATTATTTGAATTTAATGCTGTTATTATTTTATAATCACTCACTTCTTAACGAAAATAAGTATTGGCATTGATTGTCCTTGCAATAAGACTCTTTATTGATAAATTATAATTGCACTGATAAATTAATATATAAAGTGAATTAGAAAATAAATGGGAGATTCTTCACACGAAACCAAATACTGAAGGCTTCATTCGTGTGTGGAACATTCTATTTATTTTCTAACAACTAATTTATATCTCTAGTGGGTTTTTTTTAGAATAATAAAATATTATTATTAACATTAATATTATTAATGAAATCTGTATCGTATGACTGTAAAATAGTTTATTTAAAAGAACTTTTTAATGAAAATAAAAAAACACAAGGCTACCAGCGCCCAAGTTGAATATTGCTGGCCAAGCGTTTTATTGTCTCAAGCTGCTAACTATATGAACTTCCTCGAATGCTTTCTCTTCAGATTATCAATCTGCTTTCTATCAACTTCTATTTATAATTCTTAATCAATAATTAATAATAATTGAATAATGAACAATTCATTTCATTGAATAAGAAGATTCATTTTATTTTAATATATATTTAACACAACCTACTTGAATACATGTACATATTCTCTTCTTTGATCTATTGTTCATAAATGTTGAGTAAATAATTAATTTCATCATCATTAATGAATAAAACTATTGCTAATATGACGAAAAATTATGATTTCCTAGGATAAACACAACATGAATTTTTTGTGATTAATGCAGACCAGACAACACATCTCACTTCAGCAGCTTAAAACAGTCTGATTATAAAGAAATAGTTAATCGCTTCTAAACAGTTCAAAATATCGTCCGGTTGGGGGTAAAAGTGATCAACTGATATTTTTGCGACGATGCGGTTTGTTGTTATCTACATCTGCCTCAACCAAATTTTCGCTTCGGTATTGACAAAATTCTGAGATTATCATTAATTATTAGTTAATAAAAATATCAGTTGATCCCTTTTATTTCCAACTCAATGATATAATATTTATATAGCTAGGGTAATGTGGGGCAATTACGCACTAAATTTTACAAAATAAATTTCCACTATACAGGACTATAAAGTTTTAATTTTTGAAGCTAAATGTTTTCTTTTTTAAAAAAAAAATTCCTTAGATGATTATGTTAAAATAATATATCCAAGCCTATGTTTCAACCCCGTCCATTTTGATGAGATTGATAATTTAATTGATAGGTATTTAGTACGCACTTACACCTCCCTTATGGGGTAAGTGCGTACAATATATTTGGAAGAATTATTATTCAAGCAGGAGTGGTTTTGCAGCAAGTTCAAAATAGTTCGGATTCCGGAGGTTTATTTATACTGGTGTAATCATCGAAAAAAGTTAAGGCTTGTCTGAGATTCACATTTTATAATCTTCATTAAAAAAAAAATAATTTTTATATTAATTCGCTAGTCTGTAATTTCCTTAGGGTAAATGTACACCACTCGCATTTGTCACACAACAGAGGTCTGCACTTGCCTCTACTATCGTGCTTTGCTAGGTGACTGCGGACAAGCGCTAAAAAAAAATATAAAACTATCATGGAGAAATGCTAATTACAAAGTATTTTGAAAAACTGCTTGCAAAAGTTCTGCTTAAGAAAAAAAAAAGCCCTACTGGTAGATAAACTTCGACATAGCTGTACAACAGAAGTTGAAAGATCCAACTTAATCAACAGGTTGGAACTTAATACGTTTATAACTCGTTATACTTCACCTCAGCGAACTCTCTCGGCTGATTTCTGATACATCAATGTTTAGGCTTCATGCTCCGTAAAGGGAAGCTCTTACCAGTTGAGAGTTTGGATTTAACTAGACAATTAAGCACTTACTCCGAAAACGCACTTACCCCACCACTCTACCTACTATTAAAGCCAATAATATTTCTATATACAAGAACATTTCTAACAGCCTAGTTGATATTTCTTCGAAATTATTATTTTTATTAATGTCAATGAAATTGACCTTTGACGATTGCTTCAAAATCCTATAATTTCTTTGCTTCCACCCACCCCTTCTGTTATGGGCTATACTATTAAATTTTATAACCTGAATTTCTCTCCAGATTTCACAAAGAAAATCTGGCTGCCATCCCGACTATTCATATGTAAATATAACTCTAAATGGTTTATAGGCGATTCACAAAAGAAGAGATATGTCTTCCTGCACACGAAGAAGAGGATATTAAGAAATAGAAGAGATAAAAAAAGAGCAAAGGAGGAACATGGTAGGCGCCACGTAATAAAATGAGATAAAGTAGTGCCACTATTGGACGATTTACTATCGATTGCTTCCGTTAATGGAAGTTCGATGTTTCCTGTCGATCAGCTGGTCCACGATATCGATTTTTTTTTATTTATTTCGAAACGAAAGTTTTATTGCTCACGTGCCAGAGTGTTATATTCGGTTAGTATAAAGGTATTATATATTCGAGTCCGAATTAATAATTGTTCGAAAATAATTCAAAAAATATTTATTTTTGCGTATAAAGAATTTATTAAAAATTTAAAATATTTATATAGAGTAAATCTATCAGAAAAAAATTAAGACCTTAACGTCTCTTTGTTTTAAAAACGAATCTGCTCTCCTTGTTAGAAATATTTTTATAATTTTTTCATATTATACTTATTTTGAACCAATAAATCTAATAGTCCGTCATTAAGAAATAAATAGCCGACATCACAAACATAATACTGTCACCAAAAATGTTTTCCCATTTACAAAAAAAATGACAAAAAATTGGATTCTCTTAGTTTTTTCAAATTAAAACTACATTTTGTCATTGAAAATGTGTTCATTCAGCCTCTGATTTAATATTATAAATAAATTATTTCCATAAATTTTAATGATATAATATAAAAATAGTTATTAAGATTAGTAATTATAAGTATTATTTACATTTATATTGTAGTAATAAAAACAAATTATTTTTCTTTGTGTATTGAAATAATTTTAAATTAACGTAATTACAATTTCTAGGAAGTTTTCATTTAAATCATCAAATATATTTCCTTCTTCAATTTATTAATCTTTAATCTTCTACCATTAACAAATAGGGTTTAGTAAGTTAATAAAGAATTTAATCATCCATCTGAAGTGAGGGGAAACCAAATATTTTATTTAGTTTTAAGGAAAGTAAATATGTTGAATATATATATATATATATATATATATATATATATATATATATATATATATATAAAAAAAAAGATATTTTATTGACCACTATAACTCATGTCAATAATTAGCAGTAGCATATCTAATATGATATTACGTGGTTAGGGCGAAGGGCTGCCGGGGGTTTGCGAGGCATGGAATACTCCCTCAAAGAGGAACGGGGAATCCAGGGGTTCCCTAACACTATAAATTTGTCTATAATTAATTAATTTATTCATTTATTTAATTGTTCTATAACGCGAAGCCCCCATGGACTGGGCGTTCGTCCCCTTGGCTTCCCCTTGAGATTCGCACTTGATAATTGGTAGATAAGTATTGTTCTTTGGTCAAAGTTTATATTAGGAAGTGATGTGGTCAGCATTCACGTCTAACCGCCAGGCTTATCCACTAATCCAATGAAGGGTATCCCCTTTGTAGTGGTTCGGTATGCACAAGAAAGATCACACTTTATTATTATTAATAAATAATTATTATTTAATTTATTTATATTTGACTGTAAATATAATATAAATGGATACATATATCACTGTTAATGATTGTCCTTAAGTGTGACAGATTGTAATATTTGGCAATAAAACAGTTACAGTTCTATTGTGATATTCATACAGCTGCAAACAAAAAAAATGCGAACTGTTGCACAACAATCTTGCTTCTCTCCTTTATGACATTATTATTAGCATTGTGTAATGGCGGATGCTTAATGCCTTACTGATAAATATATTTCTGATTTGGAACATATTGTGATCTGAATGCTAACGATATGAGAGAGTCACTTATTGCTGCGTGGGCGTCCCATCTCGCACTATCTCGACTCCGTTGCACTCCGCTATGCAGCTACATTACATTATCCAATCTCCTTTTATTGTCAATATTTACTTTATTACGCTTTTAGTCATCGTAAAAGATAAATGATTATGTTATTGGCAAAGTGAAATTGCATTTCATATTATATTATATCAATAGATTGCTAAAAGTAAAAAAAAAAAAAAATATATTTAATATATTCTGCATATTTGTGCATAAGCCAATTATTCTCTCTCTCTCTTTTTTTTAGTTATATATTTATGATAATTTGTAAAAGGCTCGTAAATTTATTTTTATCTACTGTACACATTTACAGCCCTATCTATTTTCTTTTTTTTTTTAACTTTAAAAGATCAGTTACTGATCCAGTCAATTAAGCTAAAACATTACTGACTACAATGTCTTTCAATAATACTATTGAGTTAAAATATTAGGTGCCATTCAGAATTAAAAAAAATTGACTCGACGTACTTTGGTATTATTAGCAAAAAAAACGTGATAAAAATAAATATATTAAGCTATATTTTTTATGTCTAAATATATATATATATATTTATAAATATATATATATATATATATAAATATATATATATATATATATATATATATATATAAATAAATATATATATATATATATATATATATATATATATATATATATATATATATATATATATATATATATATATATAAGTTATATATATCCAAAAATTAACATTTATTTAGATTTTTTCGTCTACGTTTTGGTATAATGATTGCAAAATACTTATTATTTTTCCTCTATCTTCATAAATGACCGAGATATGGGCATATGAAACTTTTGATCGGGCGCCATTTCGAAACTGCCAAAATCGGCCTAGTAGTCATGAAAAAATCCGCGGACGGCAGACGGAAGGATTTTTTAAATTATTTTTATTCCCTTTTAGGATTCTACGTACTTTGAAACGTAAAACCTCAAATTTTGAGGGGAGTTACAAAAACCTTTTTTTTTCTAGGTGGATGACAAAGGTTTATAAAAATCCGTGTTTTGTGATAAAACTGTGGTCGGATTTTTCTTCATTTCGAGATCCTGGGAATAAGAATCTAATGTATGCGAATTATGCGCCCTTGCTCAACCTCCACTGGCTTTTAATACCTGAGAAGAGAGTTGGGATCTCCTCGATTCCTGCTACGTATTTAATCTTTGGTCGGATGTTTTGGGGTCTTGTCCATTTTCAAGATTTTTCTTTTCTTTTATTCTTATTATTTTGAATTTATATTGTAGTTTCTCCTTTTTTTTTTTTTTTTAAATTCTATTTATGATTTAGTCACTTCTTTCAGAATCCTTATAAGTATATTCCTCGTCATTATTATTTATATTTTTGGAATCCTCTACATTTTATAATAACGTTGACCCAGGAATATAACATGAAGTAGTGTCATACGAGTTGAATTATACTTGAAAATAATTATATGAATATTATTAAATTCATTACCGACCATAGAAAAATTAATGTCTTATTTTAGAAATATCCATTGTTGTGGCAAATTTATTTTCTGTATGTACGTTATGACTGTAAATAAGTTAACAATATTGCATGTTAGCCACATGTGGGCATATTGTAATACTTTTAATAAAAAAACGTTTAATGAAAAAAAAAATTATTACTATGCAACTTTCGCAGGAAAATGAAATATTTTAAAAATTTAACTGTAATTGTATTTAAATCGACACTTAAATTTCTGATTACAATTCTCACGCTACTCCTGTCTTATACTAGTGCCTTAGTTATTACCACTTATTAATATTATAGCGTCTAATTTATTTCCCATTTCGTTGTTTTTGTTTCGGATTCCAGCGTACATACAGAAAATCTTTAGAAAATAAATTTGGTACAACCACGGATATTTCTAAAATAAGACATTAATTTTTCTACGGTAGGTAATGAATTTAATAATATTCATAAAATTATTTTCAAGTATAATTCAACTCTTATGGCACTACTTCATGTTATATTCCTGGGTCAACGTTATTATAAAAAAAAAAGCGTTAGGAGCCATTCTATTTGAAATATATATTTATAAACGTTTTTTTTTTTTTTTTTTTTGCCGATATAGGATTACAGTTTTTATTATAGTTATGCCAGTGGTGGATTTTGATAATGATATGATTATGGAAAGTTGATCAATGGCGACGTATGTACAATGAGAGGCAAAACTGTATCTGGGTCATGGTCTCTCGGCATGGTGTACTGGCCTATCTCTCACCCGGAAATTATGGTCTCTGATACAAGAGAAGGGGAGAATAGCATATATCAATGCAGGAGTATAGCAGTAATACTATGCCTAGTAATAGTGGCTTATAGTGCTAATGCTATACATAAAGTAATAGAGGCTGCTATCAGGGACGTCATCACGGGGAGAAGATAGGAGAAGGTGTCATCCTCTCCCTCCCCCAACAATTTGAAAATCCAAAAATTTAGAAAATTCGAGATTTGAGTACCTAGGTACTTCAAACTACGAACACTGTGCCATAACATTTTACTCAAAAAATTACTAAAATTTAAAAGCAATACCAATACCTTTTAAGTCAATAAATTAGGAATTTATCGATATAATACTGAATAGAAAAAAAAAATTATAGTTATCAAATGTCCACATTTGGAACAGGTAAATGAAAAGTTCAAATCTAAAGGAGTTGGGAAAATTAAAATATTTTATAATATAGTTGGGAAAATTAAAATATTATAGAATAGCATAGAAGGAGGACTTTATTCTGGGACTAGGTCCCTTAAGAATAACACAATGGAACAAATAAAATAGAAACAATATCTGGCCATAAGATTACAAAATTAAGAACAATTATTATTTACAATATTTTCAATAAAATAATAAGCAAACAATATAAATTCTTGTTTTCAAAAATATAATTAATGTGAACAAAAAAAGAAAAACAGATCCAAGAGGGATGAACCGCCTGAAATCTGTGAAAAAATCCTACAAGACAAATATCAATGTTCATAATAAAGCTGTAATTATTACTTTCTTCGCTTACCAATGCATGAAATTTATAGAAGGAAAAAGTATTGAGATCTTCAAAATTTTAGAATCTATGTTTACAACGGAAGCATACCATACGTTTAAAAGTCCCTTGAGTCCAAAGAACAAAGTCTCGCAAAATGATCTGTGTGGATGTGAACAGCCGAGCTCAAAAATGAAAAGTTGTGCAAAACTGAAATTACGTATTTAACATTTATGCTTCATATCATTGATTTTAGAATTTTTTTTTTTTTTTTTACATTTTTCTTGAAAACGGTTTGAACCATTTTGATAAAACCTGTAACATCGATGTACAATTAAATGGTCTTTAATATTATTGAAATTGTCTGAGGTGGCTTAATTGACGAATTTTTAAAATCACTGAAGTATCTTTAATTTTGTATTTTATAATTTAAAATAAATAACCGTTTCTCATTGTGTGTAGTAATACAAAATGTATTAATATAAACTATGAAATAATTTGATAATTAACTAGCGGATAAAAAAGTAGAAATATTTTTTCAGATTGGAAAGAAATTTTCAGAAATAAGACTAGTAATATATATGTACAATGGATCGTTAGAAAGTTAAGATTTTAGATGAATTATGGAGTAATGGACGAGAAACGCATAAAATTAACGGACGAGACGTGTGGGAAAAAAATATAGTAATTTATTGTTTTAAATGAATAACCTAACTTGAGCAGAAATTAATTTGATAGTTGTGTAATGCGAGTGCTGCACCAGATTTTTTTAAAAGAGGAAATAAGCCTATTTTCAGTTATTCTTAAGCTTTTTCCGAGATTATAAAATCCAGGAAATTATACAATTTAATTATTGATTTTTAATGTACGATATAATTAGTGTGTTCTTGGACCCATGTCGGAGCCAACGATTCGATACTTTTAAATCTCTGAATGGAATAAAATAGCTAGAAATCTATTATAAAATGGATGGAATTTCCAAATACGCAGTTAGCAAACAGCGGATGACTCTCACCAAATCAAATATTTGGCCAAAATTGAGTCAGCCGACCTTTGCCAACATTCAGACTTCTGAGAAGCCCAGTATCACCGAAGAATCGCAATCATCGATATCTCGAGTTATAGACAGTGACTCTGTTCCCTTATCGATAGTTTTCTATTTGAGCATCTTATCGATTGTTTATTATTGCAACCCAAGTAACAAAGTTAATAGATAACGCTGGTGCCAAGCTGTCTCGCCTGTTTGTAGAAAGGTTCTGTCTATTGTATCTCCATCTTATATAACGAGCAGATATAGGTTACAATTATAATATCATAAAGTATTCTATTGGAGTAAAAATGTTAAAAGTAAAGCGATTGAGTTCTTACTTCGTATTATCATATTAGAAAATACTGTATTTTTTTTTTCAGTAATAGAATTAATGACCAGTTTGTAGAACTAGATTTATTCGGTTCAATGATATGGAATAATTACATATTCCTTTATAAATTAATAACATAAGAATGGACGATATCCAGTTTTAATAAATAGATTTTTTTTTCTTAACCTCAATTTTAAAAGTAGATTTGTAAAATAATGCGGGTATTTTTTTATACAGGGTGTCCTTTTTAAATGGCCCGGCCGAATTTCTCTTGAAACGATAACGTTTCAGTAATATTTTTCAGTCTAGTTTAAAATTTCGACCTGTTTTTGTAAAAAAAAATATACCGGGTCTCCCAGACCCAGTACAACTTTAAAATTTCACAAAGGTACCTATGTCTTCCGATACATTATTTTAATGAATTTTTAAACTGAAATCAATGGTGAAACCAGATTTTAAATTGGTCAATAAATTACAAAGTTATGGCACAAAGTTAAAAAATACAACAATTTATTTTATTAGCTATTTTATTTAAAAAAATCTTTATCATTAATTGTAGTTAAAACGGATAATAAACGCGAAGTGATCAAATTATTTCCCGTATAACAAAAAAAAAAAAATGTAAACGCAATTTAAAAGTATTAATAACCAAACAAACAAAATGTATTGTTGTTTTTTAAACTTTGTGCCATAACTTTGTAATTTATTGACCAATTTAAAATCTGCTTTCACCATTGATTTCAGTTTAAAAATTCATTAAAATAATGTATCGGAAGGCATAGGTTCCTATTTGAAATTTTAAAGTTATACTGGGTCTGGGAGACACGGTATATTTTTTTTTACAAAAACAGGTCGAAATTTTAAACTAGAATGAAAAATATTAAATACGGTTTTTTTCATTTTTTTTATAACGTTATCGGTTCAAGAGAAATTCAGCCATTTAAAAAGGACACCCTGTATATCCCCGTCAGTTACTTTTAGTAATATCAGTGAATTTAAAATAACGCATGACAATATTTATACTATTGTTCATGTGATAAAATTAACCTTTATATATTTCTCATTTATTATGGATTTATTTCATTTACATGAGTGTTTTGAAAATGCTGAAAAAACAATTGGATTTTAACGAGAAATTCAGGAGGCGTTGTATTAGAAGAAGCTGTTACTAAAAGTAGCAGTTACCAAAAGTAACTGGCGGGATATATCAAAAACGACCCAATAATGCCAAGATCAATCTCCATATGTATCATACATAGATACATTTCAAGTTTTTTTCTGAATTATTATTTTATTTTAATCTAATAAATTTTAGATATCTGTCAGTCATTTGTAATGGATCTCACCTATATATTAAAACTGAATAATTAGATTTTTTTTTTCTTAACTCCTATTATAAAGGTTTTATTTAATAATGTACAAGATCAATATTTTTTTTCTGTATCTTAAATACATTTTAAGGTTTTTCTGATTCATTATTTTATTTTAATTTAACCAACTTTTCCATAGCTATCCACCACGGTGATGGGACTCTCTTCTATATTGAAATTGTTTTTTATCTCAATCTTAAAACTAGTCGGTGGAAATGTAAGGTAATTAAATTGTTGGTTTGTTAGATATTTTAGTGAATCATAAAATTGTATGGTTCTTCTCTCAATGAATTCGTCTAATGCTGGTAAGTTATTTTTCGGAAGACGTTTTTGGGTAAGATTTTTTAAAATATCATTTTTAAATTACTTCAAAATAATTACATTTAAATTATTTTTTCCTTCTATACAATACATGATATTTAGTTCTATGAGAATGAATTTTTGTTTTAGTATATAAATTTAACCCAAAATATAAAATGTCAATGTTGGGAAAAAATTCTCAATTGTTAAAGTGCTGTGACTAGGGTACTATTACACTTGTAGATCAATGGTTGATTTAAAATTGTGGAAAAATTTGGTCCACGTTTTTTTTGCTACCACAAATACTTTTGAAATTATAAGTGAAAATGTCGCTGTTTTTTTGCGAATATTTCAAAACTCACTTAGAAATTTTGTTAGATAACGCCAGATTCGGATTAAGGGGATTCAAAGAACTATAATAAAACCAACTACTGGATTTTTTGCTACGTTAACTACAATTTGACTGGACTATTAATCAAAAATAAGAAAAATGTTTTATTGTTCGGTTAAGAAATTTATTAAAATACTGTATATTCTTCATTGAGAAATAAGCATTGTAGATATATTAAATATAATATATTGTTAATATTATAATATATATTAAATAAAATATATTGTTTTTTTCTCACAATCCCTAAACGTGACTCGATTGCAAAATTGTACAAGAAATATCGACCTGAAGAGAACAAGTTTTTATTGCCATCTCTGTCGTTCGGGAACAGAACTTTATGCCCTAAAAGTCGATGGATGCTATTCTGCTCGAACGCACTTCTTGCCTCATCTTAAGAAACGATATGCACGTCCGCTTCCCGATAAGTACATGCCATTGGGATCTTCGACTGGCCGGAAGGACGGGCCCACCCAGAACTCCGAGGACGAAGAAAGGCAGTTGTCGAAGACGGTGCTAAAAAAAAAAAAAAGAAAGAAATCGATATGAAGGCGTGTATGGTTTGCAGAGCGAGTTTCGATTATTTAATGACCGATATTAAGAAAAACATTTCTTCAGTTCGGTAGTGCCTGATAGTTCGGAAATCGTTGACAACGTGATCGGAATTATATGTTCATCTAGATGGCAGTGTGACAGGAAGTAACAGGTGTGTCCGTAATCTTTTTCATTCATACCCGTATCGAATATTAAATCGGTGGCCTGTGCCTTCTTAATATTTTCCTTGTAAAGTCTTCCTATTAGTTCTTCTTGAATCGGCTAATGTCCTTGTTCCTTTTTATTTCGGAGTTTATGGAATGAATTGTTATGGAATAAAACTTTATTCACAATATTTCAGATGTTTAGAGGTTTTTATGGTGAATAGAGCAGTGGTTCCCAACCCAAGGCACGCGCCTCTAATGGCGTCCCTAGTACGCACTTACTCCTGCGTTAAGGATTGTGCCTATGAGATATCTAGAAGACTCGTTATTCAAGTAGTAGCGGTTGTCGGGCAAGTACTGATTATTTTACTGATATAATTAAAAAATAAAAGTTAAAACGTCTCAGATTTAAAATTTTACAATCTTCAGTGAGTCATGAAAGTGGGATATGGGACATAATTGAATAAATGTATTGACAACTTGTTATACTTCTCTTTAGTGAACTCTCTCGGCTGATTTCTGAAACATTAGTGTATAGACTTCAGGCTCCCAAAAGGGCAGTTCTTACATGCTCAGGATTTGGATTTAACGAGACAATTACGCACTTACCCCGAAAACGCACTTTTTCCACTTTACATTAATTGGATTGTTTTTGTTTTTTTACTCTAACATAAATGTTGATTTATTAAAACAATTTTTTAAATAACTTTACTTTAAGATTTATGATGATTTACGTATAAATCAGTTTGATCTACTTGCTTAAATGTTGGTTTAATGCTAAAACGTAGCATATTCGACTTTAGTAGGAATGTCCCGGTGACCTCATGTTGGCTTAGAGTCCTAATTGGCGAAGTGGGTTTGGAATGACATGCAATTGGTGCAACAAAGAGGCAATCCTACACTCGCCTCAGTCTATTGGAGCCTGCGGTACCACTTCCTGTATGGCTCAGTCTATTGGAGCCTGCGGTACCAGTTCCTGTATGGCTCAGTCTATTGGAGCCTGCGGTACTAGTTCCTGTATGGCTCAGTCTATTAGAGCCTGCGGTACCAGTTCCTGTATGGTTCAGGAACCTTCTCATCTATTGGAGCCTGCGGTACCAGTTCCTGTATGATATCTTTTCATCATCTTTTGAACCTTCTCATCTTGTGTGCGATTTCCCACACTTCCTGATTATGTGTGTGGGTGCTCATAAGAGGTCTATGGTCGACTCGTCCTTCTTCTGGCCTAATATTCTAAATAGTACTTTACTAGTATACGCGAGCGAGAACTCTCCCATTAGATATCTTATCATAATTCTCATTAATACATTTGATATGTAAGCGATATCAGGGAAACATGTTTATTCAAAAATACAATATATTTACACACATAGTTTATAATGACTATGTTGAAGTAACAGTTATACTTAATAAGTAATTAGCTTGCCCCACTAAAAAATACCCCTTCAGTTAAACATTTAAGCAATTAGACTCAACTATACCATTTTCTAATTAGTGATTGATAAATTATTTGCCACTTCTATAAATTTGTTTTATTGAAAACTAGTTTCGAATGTTATACATTCATCCTCAGTTCTAAAAACACACAAAAAATTCAAAAATAAGGAATTCAAAATATAGCTTATTTTTTAATTTTTTGTGTGTTTTTAGAACTGAGGATGAATGTGTAGCATTCGAAACTAGTTTTCAATAAAACAAATTTATAGAAGTGGCAAGTAATTTATCAATCCCTAATTATATTGATCCTTCTATACCATCATGCGGATGTCAAATGAATACCATTTTCTATATGCAATATTCGTATTAACAGAGCTTTAGGATTAGACATGGGATAGATACTATAATATCCTCTTATCATTCATAGAAACCTACATTTTATTTACTAAATAACCTTTTTTACAATTATTGAAAAGCTTTTGTATATAGTAAACTTACTTTTAAGATCGCAAAGGGCTCGCGCGGTCCTATATCGCGCGTTATTTCGAAAACGGTAGATTTTAGGGCTTTAAAACGCTGGATCAATACATTCCCTAGGAACGTACGTGATCTTGATTAATGTCAAAACGTTTAAAACGCAACCCATCCCGTCTCGATCCATCGACTCCCAATCGTCGGAGCTTTAAAACCTCTCAGTTTTTTCATCACTTTTGTTTAAGCCCCAGTAAGAATTTAACAATGGAAATTAGGATTCGTCACTTTTTACTAAAATTCCCTTTCTTTTGATACCTCTTCCATCAAAATCCATCGGTCCTGAGAGCCGGAAAAGGGATCGATAGTACCGTCATAATATATAGTAGTGATAGTGATAATATATAGTAGTGATGATAATAATATATAGTAGTGATGATAATAATATATAGTAGTGATGTTATAAAATCATTGGAGAACGTTTACGTTAAGGTAAGAACAATGCCACAGGTCTGTCGGAATGGCATCTAAACTAACGATAGGCATTTCGATTAATCAGGTAAACGCAGTCACACGATGTAACACCATGTTTCTTGACCAATGTTGGTTACACAAGGAGCTGATGCGGTCAGTATTATTCCTAAACCCTCATGAAGGGGATAATTCTACTTTATAGACAATTGGTATGCCGATCCGCGGCTTATATAACAAAAAAAATAAATTAACTGCTTCTGCCACTGGATGCTCACTAGGGAGATATCCCTCTCTCTATAGTATAAAGAACAATCTCGATAGTCCGACATTTTTTAATTCGACACGTTTGGTAACCCGACAAACTCGTAACATTTAAGGATATTTCGACCGGTCATAGTGGATAAAGCGGCAAAATGGAAGGTGGTTGTTTTCCTGTCGCAAAATATTCGTCGGTTACCTCTAAACAATCCCTATAATGGATTTTATATTTTCTTAATACAAAATATATAAATAAAATATATTTAGCTTTGCATTACTATCACAATAACCTAAAACCTCCTTCTTTTTTTTTTTATCGCTTACGCAGTGTGAGGTTGTCCTTTGCAGAACCTGGACCAGATTTTCCTCTTCTTTACCAGTTGCCTCCTCCTGCTCCAGTCCGAACCCCGTCATCCTGAGAAGGTGACTTTTCTTCTTCCAGAATTGTTTCCATGTGCTTTATTTTGAGACTCACTCGGATGGTAGTGTTGCGAATCCCGTCTCGTCTAGTCTTTCCTATACAAATACAATTACAAACTATGGAAATGCGCAACCTGGAGAAACTAGAAGAAAAAATAAATACTGCATTATTTCGACCTTATTTCTTTTTTTTTTTTTTTTTTTTTTTGTATTATTTAATTGGGTCCTTCAGTCTTCCGAAATATTTGATAATCCGACAACTTGTCGGTCCCATATTTGTTGGATTATCAAGACTGGATTGCAGTAGTTTTGCGAATTGTTACTTTCTATTTCTTGTACCATATTTGCGAACTAAATTAAAGTATATAACGGCAAAAGTTTAAAATATTAAAATATAAACTGTAAAAAAAATAAAAATCAAGTCTTCATTGCGATTGATATCCACTATCACCCACTGAAATCTTTCTATCTCTTGTCCAAACAACCTCTATATGGTCGGGATTCCTACTGGATGACTTTGATGTTTACCTAAGCATATTAATTGCAACTTTGTTATCTATTTCAAGAAGGAAAAAAAAAAGAAAAAAACATAAACAGACAGTTTAAAAATATAATAAATCCGTGTTGTTACTACTCTATCTTTTGTATAAGCGAGGAACATTCTTGAGGTGTTGGTTCGCGACTCCTACGGCTGCACCTTATTTAGCCAACAGAAATATGTAGATCAGTCTATACCGCTCCACAGTTCTCTTTTTATCTTATTCTTTATTAAGTTCTTCTCGGTCTTTTTTTTTTTTTTTTAATCCCTTTTTCTTGGTTCGGTCCTGGCTTTCTCCTTGTAAAGCCTTGGGGTAAGACCGGTAGTGGAGGCTCGCGACTTCCAAAAAAAGATCGATTTAGGGAGCCTTGTCTTCGTATCTGGTATCTCAAAAAAAAAAAAAAAAAAGAAAGAAACAACGCAAAAAAAAAGCAGGATTAAGCTTTAATAAGTAATAATCAGGACGTAAAAGGAATGATAAGGGACGAATTTATTTTCGCAAAAACAGAAGCATGAAGTCACATTAGTTATTATTTAAAATTGGTATATTTGTATACAGTTATTTTTATATGTAAGTATAAAAGTTCTTAGGGCGATGAAAAAACTAAAGGACTAAAGTACTGGCTTTATCATGTATAATTTTAAAAATTATATTTTTCACTAATGAATTTTTCACTTATTATACTTTTTACTAATGAAACGTTCTTGTAGAAAAGCAATCAAGCCCGAAAATCACGAAATTTAAAAATTATTACACAATGATTATTTATTCATTTGTTAAATTTATTATTTAAAGGCGAGAAATGTTTATTATTTTAATTATTTTAGTTATTTGTTATGTTAAAATATAAAATTCTTGGTCGATTAAAAAGATTCATTTTTGAAAATAATATACCAGAATTGCCTGTGATGAAGCTAGATATCGATTAGCCAATAGCATATTTTCCAGCATGAATAATGTACACAATTTGCAGGAAATTTAACGCTCTCGATAAAGACAATTTTTTGCCTAAAATGACAAAATGCAATACGAGTTAATGAGGAAAGACTGAAAAAAAGTGGGAGGAGGGATCGAAAACTTCTTTTTTTTTTTTTTTTTTTTTTTTTACGACAGTGTCAAAATCAAAATTGCTACTCATTTTGCAATCCTGAATTATATCTCTAGTGAGCTACTTGAAATCGTATGGAAGGTTGAAACCTGCCAATCATTAAAGCTCATAACTAAAAACCATAACCACATTTTGGCCTGCTTTGTGTTGTAGGTTTTAATCTACTTTATTCATCCTCCACTCGTTTTTTCTTTATCTTGGTTGTTTACTTATTTTTCTATTATTTTCTTTTCTTTCTATTCATTTCCATTTGTGATATACATATTTTTTTAATTGTTTTTATTTCTTTTTATGTCATTTTATTTTATTTTGAATTGTTTATATACATATATATATATATATATATATATATATATATATATATATATATATATATATATTTTTTTTTTTTTATATATATATAATAATTTTTTTTTATTTAATCTTTCACTTGTATATGTGGTATGAATGGATTCTTACACCACTGATTCCTACTCTTGAGTGTGACAGATTGTATTTTTTTTTTTCAATAACAAATAATAAACTTAAAAGAAAAAAAATGTTTTATTAATAAATCATTGATCGGTAATAATTATGTATGTGACTGATTGATATTGAACCGGTGTTTTCAAAGTATTATTTATTTAAAATGGCATCCCTAAGTTCCTTAACATTTGGAATGATTATAGAACACCCTTTAAAAGCTCGTAATTTTTTACTTCTTTGTACGAAGTAAAGGAAGTATTATAATCGCGAAAATATTCGGTTTTCAGATTTCAACGGAAACATCCATTTTGACAATCCCTGAATCCATTTTGACTAGTTTCGTCTTGGCGTCTGTACGTACGTACGTTCATATCTCCCATAACTCAAAAACGGTTAGCCGTAAAAAGTAGAAATTTTGTATTTAGGATTATTATGCATTAGATATAGGATTAATATGAATTAGAAAATCGTAAGCGGTACTTTACTTAAAGGTCATATTATATTAGACTTTCATCGAAAATTATATTAAAATATGATGTAAAACATTTCAAATTTGGTAAATAGGACTTTTATATCGATATGAATGTATTTACTATATTTTGGTTAAAATTGGTGAGCCGAAAAGGGTACTTTGCTTGAAGGTCATAATAACCTTACATCAAAAATTATATTTAAATTAAATACATAAATCATATGTTTCGGTAATAAAGGTTACAAACGCAATTTGATTTCCAATCCAATTAAACATTTTTATTACTTGTTTTAAGTATTAAAATTGAGTGTAAAATACTGGTTTTCTCCCCCCATTTGTATGTTTATGTCAATAGATGGATGTCGCGACGCCGAGTGTCGGTTTTGAGATACTGCAATCTTCGGAAACTAGTAACCAAATTCAGGATCACTTTTTAAGCCACGGATTTTTTAAGCCACGGACTTTTTAAGCCACGGATAGGCGTACAAGGAAGTCATGTGTTGTCTACATCAGATATTTTTTGAACATTTTTACTTCATTCTTTTGAAATATTCTGAAATAGGCTTCGATAAACCTTAGGGACAATTAAGTAGTTTTGAGAATTTAATATTCTTAAATACGAGGAGAACATATTCTCTGCATTTCTTATGATCTATCAGCAGTTTATGCTGCACCAGTCCCTGCCTTCCCAACCATAAGGGTTAATCATTGTTCTATTGTCTGCAAATCCGAATGCCTGCAGCATCTTCTGAGAAATTGACAGGCGCACATTTTCGTCTTTATAATCCATTGCCATTCTTCTGCTTTTTCTTCCTTTCAATAGGCCCTTAGAGGATTCCTTTTAAAGGTATGAGAAGAAACGATGCAGGCTAAAGAGATATCCTGCGGATGGACGGTATATAGCCCGTTATCTTCCATAAGGAAATAAAACTCCGAAGAATCCTCAGCTGTATATTACAGGAGCTAAGAATGGTATTGTGGAACTTTTGTATAGATAAAGGGATGGACTCGCTTCTTTGCGTATTTATTAGAGATTTAGTCGTTTCTTCTTTATTATTTTATTTTTTAGGCCGTTATTGATGGTAATGTAATGGTTCAAATGCGATATACTAAAAAATAAAAAGATGTAATGTTTTGAAAAAGGAACAATTTTAAGTTTCTCTTAGATAACAGTTATTCCCTTAAATTAAACTTAAAATTTAACTTTAACTTCAATTATAAAATTCAAGATATTCAATATATTACTTTTATTTATTTATTTAAAAATTTCGTGAGGTCCTTGCGGAGGGGATATACATCTTAATTTTCATCCTTCCTATTTCCCGCTAGATTCGACAAGTAAACTTCCTATAAATTGTAACCAATAGAATGATGTATGATCTGCAATGATTCCCTAATCGATTCTCTTATCGATTCCCAGCTTCGATAGTTTTTTTTTTTTTCTTTTTTTCAAAGAACTGGTTTTCTCTTCAGTTTTTCTTTCTCCTTCAATTAGAGAAAGAAGTTTAGGAGAAAAAATATATAAGAAGCTCAACTGTGGAAAAAAAAAACCAGGAGAAGGAAGAAGGCTATTATATGTTTTCGTTATAACTGCGAACATCTGCGATGTTAACTTCAACGGACTGAATTTCAATACTGTGTCCCGGTATCTTGAATAAACTCATTAAATGAATAAACCAAATCAATTGATTTCACAATGTTTCTCAGCAAGTCGATAATTTCATGTGGTTTCTAGTAGCGTGGTTTTCTCTATTGCGTATATGTAAATTTAACTTTATTTTTGGATATTAATAAATTTATTTTGAAATAAAACATACAATACTGCAACTATGACCTCTAAGAAAAAATAAAGAAATGTTATAGAATAAATTAGTAACAATAATATAGAAAAAAATAGTATTAATTAACGTCTCATTCTTGAAATTTATTTACAATACCAGGCCTGGGCAACGCTCACGGACCACTTCTATAGAGCATTAAGCTACAGCCGCACTTGAGGTTAATATGCTTTTAAAATGTAATACAAATAAAGTTAAAAAATCCGTGAGCAGCGGCTCCGTCACTAAAGTCGTATTTTCACTAAAATAAAAATATTATAGTGAGAGTGAGAAAAAAGTTGAGACCCACAAAAGACGTTTCCCCAAAGTACGGAAATTTTCCCATGCTTTAATTGTATTTTTCTGCCTCTCCGCTGATCTTCGATAGAGAAAACCCTTCATACCTAATTCCAGCTCATTTGCCCTAACCGGAGCCGCTGGAATATTACACACAAATTTTCAATCCTAAAACTAATTTGGTGGAGCTTTACAGATGCGCTATAATATATATATATATATATATATATATATCATACATCTCCAAAACTTCCATAATCGTGCTCTATGGTTTATGAAACGGATAGAAAACGCAGCCCCATATTCGCCCACGGATATTCGACCCACTGCAATACTCAATTTTTTTCGGGAAAAATATGAGATATTTGTCTATCATTTCTTTCACTTAATTTTTTCCGATTCTTTCAGTAACATATGGCGTTCGTGAATATCAAATATAGAACTGGAGTTTTCGTATTATAATTATGGCACTTGCAAACGTTCATTTATTTACTATTCGTATAGATACAACGAAAATCAAAACCTTCAATAGTAATATAAAATCCCCCGACAGGTCACGGGTTGGTCAGGACTGTATATTACGTTCTCTGATTATGACTGAAATGTTTTTCTTAATATTCTTCTAGTGAGGAACTATTAAGAGGAATTTCATTATATTCTCTTTAATTGTGATATTTTTTGTTAAGAATTTTCAGTTTATTTCGAACTTTGCCTATTCAGATTGGGCCCTAAAAAGGAAAAATGAATTCTTATTTAATTCTATCTTTAGCTGGATTCAAGAGGTACTTATCGTGGTAAGAGAAACATATCGGTTTATTTTATTGTTTTAATTAATCCTTAAATATCTTTAAGGGTTATCCTAAACTGGATCTGGAGGCTAAATACCTCAGGTTAACCGAGCTGGAGCTGGAGAAAGCACTTAGTTCGAATTAGGAGATAGCCCCCTTTGGCTATCTTAGTCTCTCTTTGTCACCTCTTTCATTTATCTTCCCGTTGCTCTCTCACATTGCTTGGTCTCTTTATGTCTTCCTTATACTATTTCGTAATCAAAGTACAATCCACTAGACTAGAAGACATATTTCAGTAGTTTCAATTTATCAAACCTTGAGTTGATTTGTAATTTCAGCTAAATAAATACTAAAAATATGATTGAAACTTTTTTTTTTTGTTAGACTCCAACACAAACGATTAAGTTTCTCTGCAAGCCGTAAATAACTGTGTATTAACAACTCAAGAGAGGACCTTTTAGTGCGCATGCGCATAAGAATAACCTTTTCTTATTGAAATAACCATATACTTACGAATTAGTACAAGCCAATAAAATACTGTAAAACAAATCAAAATGTTAAGAAAAAAAACCCTTATGGTATATTTGTTAAAGTAGCTTATATTAGACAAATACTGAGGGAGAAGGCTTTCCTCCCAGCCTATTTTCCTTCCACAAGGTCCTTCATTAAGTTGTTTGCCTATAACCAGCCAGTGTTTAGCTAATTCAGGCATAATAAGGCACTACAAAATATAAGATCCCATAAAAACAGATCAGACATCAAACATATCACACCAACTGTCTAAAAAGAAGACTAAAGAAATATAGATATTACATTATTCTAAAACAGTTTAGCATATCGTTCAGGACAATATATTGATTTGTATTGTGTATATTGTATGTTCAACTGTGTTTAGAATGGCGTACTGTTTAACTATTGATGTGAGATGGGCAAAATTTGGTCCGCATTTGTATGGTCTTATGTTTTTCAGTCCTTATGATATCCGAAGAGAAAGATCTTAGGACTTACATAGAAGACACATTGAAGAAAAGAACCGATGGTGGGTGACCACCCTGAAAGGTACCACTCATAGGAAATTTTTCTCCACCGTCCAATGGTGCCTAACAGCTAATTTGGTCCTCCCAGACTATCGGTTTTCGCAAATTGGCAGTGGGTAGGGGGGCTTTGAATCCTCTATGCCCCACTTGACGCGTTCCGGAGACTTCCGAGAATGTTGTCCCGACCTGAACTGCAAATAAGGCACTGAGTTATAATTTTCCACAGCTGGTAGTCAAAGAAAACTACTAGTATTTTGTAGATTTCATCTACGATTGGATAACAATGGTGGGTTCAGTCCATTTCTATCTAGGAAACACGGGAAGAAGAAAGGAGGCTGAAGATGTGCCTGGATGACCGCCGGACTCGAGATGAACAAAAAGTACTGTCGAGTAAGGAGTACCGAGTAGTTTACTCTACTACTCTCACTAGCCGGGATTTTATACGATTTTTGAGTCATATCTAATCCCAGCTAGTGAGAGTATTCGAGTAAAATACTCCGTACTCGTTACTCAAGAGTACGTTTTGCCCATATCTACGCCAGACCATGATGTAGAAAGAGATGGAAGAGTCAAAAAGTGAAGAATTGACTGGACATACAGCCTGAAAACGCCGTATTGCCGAAAGGCACGGAACGGAAGGAAAAAAAAGTCTTAATGATGCCTAAATTGGCGAAACCGTGACTGGTTAGTAATTTACTGCTACTTAAGAGAGTTAAGGCTTTGTGTTAGAATATTCCAATAATATCCTAATTGTACTTTGTATTTTTTGTTTGTTTTATTCTCATTGATTACATTAAAGCTATATTCGAATCGGAATGAGCACATTGCGCGTAGGCTTCAAGCTAGTACTCTTTCGTGTATGTACGCAAGAGCTCTTGTATAACAACCAATGGAAATTTACCAAGCGCCACCGGAATGTTTTGCAATTTATTCCGAATTTATCGACATACATAATATATTCTAAATAAAGTACAGGTTATCGAATCTTAATACATGCAAATGTATCCGATCACTAGACCTCACTAGACCGACAAACAACGACCTAATGAAGATTTGTATACGAAATAAATGGATGTCGTGAGTTGTTATAGGATGTTCGAAATAATCATTAGAGGGGATAGTATTTTTGCGAAAGTGTTTACAAAAAAAAAAAAAAAAAATGCAAAAAAATATGCGTGGGGAAAAGAGGCACTGCGCAACTTCTCGACTGACCTATAAAATTCTTATGGCAGATTTTAATCTCGCGCGTGGGCGGAATGGAAAATTATCCCCATCCCGGAGGTTTTCGTCAATGAAAATTAACTAGAGTTGAAAAAGGGAAAAAAATCTTTATATGTAATAATAGTAATAAATGTAGCGGCGTGTTATTGAATATATCAAGATAGGGTAAGACGTTTATGGAGGTTTAAGTAATTTATGCATAAGGTCGTATATTTTTTTTTTTTTATTGCGAATTTTATATTCAGTTGGGTATAATATAGCTACTGATAAATTGTATGAAT
>OX411311.1:122996005-123147261 GCA_948150685.1 Rhaphigaster nebulosa
ATTTGACACGGCCATTTATTATTCCTTATGTTTCCTCATTCCGTTGGAGTATTCTGTCTTGCAAAATCATATGTTGTTTTGAGGATAATGATTTTATTCTTTTCACAAGCCTATTCAGAACTATTAAAAAAAAAAAGCATGAAATTATAATAACTAAATCTAACTAAACCTAGTCTCAAAAAAACACACAAAAAAAACACAAAATTTGAAAAGAAAAGTTTGTCACTATTAAAATAGTGTGCATATAGTTTGGTATTCTCAGCTGTTTTACTTGGACAAGATGGCTGTCGCTGGCCGCCTAATGTTCGCTTCATGTGCTTTTTCATATAATGTATTTTTATATTATATAAATGCTATCTTTTTTTAATAATAATAATAATATTAAACTCTATAAAATTCCGAAAAAAGTCAATTTAGAATAACAATTAAAGGCAATTTTTGCCTCTGTGGACTGAACTTACTAATACCTCTGCATTAAGAAATATGTAAATGTTTGTATCAAAAGAAATACCTTTTCTCAACGTATTTACAATTTACAAATCCCACTACAAAAAAAATCAGAAGAAATTAATTTTAAAAAATTG
Source organism: Rhaphigaster nebulosa (assembly GCA_948150685.1). NCBI lineage: Eukaryota > Metazoa > Arthropoda > Insecta > Hemiptera > Pentatomidae > Rhaphigaster > Rhaphigaster nebulosa. Next base: position 122,996,590 of record OX411311.1, read on the forward strand.
GGATTCCTATCTACTAAAAAAAATCTCATTCATTGATTTTTTCTTAATTAAAAAGAACACTTATTTTATTTCATATTTTAATAAGAATTTATTAGGAGAGAGCAAAAAGTTATTTTTAGATTTAAAGCGGTACTGCCTCTTTTTTTTTAGATTCCAGGGTATTGTTGTACTTACTGTTAGGACATAGGGGACATAGGTGGACTTCAGAACCTTAGAGTAGATAAAACAGGAAAGCATCAATTATCATATAACAAAAATAAAAACCAATAAATAAAAAATATAAGTGAAAATTACAACAAGTCCTAATGCAGTAATATTTTACACAAGAAATTGGTATTGTTGATCTGAGTCTTTTAACTAAAAAACATACAACCGTCTAATATTAATGGAACATTATAAAAATTAAAAATGAGGTAAGAATAATTAACAGGGTACAAAATCTATTAGTGCATGTTTACAAATTTTGATTAAAGTGAAAGAAACTCTTTACAATAATTTTGGAACTGGATGGACAAGAAGTGATTGAATAAGCGGGATTTGAAGGTGGAAAGGGTATTGGAGCAACGGATGGAAGAGGGGATGGAATTCCGTAAAGATGAGGATCTGATAAGAAAAGATCTGTGGAATTAAATGCATATATTATTAAATAAATTGAGTTAGGGATTGATAAATTATTTGCCGCTTCTATAATTTTGTTATAGAAATTTATCAATTCCTAGCTCAATTTATTTAATAATATATACATTTAATGCGACAGATCTTTTGTATAGAAGGAATACCATCATGCGTACGCCAACTAATAAATTGAGTTGCCTAGTTATGACAGCCACCAATTTTATGCCTGTTTCACTTAGTAATAAATAAATAGATTTAACTAAACGCAGTGCTGAGATAAGGCGCTGATCTGATAAAAAGGGAAAGTTTTCCCTAATTCCCGAACTGTTTCCCTTTTTTTCTCCCCCGAGCCTTCGAATTTCTCTAAAAAGAGAAATTTTTTCAAGTGGAAATCCTGGTTGTATTGTTCTTCCGTCCCCAACCTCCGGTGGTCATTAGCGGAACTTTCTTAATTTCAAATTGCAACATATCTATTAGAAGTCAGCATTAGAATTTAAATAGGTTTTATTGTGATCTATTGTGCTTGGAGGCATATATTGCTATTAAGTAATATTTAATTAATTAAAAAATACAATAATAATTAATGTAATATGAAAAATGAAAGAAAATAAATATTTAAATAATGAAGATAGGTTTAGTTCTAACATATGAAAATTCCACCTATTAATATGAAGTAATTAATATGAATATCTTAAATTTATTCCCATCTATAGCAGAAAAACTAATTACTCACCGGCACTACTGGAAAAACCCTGACCCTTAAACCGTTTACCTATAAACATCCCATCTTTCTTTCATTGTTAGTTCAGTGCGAGAAAAAAACCAGCACAAACTTTTCTGTTTGAAATAATCCATTTATACCTTGGTGATTTCCAACATGTATTTGATTTCTTGTCTTAATTAAATTCATAATTCATAAATGTTTTATAATACTGATTTATATTACATCTAATTTAATATGTATAATAATACCAAACTATATTTTGTATTGATTATTTTTGAATTTTCTTTTTTGTGTCTTTTTGAACTGAGGATGAATGTATAACATTCGAAACTAGTTTTCAATAAAACAAATTTATAGAAGTGGCAAATAATTTATCAATCCCTAATTGTATTTAGATGAAGTTTAAACTATTGGTTTCAAAATTAAATATTTAAATAGATTGAAATTAATAAAAAAACAAATGTTTATTTAGAACAATTAGATCATGCAGTAAATAATAGATTTGTACTTATAGATGACAAAGTCCAAAACAGAACAATCCAGAAACCTGACAAGGAGAACTTATGGCCAAGCTTTAGGCATAGTTTTCAATAATATGGCTAGATAATTTTTAGTAATTCTAGAAACTTCATAACACATAGTAAAGGATGGAAATAAAACGTATATGCAAGTTCTATTTTTCCCACCTACTTAATTTGTATACTGTATTTAAACTTAATAGCTCCAATACCAGTAACACGGATGGGTAAGAAGTGCTGTGATCTCCTGGAGTTCTGGTTTGCCATCGACATGTGGGCAGCTTGTTTCGGAGTTCCGTGGACAGATTATAAATATCGTTATTTACATGAATGTGTTCAAGATGATTTATTTTAGGTTTATTTAACATAAATTTCTTTACCTTCGTTGTTTACTTATTTTGTTATTATTTATTTGTCTATCTATTTATTCCTACTTGTGATGTACATATTTTTTTAAATTATTGTTATGTCATTTTATTTATGTTATTATTTTTTTTGTCTACTCTTTAAGATGAAAAGAAAGATTAAACAAACGACTGAAATTACTGTACTCTCTTTTATCAAAATCGTCAAAACTAAATATCAGGCAGAAATTCCATACAGACACATACCTACTTAAGCCCATATAGACTTACGCCTCACAGATTTCAGCAAACAAGACTCACTTACAAATACTGCAATCTTTTCAATCCAAAATTTTAAGACTGATAACAGAAGCTCCAACTATCGACCAACACATACGCACTCTTTATTCCCGTTTCTATAATAATTCATATAACCTTCACGTACATGATAACAGACTGATAGACGATATGGCTACGGCTGACATGACAACAAGGAGAAGGCTAAAAAGGAGCTGGATGAGAGATCTCTTTTCCTGAATTAAAGAACTAATTCAAGACCGACAAGAGGTGCTATCCTTCCTCATGCCACATATATATTTGCTTCCATAATCATTCCAATTCCATAATATCCATAATCATTTGCTTGCTGTCACTACTTTGTTAGACAGGTGCGAATATATAGTTAAAGGATAAGAAAAAAAATTAAATATAACATTTTTAAATTCTAGGTAATCCAGATAATAAAACCGTGTCTGTCGTTCAGATCTGCTAAACCCTCACAACCGCTCAGTATTTCGGGCTGTGTATAACCTGCCCCGTGTCTATTTCTAAGTGATATAAATTAAAAAATTTATGGCTACGGCTGACATGACCATTAGGAGAGGGCTAAAAAGTAGCTGGATGAGAGATCTCCTTTTCTGAATTAAAGGTTAGATTCAAGACTGGGAAGAAGTGCTTCTGGGTACTATCCTTCCTCATGCCACTTAGATCTATTATATCCGTAAATTTGCTCATTATCACTCGTTTGTTAGACAGGCGCGAATATATTACTGAAAGATTGAAAAAAAAAAATCCACTTTGTTGATATGGTATGAATGGTATGATCCTTACAGTCCTAATATATATTGCTCTTAGCAGCGTGTATTATTTCTCAATAAAAACTATATCTATATCTATCTCAAAATTTTATATTGAGAAGCGGTCTAAATTTTATTGAAACTACCGCCAAGAATTTCAAAACGCCATCTGAACGAAATTAAACTCGCATTGTTATGAAAGAAATAATTGCGAAGAAAGATGGACGCCTTTGAAAAAGAAGAAAAGCTTGGGAAGATCAGGAGGTTTAGTTTAATTATGAAGGCAGTGGGCAGTGTTAGCCTTGACTGGTGTTTAGTGTTTGGTCCCGATTAGGAAACAAACCAACCCAAATTACTTTTCTCATTTCGTAGCTTCCTCTCCTCAAGATGAATTAAGATACTGAAATTTATCATCTCCTTTACTTTTATTTATGATTTTTCATCAGCAATGTGGGCGGTATACCTTCAGTCTTGTTATATTAAAGGGAAAAATTGAATTTAAAAGCTACCTTCTCAATAATAAATATGACAGAAGGTTAGAGGTGAACATTGACGTCATCGAGTGTAGATTTAATCACTTTATATTTTACCATCGCAGGATTCACAAAAAGGCTTTGAAATCTATTTGGTTATTAATTCTCTTCAACCCGTTGCCCAAGGATATCCTGTGTGATTGATATCCTCTGTTCAAATTTATTTATTTAGCCTTTTTTTATTTGGTGTTTTGCATCTTTTCCTGCTCTAGCCAGAGTGGGAAAGTCGTGGTTCGGACCGGCATCACAGCAGACTCGTTGTTTCTCAGGTTAAGACTGGTTGCTGCAATTAATATGATATAATATTATGAGAGAAAAGGCTCCCGTTCCAAGGCCATTGTAATCACTGGGGAAAAAAAAAATTTTGTTAGTCTGAATTTATTAATTTATTTAGTCTTATATATTTATGACACACAGAATAATGTTTTCTGCTGGTATTGTCTATAATCATTATATGATGTTCATAAATTTTCTACTGGTATAACTTAGAAATACCCACGGGGCAGGCTATACAGTATCCGCTATACCAATGTTGTGAAGATTTAGTGAGTATACACGATGGACACGATTGGACGCATAAAAGGGTTTTATTATATAGATATAATATATTATATTAAATAAATCTGCAACCTAACATTATAGGATCTTTAGGCCAGGTGAATAGAATTTTTAAAATATTTTATTGAATACGTTTTTGAAATATATTCTCATATCTATCATTTTAACTTATTGCGCATCTGTTGGTTTATTCAATTTTTTTATTGATTTCCTAAAAAAAATCAATAAAAAATTGATACTACGCATTTCATCGAAATATAGTTATTCTGATTTATTGCAATATAATTAATTATATTTTATACGATTAACCACAAAAATCGAAAACACACTATGAATGTCTATCTCGTCGCAGTTATACAAAAAATATATCCCCTGCAAATGGCGCGAAACTTCGACACAGTAACAATCTGTTAGATACAGAAACTTCTTTGGACCGAAATCGAAATAAGAGATACATAAAAACTTCAATTAAGGCAGACAAGGCGGTTTATCGTACAGGTTATCCAACCATCAGAGTGGGAAGGTCGAGATTCATTCCGTGGGTCCGCCCATAAATTTCAACCCGCCCAGGCCGGATTTTAAGCAGCGTCGCTTCAGGATCGAGGCTGCTAAAGTGTCGTTTTAACACTCTCAACTACATACAGTATACACCTCAACTACATGTAGTATAGTCTCAACTACACTTACGGTCTAAAATTGTATGATTCAGTTAAAAAAATCTCACTATTCAATACATCCAGACAATACCATCCATTATCCTTTGACAAATAACCACTCCCCTATTATGTATCTAATGGAACACTACACACTGACCTATAAATTCTTCATGTTGATGATGTTATCATACAGAAATACAAAGCATTCTATAGGATACATCCGACGGACGTTATATACTGAATGCGGCCAATTCTGAATGTAATGGAATGTACTTCTTGTATTGAAAATGTATAAATTGGCTGTGAGTGACCTTATAGCAGTTAATTACAATCGATTTTTACATCCCCTATTTTTTAAATTTTTTTTATTATTTATAATTTCATGAATAAAGGAGAAATTATTAATTTCTTAAAAAGCCCATCCGAAAGATATTTCCTTGTTGATTTACTTCCTAAGAGACTAGGTTCAATATAGAAGAGATAGTGGGTTGTGATTTCAATCTGGTTTATGGCTTTCATTATAGAGGAGGGGGAAGGGGTCCCCTGGAGTCTATCGTAAATCCGAAGCGGTTTTTTGCTTTAATTAACGCTATTAAATGTAAATATTAGCTTATAATCATTTATATGCTACCGTTAGCTTTTAATTTTCAACTCTCGGCTGATATTAATTTCATTTCCAGATATAGGTAGATAGTTCAGGTGTGTCAGCGAAATAGAGAACTGATTACACTCAAATCTGAATGTATTCTAAATATATATATATATATATATATATATATATATATATATATATATATATATATATACATATAAAGAGGGAGAGAGAGAGAGAGAGAGAGAGTGAGTATATGAGTATTATAATCAATTTATACCGTCTGATTGAAAAATTGAATGATTTGTTTAACAAATTATCTTATTTTACCTGAGAAACAGACCTTTTCTTATTTATTCAAATAATATTCAAATATCTTATTTTATTTATTCAAATAAATTAATCCTGTTGCCATCTTAATCAGTCTAAAGACTCTTTTCAAACTTTTTCCTTAATTGATTCTATCAAAATATAAAAATATACCAGAAACTAGTACTAATGTGAGTACCAACATGTATTTGATTTCTTGTCTTAATTAAATTCATAATTCATAAATGTTTCATAATACTGATTTATATTAATCTAATTTAATATGTATAATAATACCAAACTATATTTTAAATTGCTTATTTTTGAATTTTTTGTGTGTTTTTAGAACTGAGGATGAATGTAAAAAATTCAAAACTAGTTTTCAATAAAACAAATTTATAGAAGTGGCAAATAATTTATCAATCTCTAATAAAAATATAGTTGGCGATTAGTTTCTTTGAAATGTTAATTTTAAATTATTGAATAATATAATATTTATTTGAAGTATTGACATACTTTCAAAAACTACAATCTTTTTACTCCGAAATATTAAAACTAATTCCAGATGTAATTATAACTTCTTGATACGTAGACAGCATAACTTAGTATACTGCCTTACACCAACCAATAATAGACCAAGATTTAAAAAAAAATTAGTTTGTTACACCCGTAACCATAATCGACTAATACATATCGATTGTGTTAAACGATATGACTATAACTGACACTCACTTCAGTACGATTAGGCGATTAAAAATGAGCTGGATGATCTGTGAATTTACGGTACCTGATTCGGGTCCGGGAAATGGTTCTACTGGGTACATCCAACGTTATAGCCATACTAAAAAAAAAATTAATAAAAATAAAGATTTAAATTTTTTTATATTTTACAAATGTTGTATTTCACTTTATGTTAATTTCATGAGTTGTATAAAAACCCACAAGCCTTAAGGGGTGCTCATGATATGCTTTTACATAGGTTGTGTGATTGTTTATTTAAAAACGTGACCCTTCTATAGAGCGACTATGTAAGAGAAAATACAAAACAAAAAAAAGTAAATAAAAATAAAGCAAGCATTTTAAAATTTTGATTGATTTAAAAAAAATTATTGCAAACCAGTGTTTTACCGAATTCCATATATTTATAAAAGTATTTCCATTCTGAATCTGATACATGATCGAGCTGAGCTTTTATGGAAAGAAGTCAAATACAATAAATCTATAATAGTCTGGAGACATGGTGATTGCCAATATAGGTATATACAGGCAAATAGCTATAAGAAGAATCTTGTCGGCGGAGCATAGGCCGGAAGGTTACGTTCAAGGAGGGTAAGCCTTTTCCCTCTAAATAAACTATCTTGATTTTTATTTTTTTATGGATTCGTTTTACATGCTTCCAATCGCGTGCACTAATTCGTAAGTTGATTGTTATTTAAATAATAAAAGGTTATCGTTAGGCGCATGCGCCCTAAAAAGTTCTTCCTTATGATGTTTACCTACACAATAAAGAAAGCTGACACAACCCAACTAGCTTTCGCCACATCCATGCTGTATTAAATATGAATTATGAAAATCAATAGATGAGGATGATATGGACACGCAACCTGTTGTGTAGATTATGAATTTGTCCACAACATTAAATAGTTAATGAAGTTTGGATTCGCAACGACACTAAGGAAAACCTCGAGGTGGTGTTAGACTAAATTTTTAAAAAAATAATAAAATCGTCATCAATTTTAGAAAAAATGTGTTAATTTTTTAAAGAAAAAAAAAAGCAATTTGCTATTCCTATAGGATTCAGTATACTGTACCTATACTAAATAGTGTTGAGGTCTGCAAAACTTCTGGCTTTATATGTTATATTTATAGGATTACGTGATGAAGGCGGAAATGTTGTTGAGAGATCACCGGGTAGAAATGAAGTCGATGACGGACTTCCTAGAAAATTGCTATGATATGAAACGGAAAAAGAGATCATTTTATTGTTTCATGCTATAAAATCGAAACCCCATCTTGGTGAAATGCAAGGAAAGGAAAACAATAAAATAAAAAGCTGCAGAGCGAGGTATTCTCTAGCATGCATATTTGTTTCCAATATATTATCTTTCACGAGCCCTCCTGCTCTGTTTACTGATTGGCCCAGATATACTGGGTCTTTGCCTATTGAGTTAACATAATCGATAAGTCAGAAGATAGTAAGAATTTTTTTTTTTTTAAGATAAACTTTTTTTTACTGAATAACAATACAATCTGCTACAGCTAAGGGCAATAAGTATTAGGACTCGAAGTTTCCATTTATACCATATTGACGTCGTTTTTTGAAAAAGGCTTTAGCGCCAAACATTCGAAATTTAGGTTTCAATTTATTATGGGACCAAAATCTTTATTGCAAAAAAAAAAAAAAAAAATAGAAATGGTCTAGAAACCGACTATTGATGACGTAGTACCAAATACTGACGACTCTCAGTCGTCGCTTTGACCTTAACCACTGATAAAAGCCTTAAAAATATATTTCGATTATAAAGGTTTTGCCACCTTGATAAACTCCCTCGGCACAGAATAAAGTATTGAATTTTTTTTAAATATATTGTTATTGGTGGAAAAAACATTTCATTTGTTTCCTGTAAAGTTTGCTAAATGGCCATTACGGCTTTTTAAAAAAACGTCGATTTATACAAAGTTAAAAAAAAAATGGAAATAAATGTACATATAAATCAAATAATAAAAAAATAAGCAAAAAAATCAAAATAAAAAAAAATTAAGGTAAGTAAAAAATAAAATAAGTCATCTCTAACACATTCATGCTTATATAAAATTTTTACATTCTGCCATAGAGAACTGCAAATCAAACTTTGCCCCCCAAATGTGTTTTTTTTTCTTGTTATTTAAATCCAGTGGGGACTGAGTGAGAGCACTAGAGCCACATATGCTTAGGAACAGAGAAGCTGGAGCATTATTCTAATATTTACAAAAGGTCTCGGGGCCACTGCCGCTGGTAGGGTTATAGGGATGGTTGAAGTTAGATTGGAATCGTGCTGATGGATCAGGATGATGAGTAAGGCACTTGTGAAAGTTAGAGAATTGGTATAGAATAAGGACGAGGACATATGGGACATTGATTACTGTTCGGAGGACTTTGAACTGAAAGGATTGAATACGTTTGATGTTCGAAAGTTTAGATGCCCCTCCTCTCCCCCCTCCCCCACCGTTCAAGTCCGTAGATCCAAACAGGTTTTAGAATGCTCTTTTAGATTAATAGTTTGTTGTCAATTGAGAGATGAGATGTTCTGTTTAGTACTCTGTATAACTGGCCATATCGTCAGTAAAGGTAGACTTTCGCTGCTACTGCCCGCGGTTGCGACTGGCAGAGTTTCCCAATCGTTGCCGCTAACTGTTACTGCTTCTATATTTCGCTGAAACTGCCCACCGCAGCGGCCCACTCTTGCATAACCTATAAGGTTATAATCTCTCCTACATTTATAATCATACCATATCGTTATAACTATATAGTATATCCTTAAAATCCTTAAAATTATATGTTATTTAGATACATACAAATTATAGATAAATTAAAACTTTTATTTATAAGTATTTATATATATACAACTATATATGTAGAACATGCAAATTTTTATGTTATGTACAACTAGATATTTGTTAGGTTAAAATAATAATAATAATGTGTGAATATAAAAATAAAATAATATGTTTTTCCACATATTATTTTTTACAATTACATTTCTGTAGTCCTTATGTTTGAGGTCATGAAGAACCTGAAACTGATTTACAAACTACTAGACGTTCGTCTTCATAATAACTTAATATCTTTTTGTTAAATCACATTGTTTCAAATGATAACCGGGAACCGTCGCGTCTGAGGCAGTCTGATTCCTTCTGGAATGGTCAGGACGCAGCAGTATAGATATGACGTCATACCTAGACTGCCGGGCAGGGCCGGCGATATTTGTCCCTACCTATTCAGTCAAAGTTTGCCGGCCGCAACCGCGGGCAGTACCAGCGAAAGTCTACTTTAAGAAGTTATAAGTAATATTATCTTTTATAAGTGAAAGTCGTTATTTTCAGTGCACTGTCGGATTTGTTAACTCTTTGTTATCTCCTGTGCAATATTCTCGTGTTATTTGTAATTAATTCACCTTTAATTAATTAATATTTTAATATTAAGGAATGATTTTTTTCTATCTTAATTAGAAATAAAGTAAAAATGAAATAAAAAATTGTGTAAAATCCTTTATCGGTAACTGACAGAGGGGGGAGGAGGGGATTGATGCTGTGCTGGGACGTGACGGTCCCTCGTTAGGGAGTAATTCCATCGACCCGCTCTCTTCAATTCTTCTTCTTCTCCTTTTGTCCTTACTCCATTGCCGAGATCTTCAATTTACTTTTTTGTTCCTGATTAGTCGAAATTGCCCCTTTGTCCCAGTTTCACGAAATATGAGAATAGCTCGTTTATTTTTCTTATTTCTTATGAGACAGATATCTGCTCTGAACATTTCATAAAAAAATAATTATAAATAATAATAATTTCATAAATAACAATTCTCGTTTATTTTACTACCTCCAGTCTTAAGTTTGTAACAAAGGTCAAGATCACAACTGGTATTCCATAAATTTCTTGACGAAGACGCAAAAGGATTTGGATGCGAAACTTACTCTGAGGCCTTGTTGATTCTCAAAGCGATTTAATAGAAGGGTAGAGTGTAGGGGAAGACTGACAATAGGAACAGTGAAAATTAACGGAGGGAGCGATTTATCGCTAGGGAGAATCACAAACATCCCCTCTTTGGTAACCGACGTGTTGGCTAAGGTCACCAACCCTCCATGCGAGTTCAGTGTCCTGCTATCATTAAATTGTTCAAGATGTCTACTGAACAAAATTCCTATATAAGTGTATATTACATAAAAATATTGGGGTGTTAAAAAATCGATGGGAGAAATTAAATCAAACAGGTTAGTAAGGCTAGCCTAGTTTAACACATTTGTATATATATATATATATATATATATATATATATACACATGTATGCACTGGTACTGGTACTGGTATTGGTGGGGGGAACTAATCCGGCAAGTGGGCCTTATGGTCCTTTTTGCCAACTCCTGACGGCTACTTTTACGTCACCGCCGCGTACTAACCAGAGTGGGAGTGTCAAGATTCATTTCGCGATCGCCACGAAATAAATATTAACCGATCCAGGTGGGAATCGAACCCACAACGTTCCGAACCGGACACTCTGGGACCCTCGCCCCAACGTATTCGGCCGTCACGTCCTCATACATGTATGCATGTATGTATAATGGTACAACTTTAGAAGAGGGCCGCGTTATGACTGGTTCTCCCGATCTTACCCGAAGTTCGCCGGACTAGCATACTCTAGCACCATTTGTGCTAACTAACTGCTTTGCATTCAATTGTAACATTCGTGTTCATTGGAATTATTAAATTTATTACTGATTTAATTATATATTATTTAAAATTATTAGTGCTGTCAACTTCCGCTCATTACGTTCGCTCAAGAAATAATCAAAAGAGCAACGGATCCTTTTCATTTGAGGTCGGTTCCTTACCCTAATTCAAATTATCACTCCTTTAAATTATTACTACAATTTCCTCAGACCGCCGGAAGTCGACAGCACTAACAATTTTAAATAATATGCAATAAAGGCAGTAATAATTTTAAATGATCCCAATGAATACGAATGTTACAATTGAATGAAAAGCAGTTAATTAGTACAAATGGTGCTAGAGTATGCTAGTCCGGCGACCTTCGGGTAAGATCGGGAGCACCAGTGATAACGCTCTTGTAAAGTTGTACCAAAATGCTTTTACATTTCTGCCATTCAAAAATGAAATAAAATGAATTGATTTTATATTTGTTAAATTAGCAACAGTATTCTCTGATAAAGCGTACCTTGTTGCCATACGAACAGCTTAAATCGCGTACTTCTACCTTTCAGGAACCCTCTACTCTCTTCTCTTCTAGCAAATCCCTTTCAGTATAAACGAGGCTTAAGGGCGTTGTCATAATTATCGGAGTCAGATCCTACACTCCCATTTATCGGACCGTGTTTAAATGCGCTTACACCCTAACGTTTCTTTTTTTTTTTCCTGTTCTCCCTTCGTCATGCAATATTAATTTATTTCCACTGGCATTTCCCTTAACAAGTTACGCTTTTTAAGCCTAATTTTTGCGCACATTTTGTAAAGTAATATATATCGAACTTCACAAAAGTTGTAACTACCAATTTGGTCATTACAGCACTAAGAGTTGGAAACTTTCGGAAAATGACCAATCTATTTTAAACTAGTGTTATAAAATTAATCAAAGTACTCAAATACTAAACTTCTAAAGAGAATGAGGATTTACAAGATGCGGTTAAATCTTAAATGCTTTTTAACTCGATTGTATAAAATTTGCTCTTAGAACATCTGTGAGGTTTAACAAGCGATATGTTGCTTTATCCAATAATCTCAAGCGTAAATTAAATATCAAAGATTAAAAAATATATACCTACACTTTTAACGTGTAAAACAAAATATGTTGCATCGTTTCATTTTGAAACTTCATTTGGTGTAATGGCAGAATGTATGAGTAGTTATACGTTATCTTATCAATAAGACTGTTAAATACTCAAAAACACGCAGTTAATGTTGTAAATTAATTAAGTTAAAAAGTTCCTCTCCTATGATCAAATTATACTTTTTTTAATTTTTGGGTTATGATTGCTGTTTTGTTATTATAATGAAATGGGATCCCTTGCAAATATATTTATTTTGAATTTAGAAATTTCATTTGTTTGGCATGCAGGATACTTATTATTTTAATGTACTTTGTGGTAAAAAAAAAAAAAAAAATTAAAAGAGAGCTATACCTAATATAGGGTTTCATATAGATGATCATATAATGCTATCTAGTGACAATTTCAATAATTTTTCTAATCTATTATTTTACAAAGCCTTTTATTAGAATTTTCACTATCTATATTCTGAAAAAAAATTAATAAAATAATAATATTTACGCAAGTAACTGGGTAGATTAATCAAATATAAAAATAATTTTTGATTTTACATTTTAATTGAATATAAATTTAAGTATAAAAAAATAAAAAATATAAATCACTTACAAAAACCATAATCTTTTCAATCCAAAATTTTAAGGCTGATAACAGAAGCTCCTTGATAGGTAAACAACAAACCTCTACATACCGACTTACAGCAACGAACTACCGACCAACACATACGTACTCTTTATTCCCTTTTCCATAATAACCTTCACGGATATCACAACATACTGATAGACGATGTGGCTACTGCTGACATGGCCGTAAGGAGAAGGCTAAAACGGAGCTGGTTGAGAGATCTCTTTTCCTGAATTAAAGGACTAATTCAAGACCGACAAGACGTGCTGCTGGGTACTATCCTTCCTCATGCCACATACATCTTTTATATCCATAATCATTTGCTTATTGTCTCTCTTTTGTTAGACAGGTGCGAATATTTTTAAATTCTAGTTAATCCATATAATAAAACCGTGTCTGTCGTTCAGACCTGCTAAACCCTCACAACTGCTCAGTATTTCGGGCTCTTTATAGTGAATATAAGGAATACCTGTACACAACTTTATTGTGAGGGACCAAAAATAAATAAGCATAAATAAATAATTATTATATTTTGTATTTTACCAAGTGATTACAATCGTATAGTCTTATCCTTGGGATAAGACCCCCAAGAATTTTATATTTTATTATGAATTAGAGATTGGACAATATAAGAATTAATTTATTACAATAATTAAGAAAAGGAACTGAGTGTGAGACCTTCCAGTAATAAACGTATAATCAAGACTCGTAGGTTCTGAAAACTTTTCTTCTCCTGCCTCGTACCAAATTTGTCGAAATATTCTTTTCGTTTTCATTTATGGGGCTCTATGGATTAAAAGTAAAAATTGTTTCGTATACTCTTTTCATGATATCAGCAAAATTTCAGTGATTATCCCAAAGATTTTTACATTTATCAAAATAAAATAATTTATCGACCAAAACAAAACGGCGAGAATAACATTTTATCTGATAATATATTTCGTATTTTCTTCGAGATTTCTAAATTAAATTAAAAAGGTTAAGGTTAAACCAAAAAAACAGCTGATTCGATGATGTAGATTCCTTCTAAGTTATCAGGATTTAGTATTGAGTATTCAGGATTGGAACATCTGCTTAAAGAAATACTGTTATAAAATGCAAAAGGGCGGAAGGATGGAGTAAAGCCCTTATCGAATCCTGAGAGGCGGTAAGGATGTACAGGACTAAGGACAAAAAGAGGTCCTTGGATAATCGGTTTGGCCTTAAAAGGCCCGCCTTGAATGACCCGGCCACGAAAACAGCTAATAGGCCCCATCGATTTTCCTCATTCGCCCTCCCCCTCTCCCCTTCCTCCCCGCGTCTTCGTTCTCTTTTAGTTAACTCCAACCTCCTCCATTGAGTGAGGCTGCTGTCGTCACTGAGGGTATTATTGCCATCCTCCCACTGACATCGCTTTTGTGAGGGCGAATATTAATTTATTTATTTATTCCCAGGTGGCTCTCCACTGTACCATTCATCCCCCCTGTGGGTTCATGGTATTTAGCCGAGCGGTCCAAAGAGGATCAACATAGCAAAGAGATCAAGTATACCATTAATTTAGCTCGTTGTGTACGAATTAGAGAAGGCGAAACATAATTAAATTCATTCTTTTTAACCATAATTAAAATTTATTACCTAAACTATCTTAAGAGAAAATAGAATAATCGGTCGAAAACAACTTTATATAATATGAATACAATTTTATGAATAAATGACATTAAATGAAGCGTTATCTGGAAGAAGGGCGCTTAACCAAATATTTGAAACTATTTAAATTTAATACTCGGATAACATTTATGAAAATGAAATGAAATGAAATGTTTTTATTCTGGTGCACTTTATACCCTAAGGATAACAAAAATGGCGTTTGTCCTTGCTGCATTATTGGAACTTAATTCAATTTTAAATTAAAAGATAAATGATAAATAATTATATAAATGCTCCTTGATGAATTTATGATTTTTTTCATTTAAATTTAAAGACAGAGAATTCCAACTTTGCAATTCATTTAAATGAAAAAAAAATCATAAATTCATTAAAGACTTAGGAGATAAATTTATACATCACGTTGAAAACAGCCTCAAATTAAATATATATGAAGCACTTGAAATAATAGAATCCTTCAAATCAAATCCAGATTTTTGCTTAAATGACCAAATAAATATCTCCAATAGTCAAATTTATTCCCATCTACAATAGAAAAACCAATTACTCACTGGCATTACTGGAAAAACCCTGACCCTTAAACCGTTACCTATAAAACACCCCACCTTTCTTTCATTGTTAGTTAAATGCGAGAAGAAACCAGTAGAAACTTTTCTGTTTGATATAATCCATTTAAACCTTGGTGAGTACCAACATGTATTTGGTTTCTTGTCTTAATTAAATTCATAATTAATAAATGTTTTATAATACTGATTTATATTACATCTAATTTAATATGTATAATAATACCAAACTATATTTTGAATTGCTTATTTTTGAATTTTTTGTGTGTTTTTAGAACTGATGATGAATGTATAATATTCGAAACTAGTTTTCAATAAAACAAATTTATAGAAGTGGCAAATAATTTATCAATCCCTAAGTTGATTGATCCTTCTATACCATCATGCGGATGTCAACTATAGGAAGCAATAACATTTGTGGCATGATGAAGGATTATACCCAGCAGGATCTCTTCCTTGGCTTGAATCTCTTACCTTTGATAGTTAGGAAAGGAGATCTCTCATCCAGCACCTCTTTAGTCTCCTCCTCGTAGTCATGACCATGTTGTCCATAGCCATATCTCTAATCAGTGTGTTGATTTGTCCGTATAAGTTATTATAAAATCTTTAATAAAGTGTCCTTAAATTATCGTCGACTGTTTGTAGGGTTTTGTTAGTCACGTATCAAGGTACATTTGTAATGGAGTCGTAATATTTTGGGCTGGAAGGTTTGAAGTTTTTGTAAGCGGGTCTTTTTGGCTACACCGAATATCTGTGAGGAGTATGTCCATATGGGTTTGAGTAAGTACATATCTGTATGTATTTCGATTCTGTTTCAGCTGCATTTTTAAGATTTTGAAAAAAGTGAATAAAGCAGTTTGAGTTTTTCGTTAAGGAACTGTCTGTAAGTTTATGAATTACCTTATCTGTCGAAGGTAAGCCCATGGTAGAGTACGGTCTTCGTCTGAGGAATTCAGAATAAAATAAAATAAAAATATAAAAAAAAATTATTGTCTACATATATGCATACATATATGTACAAACGTTAATAACAATTTATTCTTTACATGTATTCGGAAGATTGATCATTGAGGAAATGAGAAAATAAATGCTGTTTAAATGAAGTTAGGAAGAAAACTTTACGAACGGAGATGGGTAAGGGATTCCAGAACGAGTTGGCACGAATGATTGAGTATTTTTCAAAGGAAGCAGTTCTATGGGAAGTTTATCAGTACAATATATACTTGCATTTTGAATTGAGACTTAAAACGTTCATTTATTTTTTATAGTGATCCTGAAATAGAAATAGTTTTAAAGAAAATTTACATTTTTTTTTTTTTTTTTACATCGATTTTTGCTATGATCCCTTCTTCCGGAGAACGCCTTTTTTATATATTATATGAAAACTATTTTATATTACTTGTTTGGATCCCCTGATTTTGAAGGAGTAATTTTAATTTAGTCGATTTTTTAGTGCTGTCTTTGCCTCCTGTGCCCTCGATCTACTAACTACATCATGATTTACATCTATGGAAGCCTTCGTGAAATCAGGAACTTGGGAACGATTTTTCTAAAATATTTACATTCAATAAATAATAATTGAAATTAAAAATTTTATAATGGGGAGGAGTTAAATTTCATTATACATATAAGTTTACATACTTCTAAATTTCAAAACCTAGCTGTTTATTGTATCTAAATATTATAGAAAAATCGATCCCAACTTCCTAATTTCGTGACGGCTATTACAAACGCATGAGTTGAAGGGAAGAAGCAATCTTACAAACATCCGCTCCCATGGTGTCCCGATTGCAGTAGTAAGTGTTAGCAAACGAGCTAACAATTTATAATGTAATATATCCTCACAATTTTCACAAATTTCTTAAAATAACGTTTAGAGGAAGATATCATTTGCAAAATATTAACATCTTTCTTTAACTTTGATCACAACAAACTGAACAGCGTAGTTCTCAAGTTCTTTATGGATAGATGACGTAATTATAAAAAACAAACAAGTATTATATATAAGATGTTAGTGTAAATGAAAATAATCTATATATACCAATATGGAGTTACTTTCAAGGATGCTCTTAAACAATTGATGTATGGTCAAGGGCTCATATTTTATAAAACTTCCTTACCCACCTCGACGGTATCGATTATATTCAGCAATAAATTCTCTACTTCGCTTGAACAGAATGAAAAAAATAAATATAAATGTATGTATATATATTAAACAAAAATTTATCAGTTCATATAAGGGAAGGTGTCCGAATACCGTTTTCCTATGCCAATTTCAATTATTAAATCAAATTTTACAAAGTCTTTTTAATTATTTACTTTGCCAATTTTAATATCATTCAATATATATATATATATATATATATATATATATATATATATATATATATATATATATATATATCCCTGATGAAGACTTTTAAAGTGGGTCGAAACGTCGGTTTCTAATAATCAGTTTTTATTATTTCCGATTCATTCTTTTTGATCGCCTTCCGGACCATCTAATTCCTTCATATAATTTTTAGATCAACTATTAATTATTCAATAAACAAAATTAAATTGTTGGCTCTTTTCCTTGATATTTCTTCCTATCGATTGAACAATATAAATCGATTCTCATGTTTTCCGCCTATTTTCATTTCTTCTATAGAGATTTTTCTCCCCCTTTAGGTCCCTGGGTAAGAGCTGCTTGAGGAAAATTTTCCCGAATACCTCCGTCGAGTATTACGCTCCTATGCTCGTTTTCAGCGTCGTTAAACTTCGACTGGAAAATGTCCTTAAAGCGGTTTAGGCTTTGAAGTTGGCCGGGGAAGATAGCACAGCTTCCTTAGTTTTCCTCCTCCCCTTCAAACTCATTATTCAAATTTTCAGATCCTCAAGTCCGGAGGATTTAAATGTAAATTTATGCAAAATTTATTTCAGTTAGTTCTTTCTCAGCGAGAAGTCAAAACAGACCACTTTAAGACCGTTTATTTATTTATTCTTTTTAATTTTTTTTTTTTCTGTAATTTATTTCTAACATAATTTGTATATATATAATGTTTAAATGTTTTTATTGAAAAATAACACTAGCAGCCACACTCAGTGGCAATATATATATTAGATCTGTAAATATCCATTCACACCATATATGTAGAATAAATATAAATAATTAATTGGGAAGTATGGTTGACCGTGAAAATATATGTAGGAGAAGCTTCGTTGGGGGTACGGTCAATGAAGAAACACACAAATAAGAAAAAACTTATTTTATTGTGTGCCGACGTTTCGGCCTATGTTTAAGACCATCATGACGGCTAAGATTAAGATATCAACAGAAGTAACAACGGTGACAGTACCAATAATAGTATTAAATGATAACAAACAGTAATCGAAGACAGTATGATGGAAAAAAAAAAATTAACTAAAAAGAAAAATATGTTAACCATATTGTAAATGATAAAAAACAAAGGAAAATATGTTCATTTATAATAATTTAAATATTGTGAAAATATAGATAAAAGGTTATGAATTGTATGAAACATATAATTAAATACTTGAAAACTATTAATTATAATAACTACTAGTATGAAAAGTATATCAAAATAATCATGATAGCATAAGAAATGTAAATGATGTTATTCAATAAAGTTGATATTGTAAATAATGAAAATTACAATATAAAGTATAAGTGCTAAAAAATAATTAAAATAAAAAAAAAATGTAAAAAGAAAGAAGAAAAGGTTATGATTTAAGGATAAAGGAGTAAGATATAAAGTTATTTAAGCTTAAAGATAGAGTAATATAGTCATAAGTTATTGTCATATGTGGGGAAGACAAATAAAAAATAAATAATAAGGATGAATACATGATAGGGGGGGGGGGAGAGAAAATATTTAATAACAAGAAACAAATACTAGAGGTCTGGTATGTTTTTACATCGTCAACATTATTGATTAGCATCATTTAAATTATTTATATTATCATAATTATCTTGATATACTTTTCATATTTCTATATCTTCATTCTAGTATTACTTTTCATGTATTTTACTATATCTTTCATACAATTCATAATGTTTCTTTCTACATTTTCATAAAATTTTATTTCTCATTATTTAAATTATGAATTCACATATTTTTCTTTATTACTTATTATTTACATTAGAATTTACATTTTTTTTTTATATATATTTCATTTTTTTCTTCATCATACTCTCTTATGTTACTTGTTATATTTTATTACTGTTATTGGTACTGTCATTTTTACTATCTTGTCTTTTCTTACCTCTGATAATGGCCTGCCCGAAACGTCGGCACAATGTAATAATTTTTTTCTTATTTGTGTGTTTTTTCATTGACCCCACCCCTAACCAAGCTTTTCCTATAAAAATAATTAACATAAGTAAGCAATCGATATAAAGAAAATTAAAGTTAAGTTAAGATAATATAAATTATTTTGAACACATTCATATCTAAAAAAAAAAAAACAGTATAATAAATGCAAAATATTTTAAAGTTTTAACTAGGATTTTACCCTCCAAAAATTGCCGTAAGACCACATGGTATAAACTAATCGAATGAAACAATTATTATTTTTTTACATTTACTAAATAAGAGATACTTAATCTCAATAGGTTAACTATGAATAAATTAATAAGCTGTCTAGTTTTTTTTTATATTACTTACATAACTCACAGACTACTTAACACTCATAAATACATAAACATTCACACGTATATATGAACCGTTGAATTCCAAAACTAAGTTTGTTAACTGTTTCTGAACTAGATTATCATGTTGCGAAAGGATTTCTTTCAAAATTATTTAAATCACGTTGAAAATTGTCCTATAAAAATATATATATAGATATCTGTCAGAACATACTCATCAAGTCTTCTCGTTTGCGTGAGGTTATTTAGTGTTTACGATTTTACAATATTAATTTTTAATATTTACCCTTATTTTAAATTAATGTTTCAAATTTGTTATTACAAACAAAAAGCATTGTGTCAAAACTGTGATAATTAAAAAAGTTTTCTATCATGTTTTTAATGAAAAACAATTGTTATTATTTAATTTATTTATGTGTTTTTGATACTTACCTTCTCGAAATATTATGAAAAATATATATAATTATATTATATTATATATATATATATATATATATATATATATATATATATATATATATGTAATATATATAATATATATAATTATATATATATATATATATATATATATATATATATATATATATAATTTTTTGTTTGATTTTTATTTAATATGCATAGGAGCAGGTATCTAAGTGGCAGTGACTAAGAGAAACAATATAAGATCAGCTGTGCATTGGTAACACCGATCCATGAACTTTATCGGGCAGCTGTGAAAAATATACAAATATGAATTTGGCTGTTTTTTTGTAACTCAAATTCTAATATATTATCCTGGCTCCAAGGGCCCTAAGAGTTTGGTCCAGCTAATTCCGATACCAATAAAGGATCAATATCTGAGCTGGATCGGGTCCAAACAACTTTTGGCCCTTGCCTTGTCCTATTTTAGATTATATTATGGACCCGTGTATTTTTATATAACTTCGGGCACCCAATCCCTAATCCGACCACTCATTATGTCAACTAAGCTAATTAAGTTGATAAGGAAGACATCGCTCTTCAACTCTAGCATAGATAAATATATTTCTGTTTTATTTTCGCCTAATATGTCTTTTTCAAATTGGATATGTATTTAAATTTATAAACTAATTAGCTGTGCCCAGTAGTTTCACCCGCGTTAAATGTGGATTATACACGTTTGTTTTATACACTTGATGAGCTCATGACCAACTGAATAACACTTGAAATTTATATGGAAAACAAAAGAATCAATCGTTAAATAATAACCGACTTGACAAAAAGTGTCTTCAGTCAGACGAATTTATAGTAACAAAGTTTTTTTTACGAACACGGTTAGTTTTAAACTATTTAAAGAAGACTTACCGTATTACCATTTTACATGATATCGTTAATCCTTCCCCTGTAGTGTAAGTATATACCGGTTTTGTCCACAATCTGATCTTGATACTGCAACATTTAGTTGTCCGTAGGAAAAACAGTCTTCAGTTGACATCCGCATGATGGTATAGAAGGGTCAATCTAATTAGGGATTGATAAATTATTTGCCACTTCTATAAATTTGTTTTATTGAAAACTAGTTTCGAATGTTATACATTCATCCTCAGTTCTAAAAACACATAAAAAATTCAAAAATAAGCAATTCAAAATATAGTTCGGTATTATTATACATATTAAATTAGATTAATATAAATAAGTATTATGAAACATTTATGAATTAGGAATTTAATTAAGACATTGTATTTGATTTCTTGTCTTAATTAAATTCGTAATTCATAAATGTTTTATAATTCTGATTTATGTTAATCTAATTTAATATGTATAATAATACCAAACTATATTTTGAATTGCTTATTTTTGAATTTTTTGTGTGTTTTTAGAACTGAAGATGAAGGTATAACATTCGAAACTAGTTTTCAATAAAACAAATTTATAGAAGTGGCAAATAATTTATCAATCCCTAATAATAAAATTGATAAGGCATAATTAGTAAGCTAATATGTATCTATTAACTTATTTATTTCCACCCTTTCTTGCTTTTCGGCGGGAGTAGCATCGTAGATGCATCTATTATGCTACTTCAGCCAATAAACATTTATAAAATCAGTACTTGAAGACCAATTTAGGAAGACCTCTGTACATCAGAGATTCCTCGGTAGCCCCGGCTTCCGACTTTGTCTAGGGGCAGCGATGTTGATCTGCTCAGATTCTACTGTCATCTTCCACCCGTACACGAACGCTTCGACATACGGATATTTCTCTTATTTTATGGTGAAGGCGAAATCGCTCTCACTTTGGATGTACATGTACATCTTCCATCTGAGCGTATTCATTAGTTCTTCAAAGGCCATGCATGTCGTTACTACGTGTTCGGCAGTTTCCGAAGCTATGCAGTTGGGCTCGAATGCTCCCATACCCCGCAATGACTTGGGATACCCAATAGTCAGGTAGTTACCACTTTGCCGCTAATCGGAGCTGGGCGATGGGAAAGTATTTTCTCAAGGTTGCCCCTTTCAGGATTGTCGACCAATGTCGGTTCCATTCCTCGATGGATGCTCCCAGATTAATCTTTTCCATCTGTTGGTATCATCCGCAATTCTTTCCTACAGATTGTCCGAAATTTTAGCCGAGCCTTCTCTTTCTTCTCAAAAATTATTTCGTCGTTTCTCCATTTTTTAAAAATGACATAAAATCGGCCTTTCAGGTCAATAAGAATTAAATTTAAATTTGGGGATCCATATCTTTTTCCTCTGAGCTATCATGGTACTATTATTTACTTTCCTGAAAAGAAGGAATAATAATATATATATAGTTTAATTTGAGCGATTTTTTTACCAATTGAATTTGTTAATAATTCGATAAGTTACCTTTAATAGAACTCGTATACTATAAAAATGCAGTATAAAAAGTGATATAAAATAAAACAAAATATTTTATTTTTTTTTTTTAATTTTGGAATGATATTTATTCAACATTTTGAATAGAATTCATTGTTTTTTGAAAATTCAAATACTTTTATTTATATAGCGGTGATTAAAAACCATTACCCAATGTATCATTATTAATTATTATTATTTTCTGGTTAAATGTATTATTAATTAATAATACTTTATTACTTTATTGTTAAGGAAACAATATATCTACCAAGACTTTTTTTTTAAGCCTTTGGTATAATAATTTTAAAATACTTTATATTTTTCTTCTATCTTCATAAGTAGCTGAGATCAATCTATAGGAATTGGCGATTGGTGATGCCGAGTTCCGAGGATAATTGTGGTGACCTTGTCTTTTGTTGATAAATTTGAAAAAAAAAATAGCATAATAGTCTCGGAGGAATGCCGAGGACGGTGGACTGATGGATTATTTAACAATACTACATATTGTATGTATATATATATATATATATATATATATATATATATATATATATATATATATATATATATATATATATGCGATAAATATATATCGCATTATGCTTCAAATTTGTCAATAAAATGTGCTATTTACAGCATCTAAGTCAAAACTGAGACCTAATATAATGAGATGGTGGAGGAAGGCGTGTTTACATTTAATTGAAATTTACTTATTAGTTTATTATTTTCTTAGAACCTCCTTTTCTTATTCTTGTTCCTTCACTCTCTGTTGAATAATAATTTTGAGATTTCGTGCCTATGAATGTAATTAAATTACTTATATATGCAATTTAATCGTGCATTATATGCAATGCAAAGTAGTGTAAAAAGTAATGTGCTTTTCTCAAATTATTTTTATCTAAAAAATTTGGTGCGTACCTTATTAGATTATTTTTTTTTTCATGGAACGGCCTTAGAGACCACGCGAATATCATTATTTTCACTTCCCTTGATACACCTTCTCTCCTTCTTTCTTTCTTCCCAACTTTTCCTCGTTTTTTCCGATTGTTCTTTCCTTCTTTCTTCGGTCTTCCTTTTCTCGCACCTCTCTCTCCCACAAGGACCTTAATTTCTTTTAGTCTTTTCCCATAGTCATCCTTATCGAAACAGTCTTGGTCTGTTATTTCCAGTCTCTCAGTTGCTTCCCTCATCTGTTTGATGTACCCCCTCCCCCCAGCACTCTTGTATCCTCTCATTTTATAGAGGTTTTCTCTATTTCATCTCTTTGGGTACATCCTCACCATATGTCCGTAGAACCTTAATCTTCTTATTCTTATGTCCGTTTCCAAATCATTTACCTCTTTGTATATTTCCTTATAAGGTCTCAACCTATCGCCTTCCTGTTTCTTCTTTGGGCCGTAAATTCTTCATAGTATTCTTCTTTCTGTCCCTAACATTTTCCTTAGGCTGGGGAGGGAAGCGGTTTCCATTGCGTACAGTATCACCGGTTTGACGACCGTATTGTTGTGTCTTATCTTCGCGTTTATTGACAGGCTTCTTTTATTATATAAATTGTCTGTCGCGAAGTTTGTCTTTCCAATTTAGTTATTTTTTCTTTTATGCTTTCTTTCTCCGACCCATTACTACATATATTTTTTGCATTACTGAACGTTACGCAATTATTTTTCTCAATTATTTCAATTATTATGAGTGAAAAATGAATATTTCTTTTGGGTTCTACTGTACTGACGGTTAACAGAAACTGACGTATTAGTAGAAGTTTTACTGTAATTATAAGATATTTTTAAATAATTTTGTATAATAATTCAAAGACTAGAAACAAAAATGTCCAAAGTATTATTCCATTAAATTATTGGTACAGTTTCTGAAGTTTCTCCTCATAAATATCTCCTTATCCTCTCTGGTATAGGACCACTCATCAAGACAGACCCTCGAATAATGGGAGTATTAAAACTCCTGCTTGGGGGGAGGCGTGCCCTAGCTCTGGGCTCTTGGCTCTGTTCCAGGCTGTGTGAGTAAATATTTAAACGAGATAAATTCTGGGTTTGGTTTAGCCAGCGATGGAAGCTGACTAGAGAGCCTCTACCAACTGTGTTCTCCGAGTCGCTAGATCTTGTCTCGGCTAATTTGTTGCTTGTAATTTGCCAAGAGCAAACAGTTCTGATTTAGAAATGTCCTTGCTGTTATTTTTGGGACTGGAATTCTATTCGTTTATTTATTTAAAACGATTTTAATTGAGTGAAAATTAGCGAAATGTAGCGGGGGAAAAGAAATATATATTAGACATCTCCAAAACATCCTTAATCCTGTTCTAGATGTTATGAAATTGATAATCAATGCACTCCCGCCCCTCTTCGCTGACTTTCGATACGTTGCAACAGTCTATTTTATTCGGGTAAAACACGACAAATAATGTATTTTGTAAATAGTAATTATAGAGGTCTTATCTTCCAGTACAAAATCGGTTTTATTTTTGACTTGTAATCGCGAAAATTTTTAGATTTCAACGGAAATATCCATTTGGACCATCCCTGAATCCATTTTGACTAGTTTCGTCGTGGCGTCTGTACGTACGTTCGTACGTATCTCGCATAGCTCAAAAACGGTTAGCCGTAGAAAGTTAAAATTTTGTATTTAGGATTATTATAAAATCTAGTTATGAACCTCCCTTTTTGGTCACTGCATGATTACCGAAAGTAGTACTTTACTTGAAGATCATTACAGATTTTCATAAAAAAATATATTAAAATATGAGTCAAATCTATTCAAATTTGGTATATAAAACTTACATATTAATATAAATTACATAATAAATTTTAGTCATAATTGACAAATTGTTACTTTACTTGAAGGACATATTTATACTTTTATCAAAAAGTATGTTAAAATATAAGGTAAAACATCTCAAATTTGGTAAATAAGACTTTAATATCAATATAAATAACAAAATAGATTTTGGTTGAAATCGGTGAGCCGAAAGAGGTACTTTACTTGAAGTTCATAATAAACTTACATCAAAAGTTCTATTAACACTTAATACAAAGATCATATGGTTCGGTGACAAAGGTTTTATATATGCGATTTTTTTCCACTCTAATTATACAATTTTATTACTTGTTTTAAATTTTAAAATTGAATTTAAAATTCTTCATTTGTGAGCTGAACAAATCTGCAGCAGGAGAATAAAGTATAAGTTAAGCGGGTTATTCCGCTTAAAATATCGATTTCCAATGTTTTATTTAGTGACATAGACAATTCTAGTGTTGTCACGAAAAATGAAGAAATTTCTTAGGAACTTGTTACATACTGAAAGAAAACGTCATATAATAATGGAATGAAACATCCAGAAACAAGAGCTTGGTTATGTGTATATACATAGACGTCAGGACGCCGAGTGTCGTTTTGGAGATACTGCTATTTTCGGAAAATAGTAACCAAATTCAGAATCACATTTTGAGCCACCGATTTATAGTTTAATAGGCGTACAAGGAAATCATGCGGTGTCCACATTAGATATTTTATTTATAAGTATTTATGCACTGTAACCTATCTAAGTATTTTACGTAGTAGGTTTATTACTTTATTTGGTTATTTTTAAACTTAATTTAGCAGTAGCTTTAATTTAATTTTTTTTTTTTTTTACAATCTCTCTTTCTCTCTCTCAGTTTCTCTATACATTTATTATTTTATTACGATTATTTGTTAAGATTATAGTAATTCATCAATTGTTATTTGGCACTAACTGGTAGGTATGTAGGAAAGAACTGGTAATAGTTAAATAGTCGCGGCTCAAGGCGAGGGAGTCACTACAGTTAAAGACAGCGCCTTTAAATTACCCGCTCAGTTGGCGTTGGGTGTGATGATAGTCCGCTAAGATGGTGAGTTTAGCCCCTTCTCTTGTAAATTACTTATTTTACCTCTTTGTGTCCTCTAACTCTCCAGGCTTAAACTCTACCAAATAACTTGTTACGGTGAAACTCCATAATAGCTCCTCGAAAAGTTTTTATTGCATACTAAATAGGAGTTTTTATGAAGTATATTAAGTTATGATTCTTCAATTTTATATTATTAATTAATCTTAATATGCTTCTTGGTTTCTCAACGATTCTGGCAATTAATAACTTTTTGAAACGATATAATTCTAAAAGAAAAATTGTTAAACATTCGGCTTTATTATAAAATAGTCCTCTATTGTAAAAAATGGCTGTCGGTATAATATAAGAAGAATATAAATATAAGAAGGTTATTAGAACGGTTAATCATTGTTCACATTCAAAAACCAGCTCACTAACTCGAGTATATCTTTTTTTTTTTTTTTTAATGGTTTAGTTTTATATTTATTTATGTTGTATAATCTATTTTTTCCTTTTTTACAATGAGTTGTAAAAATCCTTGGAATGAACCTGCTGATTGGTCTGATGGCTACCGAAGAGTTACGATTTCA
This sequence comes from Rhaphigaster nebulosa, assembly GCA_948150685.1. Classification (NCBI taxonomy): domain Eukaryota; kingdom Metazoa; phylum Arthropoda; class Insecta; order Hemiptera; family Pentatomidae; genus Rhaphigaster; species Rhaphigaster nebulosa. Next base: position 123,023,809 of record OX411311.1, read on the forward strand.
AATGAGGTTTTGCACACTGTCGGATTCACCAATTTCCTTTTCTATTCCAGTATTTATACTGCCATTCAATCATTTCTCATTTAATTCCAAAGATTTTGTCCACTCATTGTAAATAAGAGAAAAATAGATGATACAACATAAATAAATATAAAACTAAATAATTTAAAATATATAATATATATATATATATATATATATATATATATATATATATATATATATATATATATATATATATATACCCTACTTGGTGAGTTGGTTTTTGAATGTGGATATGGATTAAACTTATATACGGATATTAAAGTTATTTACAGACTAGGCAACAATATGTTGGCAACTCGTTGATGGGTGTTGGCAACATATTTCTCATAACCTTCCAACTATTGAGGTAGGTGTTAAATGTTATATATCGATGTCGGTTTTTTGAAAAAGGCTTAAGCGGCAAAAATTCGAAATTCAATTTTCAATGGATTTTGGGACATAAACACCTCCTCTATCGATTCCCGCTCACGTTATATCGAAAAAAAAAATGGAAATGATCTAAAAATCGGTTATTGATGACGTACACACCAAATACTAACGACCCTCAGTCGTCCCTCTGGCCTTAGCCAGTGCTAGAATCCTTTAAAATATATTGTAATTATAAAGGATTCTCTAATTATAAAGGGTTAATAAACTGCTACGTAATACAATAAAGAATAAAGAAAAAAATATATATTTTTATGTGGAAAAAAAATCGTTTCATGTGCTTCCTGTAAAGTTTGCTAAATGTTGCTTACGCCTTTTTCAAAAACGACGTCGATATACTACTATATATAGTATATATATATATATATATATATATATATATATATATATATAAATTTATATACATACATACATATATTTTATGTATATGTATATATACTATATATTATATAGTATTAGTAGATAAGGATAGTATTAGGAGCAGGCTCTGAGGGTAAGTCACTAGGCTCCTAACTCCTGTTCCCGGGTTCAAGTCCGGCTGTGGTAAAAAATTTATTTTTCTTTATATTAGCCGTTAATCGGTGTGAGTGCCTGGCCCTTGATTTGGTAGAGTGAAAACCTGGAGATTGTGCGTGGATGTTAACATCATCTCCCTGTATAACAGACCCCTTAACTTGAATTGTATTTGGGAAACATAGGATAGAAGTTCATTTGATTCTTCATTCTGTCCTGGGATGTCATCGAGATCCCACCATATATAATACAGCCGAAGTCAAAGTGATGAAAAATATTTGATGATCCCAAGAGTTTATGTTTAATCCGGAGATAAGAGAAAAATTAAACCTTTTTCTAGCAGGATTTTGACTCTTTCAGATGTTAGGTCTGGTCCTAACGTGAAATCACCAATTTAACTGAGTATTTACATGATTAGAGATACATCGGCTCTAGGCGTATTATGTAGATAGATATCTGTATGGAGTTGTTTATAAAGATAACATCTGGTTACCCACCCTACTAAGATCGATACAGCGAGCAATAAGAGAGGGATCTCTTTATGGGTAATCAAAGGCGGATAATGCGGTGCTATTCTCGTACCCTATTGTCGGCTGTAAACGCGGCCAACCGAGCGATTTCGCCCTGGAACGACAGACGGTTTACAACTTCTCGCAACGGAATAGTGTTCCATTTTATGATGGTGAAAGTACCGAAATGGCGAAACAATATGAAATAGGTATAAGAATGAATTATTTTTGCAGTGGAATTCCTCTTTTATCGCTAAGATTAATATTTATTATTAGTAGGCATAAAGAGTTATGAATTATAAATAGCCTGTCATCAAATGACATCATCTATATTCAGCCTTAATCTTCCTCTTATTTTAAACTTTATTTATTTATATATTATAATTGAACACAGTTTTCTTCTAATTAAGGAATAGAGTTTATACGTTTTTCGTTACTCTCTACTACCTTCTACATCTTCATATGTTAGATATTAATTTTTCTAAAATCTTTATATATATATATATATATATATATATATATATATATATATATATATATATATATATATATATATATATATATATTACTACTTCTATTTCCGGAAATTTGTTTTTAATCTGGCAAAATATTTTTCCTTTTTTTTCTCTTTCAGCTAAATATCAAATACTTTCGTAGTTTATATTTATACAGTTTTCATTACTAATAACAATGAGAGAAGGCACTGTTACCATGCTCCCGGTCCCGGGTTCGAGACCGGCCGTAGCAGATAATTATTTATTCTGTTATCGGCCATGGATCGACGCTGTGGGATCGGGAGACCCTCCGGGGAACCACCCAGCCTCTATAAAGTGGATACCCTTTAATCTGACGGTATAGCGCGATCTCGGCCTAATCACCTCCTTGTACAACCGTTGGCCTAGAAACAGTACGGTCCTTACTAAGTACTGAACCCAAGACCCCTAATGGGTTGTAGTGGTATAGGTTTTTTTCTTCTTCTCATTATCTTATTTTTTTCCTATGAATTTGGTATAAATTTTCCTAACAAAGAAAATTATTTTTTTCATGGTATAGAAATGTTGCCTAAGCGTTGTATTAAGTGTGTAGAACTTAGAGGTATATTGAAAAACATTAACACTAGTTTTTTCTTTCACCTTCCCTTCTTCCTCAGGCCGGAAACTGATGGACCTTACTACGTATGATAGGAAATTAGAAAAAAAAAAATTATTTAAATATTTTTTATGAACTATTCAGATAATAATGACCAATTATAACAAAAAAAATGTGTATATATACAATATTATACCCTTTATAAGCATGCTCTACAAAATGATATACTCTGCAGACCAACATCACATTGCTCAAAGCACTCCTTGCATTCAAAATCAGCTAAATTACCACACACTGTGCATTGTCTGGGAGCTGAAAATAGCCTTTATTAATTAAATACTAATATAAATACTATTACTATTTAACTATATAGGATGTGAGATTCCAGGAGCAGCAAAACAAAGGAAATGAGCGACATAATTTAAACAGTAAATATTCATTATTTATTTCTGACTGCACCCTGTACCATCTCCTTGACTTTATCAATGGTCAACTATATCATCTTAATCATAATTACATTTAATATAATCTAAAACAACAAATTTCATTAATAGCGTTTTTATAAAACTATCACTATCACGTATTTCACTTAAATGCGGAAGTTCCTAATATTCGGCAATAAATTATAAATAAATTAATGCCCGAAATTTCAAAAAGAAGTACTCGTACTTCAATTCCGCTTTAATTGTTTGGAAAGGAAATCACAAAAAAAAAAAGCACATTTTCAGAATAATTGAGGCTGAATATTTAAGGACGTTGATCGGCCCTAAACGCCAGTTAACGACTTAGCCATTAACAATGCAAAAGTCAGACCGAGTGGTCAGTTCGAAAATGAGCAACAAGTGGACTGAAGGTGTAGCTGAATTTTTAGAGATGTACAATAGTTTGGAACTACCGTCTAGATAAATTCAAAAACTGAGAAGCCAGGGATAACGTATTGGGTTCTATTGTCCAAGAAAGGGACATTGCTGTCCACTATATTTATAACTTCAGAGGGAACAACTGTTTTCGACCATTTCTAAACTGAAACTTTTTATTTATGGTAACCCTGGTTATTCCCACAATTAAATTAGTTATAATGGTTACGCTGGTTTAATGTATTGCTAAATGATAGTGGACCTTTATTAAAAGATAAAATAAATCTATTGCGTAGTAATTTTTAGTGAAACATAATTAAATGAATAGTCAGTTGATGCCCGCATGATGGTATAGAAGGATCAGTCTAATCGGGAATACCAATCGGTAAATTATTTGCCACTTCTATAATTTTATTGTTATTGAAAACTTTTTGATATAGCGGTTTTGATATAATCTACTTAAACCTTGAACTGATGACGAATGTATAACATTCGAAATTTGTTATCAATAAAAACAAAATTATAGAAGTGGCAAATAATTTATCAATCCCTAATTAATTGAATAATGACCTAATGAATCAATTATATATGTTATATAGAAAGATGGGGTTCTGTTCCAAATACAGGTACATTTTAGATTAATTTGTTACTAAATTTTACTAATAAAATAAAATATATGCAATTTTGTTTGGGTACCAGTTGGCGGTTGATCTTAGATGTTCCATTTGGTTCTTGGTCTATTTATCCATTTGGGTAGATCTTACTTTAGTTCTTCATTCTGGTTCTCCCTTATTCCCCTCTGCTTGGTCTTGTTCTTTGTTTACTCTCTCATCTTTATTTTAAATATAATATAAAAAAGATATTTCACGAAAGCTGAGCTCAGAATTGCAGTCTTTTCATGAAGTCAACTGAAATAATCCCTTAATCCAGACCTCCTGTATCCTGCATTCTTCCAATTCTCATTCCTGGCCCAGAGATAGCAGCAGGGTCATTCTTCTTTAGTTTAATAGTTGATTAAAATAAGTTTTCTTTCCTTAATAGAAACTGATAATCATCAGTTTCTATTAAGTTTATATTCAAACGTATGATCAAAAACTGATTCAAGAATTCAACTTTTGTTGATCAGCTATAATCGTTGTATCAAAGCTGAATCGTGAAAATATGCCTTAATTCATTCTTACTTATATGTTGACAAAAGAAAGAAAAGAGGGATAAATTAAATATTTATTTATTATTATAACATTTTTTTTTTTACGCAATTTTTTCTTTGATATCCTCTTATTTGTACCAGTCCTAATAAAGATATTTGGATGGTATCTTTCTACTGTGCACCTATATCGGTGTTTATTCACCACTAGGCCTGTTTTTATTTTTTTTATTTTTTGCGGAAAGTGGAATCTTTAGAAGCTCCAAAATACTTCGTGATTTACATTTCTTCTCGAATGGTTCCTAGCTTTTATACGCTAGTTGGCGTTTCAAAACATTGTAGTAGGGATAAGAACAGATCTCAGTTGTGGGACAAGTGCATGTGGTGTACACTTACCCCTATAAAGTTTTTCGGGGCAACTGCGGACAAGCGCATTTTAATTATAGTTCCTTTTTTTTTTTTTTTTAAATACATGTATTCAATTATGATTCAACAGTAGTACGGTCCTTACCAAGTACTGAACCCAAGACCCTTATCGGGTTGTAGTGGTACAGGAAAATTCAATTATGATTCACATCCCATTCATAACTCACTGAAGATTGTAAAATATGAATCTCAGATAAGTTTTATTTTTTTTTTTCGATTATTACATCAGTATAATAATGCTCTGAAAACGCACTATTTTGCACTTCCTTTAATGATGAGTCTTCCAGATACCTCGTGCGCACTTACCCCTATATGTAGGAGTAAGTGCGTACTAAATAATACTAAATTGCGTTATCAATCTCAAAAATTGGACGTGATATTTAAACGTAATATTCAAAGGAAAATTTAATAAAAAAAAAAACAGAGCAAAATCTAGCTTCAAAAATAAAGATTTTACAGTCGTTTAAAGTATTCGTAAAAACTAGTGCGCACTTGCCCCTCATTACCTTATATGTATTACTTGTATTTCTCATGACCAATTAGTAATCATTTAGAGATATTGCTATCCATATATCCATATAACTATTATAGTGCTCCAGAATATTATAGGGCATCAGTTAGGACTGACCTTCCAATAAATCCTGACTCTGGAGGAGTGACAGTCCTTTTGTTTACCTGGGCCATTGTCCGCGGGAGTATAATATCGTCTAACGAACCCTATCCATCATCTCTGGCTCCTTATTGCCGTGTCTTCTCTCGTTTCAGTTTAAATTAAATTCCCTTCTTCGCTCCCCCTCCCCCTCGGTTCCGAACAACTTGGAAATTGGAATTTCTTTCCTAAACGCCTCTCTCTTTCCCCAGGGCATTCCGTCACATTCTCACTGTTAGCAAGGCTTAAAGGATCGACAAAAATATAAGTCGTAGGATATTTAAGTAGCAGTAAATTTATATAATTGTTTTTGTAGTAGTTTTGAATTCGTCATGTCCTCATCATCATGTTTCAGAATCATCTGTAATACATCACACATTTTCAATAATCTTTTATTAGCAATTGTCTAAATACAATTTATGTTTCCAATTTGTTACCTTCTCATTACGTCGAATTTAGGAGTGAGTATATGAGCCTTAAAAACGTAAACAAGTCTGAATCAGAAAGTTTGGTGAAAAACTCCATTAAATCCATCATTCTTCAAGCTTCAAGCTAAGACTCATCAAACTGTGATCGAATAAATTTCCCCCACTCTTGCCAATTCTTGTAAATTCAATTGGAACTCAGCGGTTTCATTCATGGTAGTTGTTTACAACATTTTATTGATTTAGGTACTGTTTACATTGCTTGTTTAAGAACCATGTTTACGAAGGATGTTTGGTTTAATATTTTTTTTTTACTTAATGCTGTCGGAGAAAGGCGTTTTTGTGTCATGTCTTGTCGTGTAAAATGTTGATTATAAATATAAAATTTAGGCCAAATAACTACATTATACAAACAAAAAATCTTCCGTCTTATTCAACAATTTTGTTTTTTATTACTTAAAATATATTGAGTAAAGAAATATAATTATTACAACGTAGTAATTTTTATTTTCGTATTTTTCCTAGATTCTATTGAAACCGTCCTAAATACACTTGGATCAAATTATATAACATTCTGAAAGAATTCAGAAAGATGAAAATAGGTTATCAAACTTGAAGGATATGGGTTTATTGGTGTACCAACTCCCTGATTCAGGCTTTTGTCCGGGTTTAAGTTTCAAATACCCCTTTGTGCATCTGTATGAAAGTAAACAAAGCTTCAAATAATTTTGTCCGGTATTATAACAAATAGTTTTGTTAAAATTGTAATTTTGTTTAATAAATCAATTTCGGAACTTGAATTTCACCAATAAATTTATAATATAACCCTGAAAATTTTACAAAAAAATACAAAATTAAGAATAGTAAAGTAAAAAATATCATTTCTGTCTATTAAGCATAGGTTTGATAATTATATATTTTACATTATGGGATTGTTTTTCTTTTAAAAGTGCTTTCTCCCCCAGAATCGGCGAGGTAAATATATTGGAAAATTTACCAACATCGGTATACTTAAATTTAAATTGTTATAAATTTTTTTCGTGTTTAAAAAAAATCTATTTTTATTTCCTTTGAAATTTTCTAATATATGTACAATAAAAATGGGATTACGTCAAATAAATGCACTGATTCCGAAATTTATTGTAATAGGGTCTTAAAGCAAATCAACAATTTCTACTTTTGGTTGAAAATCCTTTCTCTTATCATTAGGCTAATTGGCAAAGTGAATGTAACTTTAAAAGTCATTGAATTGTTAAAATAAAAATGCCTTTTAATTTGCATTGTATAGTGTCCGGCAGTGAACGGAAAGATTTAAAAATTAAATTATTGTTTAATGAATTAATTGTTCATGTATAAATATAAAGTATAAGAATATCCATTTACCGAACAATACAAAAAAAAAAAAATTGAACGAAGCAAAAAAAAATATAATAAATAAAAGTGTGAAAAACACACTTTTTCAACAAGACATGGCTTGTTCTCCCGCTTTAACGGCTTGCGACTTTTTTTTTATTCGGTACTTAAAACCAAAAGTGCTTGAGGCCGATCCAGCCAGAACTACCTAAGCCCTCAAACAAAGCACTCGAGGCGAAATTGAAGCAATACCCGTCAATATGCTGCGAGAAGTCATGCAAAAGTTATAGGCAAGAATACAAAAATGCAAACATTTTAATAGGAGATATTTGGTGAACGTAATATTTATAAAGTAGTGTTGTTTTTTTACTGTACATAAATTTCTATTCTTGCGCTTTAGTAGTGCGCTTTATACATAAAATATTATTTTTTTAATAAATAATTTAATTTTGAAATCATGCCGCCTCATTACCGAATCCTGTAGTGTTCATTTTACGGTATCACCTTAATTTGTTATCTTAATTGTTTCGGTTCTAGTAGTAATGACAGGTGGTGTTAGCATGGTACAGGCTGGTACTACAACAGTCTGTAACTACTCAACCATAGAACCATTCCATGGTACGTACCATCACATCATGCCATGCATCAGTTTTAATGGTCTTTCAAATAATTGTTTTTTTTTGTCCTGAACTACTTGTAGTATTCGGTCAGACTTATATTACATATTGCATTGTATTACTATTATATTTTATGGCATAATTTAAACATTGAGATAGCTTATATTTACATATAGAAAACTTTATGGCCTAATAATGAAAGTACTAAATTGGTTAAATGTTTGTTAGAGTCTGACTATAAGAAAGAAATTAAAATTCACAATAATATCAAATTCGCATATGAATAATAAAAAATACATATTTTCATATATAACTAATATGAAATACTCTTATTTATTTTAATGATGAAATAAATAATCAGGATGCAGTCAACAAAGTATATTTTTTATTGTACAAGCCGGCGTTTCGGCTCAATCTTGTAAGCCTTCATCAGGACTGTTTACGTTGTCACCACTTCAAACCAAATTAGCCCTGATGATAGCTCACATGATTCAGCCAAATCGCCGGCTTGTACAATAAAAAATATACTTTGTTGACTGCATCCTGATTATTTATTTCACCATAATAACTTCTCAGCAGTCGATCAAGCAACATCAATTTTTACTTATATTACATGATCTAGCCCCAGTTCTTCATTGTCTATTTCTGAATACTGTTTTTTATAATTAATATTTCAATTAATTCCTATCTTTTCTTTTTTCTTTTGGTATTCTAAATTAGCTGAATGTTTTTTGTGCTTATTTTTATTCATCTGATCTTATGATTTTTATTTATTTGTTTCAGGTATGTTTGACTGCTAGGTTATCAGAAGTTGCAATGTTTTGAAATATTTTAACAGGTAAAATTTACGTATATTACAACATACGGGTCTTTTTTACTTCGATACCGCAAATAACTTTTCAATAAGAACGTATGATTTCCTTGTTACTGTTTACATACTTGTTAATATCTATCGTTACATAGTTATAAGCTCAATTTCAAATAAAGAAATTAATAGGTAACATGTTTTTTCATCAATAACAAATAATTTCTTCGTTCTGGAATGTAGCAGATAATTAAAAAGTTTCATTTTTTTTTTTATTATCTAAACACGCCAGAACGTACACAATAAATAACCCAATCGGTAATAGTTAAAAAAAATTAAACCAAAATCATTTGTTTTTATTCAAAAGTGATTTGCGGTAACGAATCAAAAAAACCGCTGCAAATTATTACACAATGATTTATTATTTCCACTTAGTAATATTTCAAAAATATCTATTCTGTCCAATAAAAAAAAAAAATTAACCAGTAGGCACCAACGGAAAAGAAATTTGAAGCTTTTTACAAGACGATCGCCGTTAAAGTGCTGAACTGGGAGTGTTAAGAAGAAACTGTGTCAATGCAAGTAGACTGTGATGGATAGGACATGTAATCAGAGGGTAAAATGATACAGAGGAAATATTTCATGTGCACTTCAGCAGGAAAAAAAAAGGAAAGACTAAGGAAGCTAAAGGAAGTGCAGAAATAATCCAAGGAAGGATAAAGCAGAGAGATACGATGAAATCAGAAGCCCGATAGATAAGTCAGGAGGCCTAGGACCACGATGACCAGCCGCGCCGGAGAATTAGTCTACGAAGTTCATTACGCTACATCTCTGCTAATACTGGCCCGATTTTAATGATTTTTTTCCTTTTATAGGGAATTTCATCAGCTTTTGTTTAAATACAATAAAAGTACAAATTAAAAAATAAAAATTGCGGAAGGATTTTTTTTTATTCGATATTTGGATTCTAAGTATCTTGAAACGTAAAACCTAAAATTTTGAGAGGGGTTACAAAAATTTTTTCCTTGGTCGATTCCAAAGGTCTATTATTGAAAATAATAAACCAATACCCCAATATTGCAATTCAAATTAGGATCTATTTACAAGACCAACCATATAATATTTTTGTTACAATTTAATATGTTAAACATGATTTGGGATTCCAGTACCCAGTTAAACCCTTCTTCCTAATCGTGCATTCAACCAAGACCCCGGTAATTTCGGTAATTTCGATTCATCGATTAGCATTAATCTATCTATCTGTTACATAGCTTGGTGTAGAATTAGAGTCGATTAGTTCTACAAATCGACCCTAAATATGTTTATTGAGCTTATCGATAGCCAATTAGGGCCTTGAGGGCTCCAGTGAGCTTTCAGTTATTGCCCTCCCTAGCCGTGTCCTCCGCACCTGCAAGTTAACTATATAACGTTTATTCCTGTTGTATGGAAAAATTCATGTCGTCGTGTTTAAGTATACAAACATATTTATTGATATTATAATTTATTATTTGCTTTAACTAATATAATCCGAATCCTAATATAAGTATGTTTAATCTAGCAATTAAACTTGTTTATATTAGAATATTTATGTATATATTATATTTATTTATTTATACATGAATTAATTAAAATGAACAAAAGAGTTACAAAATGTATTTTTAAGATGTTATTAGAAGATTTTAACGAATATTTTGAAATGTTTTGAAGGGGTGTACTATCTCTATTTGGTATGTGTTTAGGCTGTTGATGTGAGATGTGATATATTTTGCTTGTCTTTATATGATCTTGTGTATTTAAGCCCTGTTAGTGCTTAAAAAGGCGAAACTTTGACTGGCTAGTTATTAAAGGCTGTTTGAGGAATATGTCCAAACGTCGCTGAAATATATATATATATATATATATATATATATATATATATATATATATATATATATATATATATATATATATATTACATATAAATTATATTATATTATTTAATAAAATTAAATCATATAATAAAATATTATATAATAAATTATATTATAATGATAAATATTATTAGGGTTATGTCTGATTTACTTTGCTATCTGTCTCTCCGATGACCTTCAATACAATGCAACAGTCGATTATTTTCGGGGAAAATACTAATAAAAAAAAACAACTTTTTCGGTAAATAAATGAAATATTTTATATATATATATATATATATATATATATATATATATATATATATATATATATATATATATACACACATTGTGTAACTAAAGAAGGTTAAATTAAATAAATACAGTCGTGAGATAATGATATTGTTGCAAAGATTGCTCACAACCATCTTCTTTTCCTAAACAACTTCTCATACGGTAATAGCTCCCCAGCAATGGTATTAGCCTAGTTGCTGGGGTTCTATATTGCGATGCGCTGTTATTTTTGCCAAATGGGATTGTTTGGAATTCAGTTCTCATCCCATTATTTTTCCTCAAGAGCTCTACTATTTTAAAACGTTTATTTTTGCGCCATCCTTCATAACATTTACTATTTACAATGTCTTATTTTGGAATGCATAGCTCCTTATTATGTGTTGTGCTCCAGGTGGTAACTGATCATGGGGTTGATTAAATCCATACATATTTGTGGGAATTATAATTTTATTTGGTTGGCACAACTTTATTTTTGTTTCTCTCTGTTTTGCCAACCAAATAACATTGCAATTCCCACAAATATGGATATAAATAAACCCTTACCCAGTTATCCCCTGGGGCCAAATATCCCGGAGCACCTTAATATATTATTATGCATTTTCAATAATTTATTAGACATATGAATAATTATTTTTGTTTTTTTGTTATTTGGAATGAACGATCTGCCCGTGGACTGATTCAAAGAACCTTAGTCTAGTTCTTTAAACTGAGCTGGCTAACACGCTTGCAATAGGCAATTAAAATTAAGCAACTCCGAGCATGGTTAGTACTTGGATGGGTGACCTATAGCGGTAAGCCATTCATCCTGCGATTCTCCCCTCTGCCTACTGGGTATCTGAGGCCCGTAAGCATACTGGAGGCAACTCACACAGACCGTGCGTAGGAGTGATCTCCCTATTCCGTGTAACTAAATTGCGAATCGCGTTGAGGTTTTCCAGGATGTCATATAGTTGCCCCAAGTTTTGGTCCATGGACGGTCTGTTTCGGGAAAATAAATGACCCCAAAGAGCCATAATCCGTGGATCTAGACTGATCCACTGACTTTGAACCCCAGTGAGACGGTGGGAAGTGACTAACTAAAGGGACTGGTTTTGAAGCTATTGAGGGCAGCCTGCCGCTGCACCATGGAAACCATGGTTCGCAGCAGCGTGAGGTAGTGTAACCCTCTCCAGGCACTCTGTGGTCTTACAGGCAATAAAAGATCCTCATGGTCTATAGTACCAACAAGAAAAAAAAATATATATATATAAAAATATACTCCATAAAAAATATATATTGTATATATGCATGGCCTTTAAATAATTCTAAGAATATAAATGATTGAATGCTTGATAAATTTAAAAAGAAAAAAATGAAATTTATATCTGTACCACGGAGTTCTCGACACACTATGTCATATTTCACTAACTTTACAGGAGAGCAGTTTGAACAAATATTTCCTGCCTAACAAAAGTGGAGTTAATGTCTTTTAAAAAGCACGCAGCTCTCTTTACAATGGGTCTAGGACTTAGATATGCTCATTGGGTAAAGCTAAAACAAATTTAAGTAGAAATGTGTAATTGTTTTTAATTGGTATAAAATAATCGATATAATGAGAATAAATAGTGATGAGGCATAATTAGCCTGTATGAAGTAATCCCATTATAATTGGTATAAAATAATCGATATAATGAGAATAAATAGTGATGAGGCATAATTAGCCTGTATGAAGTAATCCCATTATAATTGGTATAAAATAATCGATATAATGAGAATAAATAGTGATGAGGCATAATTAGCCTGTATGAAGTAATCCCATTATAATTGGTATAAAATAATCGATATAATGAGAATAAATAGTGATGAGGCATAATTAGCCTGTATGAAGTAATCCCATTATAATTGGTATAAAATAATCGATATAATGAGAATAAATAGTGATGAGGCATAATTAGCCTGTATGAAGTAATCCCATTAAAGAATTCTTCACCTAAAAATTTATAAAATAATGTATTTTCGGAATATTTGTGACACATTGTTACCTCGCTTAAATAATACCTCTCATAACGAGTAATTCGGATAACGAGCAAAATATATCATATAAAAATGGCTCCCTTAACGTTAAATAAATAACACATTTTGCCTGAGGAGTGACACAGAATAGGGAAGTCGTTTCTTCAGGTTGTGCTTGTGCGTGCACATGTGCGCTGGAACTGTCCTCGTCAGTTCTCTATCTGTCTGTGGTTAGTACTTATCGCGCTAGTGTTTTAGCAGCATTTTTGCTTACATCGTATTTTAAATTAATTTATGGAAATAATTATCTCGCATTACGAATACAATTCTGAAACGAATTATGCTTGTTATGCCAGTTTACACCGAATATGATTTGTGTTGGTGGACAGGTGTTGGTTGAAGGTGACTTTGAACACTACAAGAGCCCTCCCAGTCTGAATAGAGTGGGCACCTGGCAGTTGAGGGTGGATGTTGATAAATCTACCTCTACTTTTTAATACAGCCTTAATAATATGAGATACATTTGTCTATAGTTAATATAGATATATTACATTTCTTTAAACGAATTAGTTATTTATTATCTAATTTAAAGATATTTTTTTTCACATAGCGAGTTTCATCCGCCTCTTTTGTTATTACACTTGAAGATATCTACTTCTGAAAATCGTCGAATATGATTTTTTTTCTTTTATATGCTTTCTAATCGATAGCCTGTCTTCGATCTTCGATCGAAGTTATCGACTATTGCCCGCTGCCTCCAGGAACTGGCTCCAGATCTTATAAATTAACCCACAGCTATTACTCCAGCGAGATCCTAGACCTCGCTGGCTGTCGCTCTTACAAGAGCTACGGAAGACCAGTGGAGTTGAAAACAAAAACCAGCCACTTGCCGATATGTGGGTCCCCCATTCCGAGAAATTCTACGTAAATTAGACCCCCGTCTTCATCCTTAGCGATGGGGCCCTGTAAATCGTAGGCTTGGCTCGGGGCCCAAACGGATCTGCCACTTTATTGTGAATTTACATTCATTCTTTGTGACTGTTCCATGGTTCATGTGTTATCCTCTAGCTTCGCCCGAAGGACGTCTCTTACAGATCTTTATTGAAGATTTTACTTCTGCGGAACACTAATGAGCCATGGCTCCTGGGTGGGATTTTCGGTATTTTGGATTTTATTATAAAGTTCCTAAGAGAGTTCTTTTTAGTAAACAAAATTGATTGATCATGCATGCAGTTTCACTTATAGTAAGTCACCTTAACAGTGCCTTTGTCTTCTATACTCGTATTTAAATTATTAATCTCTCCTTCATTCCAATACTGTGTAAGGTATTTGTGTAAAACCAGGGGCGGCTCCAGGTTTTCTGGGGCCCTATGCAAAAAAGAGTTTTGCGTCCCATAATCTTATCCCCCTCCCCCTGTCCTCTAGCAATAAACAAAACTAAAGTCACCCCCGCCATTGTCGCTGCGCCATCCCAATCATATTATTTAAGCGTTAAAGTAATTAAAACATACCTGCATAGTGATTTAATAGTTTAAGAAAAAAATAAAAGATTTTTCCGCCCCTGAACTTTTCCGTCCTAGGCGGCCGTCTAGGTTGCCCATATATAATTCTATGTAAACCTATTGAAGAACATGCAGAATGTTCTTCTCTTATCATATTTTCTCGATTGGTACAATTTCCATGAAACTTCTTTATGATGATAGCAATCGGACTGTATTTACGATGATCTATAGCTCGCCCACAATAAGATGGCTGCTCGAGAGCGAACTCACGCGGCACTAAGTTGAAACTAACGAGTTTTTTTCGTTATCTTACAATTTTATTTACAGATTTACAGAAATACATTATAAGCTTACAATATTATCTTGTAATATAGAGGCATGCGTTTATTTGCGAATGTTTTGCAAATATAACTGGATAAAAAGGGAAAAAACAAAGTTAGTTTAAAGTTATTGCCGCATGAGTTCATGGGTTGCCAACTTACTGTGGGCGATCTATAGACAGTTGAGTAGTTTTTCTTTCTCCTGCAATATTTGGTTTACTGGGCTTTGTTATTTTTATATTTCCATAGTTAAATTTTAATATGCATTTACACATATGTGACATCAAAGTTAATTTAGAAAACATGCTCAATATCTTTCATTAATTTGGATGCCTGCTATAAAATAATAAAAGAAAAAAGTGTACAATTAGATTAAATAGTTGGACATTTTTAAAGGCTGCTATGCAAAAATGAACTTTAAAAAAAAAAAAACTTGGATACAGATTTTAAAAAAATAATAATAATTAAGTAATTGATGGCGTATGAATTCTTATTAGATACTCTTACCAGTTCAAGTAAATATTTAACATTAAAAAAAAATTAAATTCTTATAAACTTCACAAAAAAAAAAAAAAAAAATCAAATTTGGAATTCCAAGACACAATATCAGTCAGATCAAGGACAAGGATAAAGTTATTTAATAAAACATGTTCAAATACATGTTTAATTCTTTGCGATACTTATTATGTATTGAAAAAGAATAAAATCTCACCCAACAAATACCTTTTCTCTTTGGCAGCCTGTCAAAATCAATCTTGTAATAGCTATTGACGCATTTCATGAATGAACTTGTTTAACTTGATGAATGAGTCACTTTACAAGTTAAAAAAAAAAAAAAAATCGAATTTACATTAATTCCATAACTTTATCAACGTTACTCGTGCCTACCTAATTATAAACAACTCTTCCTGATTCCGGCAAAGTTATGATAATTATCTGATGTGGATGCCCCATGACTTCCTTGTACGCCTATTAAATTATAAATCCGTGGCTCTCTGAAGATTGCAGTAAAAACGACACTCGGCGCCCCGTCATCCATCTATTGACACAGACACACAGACACACACACACTTGTCACTGGAGGTCTCATTCCGTTATTATATGTCGTTTTACTTCAGTAGGTAACTAGTTTCCATGATATTTCTTCATGTTCCATGACAACAATAAAATTTCAATATCACTGGATAAAGCATTAGAAATGGACAGTTTCGACATTTTAAGCGGAAAAACCCACTTAACTAATACCTTATTCTCATGATGTAGACTTGTTGATCTCACAAATGGGGAGGAAAACTATTATTTTAGACTCAATTTTAACACTTAGAACAAGTAATAAAAATGTTAAATTGGATCGGAAACCAAATTGCGTTTGTAACCTTTAATACCGAAACATGATTTATGTATTTAATTTAAATATAATTTTTGATGTAAGCTTATTATGACCTTCAAGTAAAGTACCATTTTCCGCTCACGAATCTTAACCAAAATCTAGTAAATACATTTATATCGATATAAAAGTCCTATTTACCAAATTTGAGAGGTTTTACATTATTTTTTAATATATTTTTTGACGAAAGTCTAATATGACCTTCAAGTAAAGTACCACTTCCGGTTTTCCAATTTAGATTAAAATCTAGTATGTTATTTAAACCAATATATAAGTTATAAATACTAAATTTGAGAAGTTTTGCATAGTATTTTAATATAATTTTTGATAAAAATCAGTTATGACCTTCAAGTAAAGTACCACTTCTGGTGATCAAGCAGTGACCAAAAAGGGAGGTTCACAACTAGATTTTACAACAATCCTAAATACAAAATTTCAACTTTCTACGGCTAACCGTTTTTGAGTTATGCGAAATACGAACGAACGTACGTACGTACAGACGCCACGACGAAACTAGTCAAAATGGATTCACCGATGGTCAAAATGAATATTTTCGTTGAAATCTGAAAACAGAAAATTTTTGCGAATACAATACTTCCTTTACTTCGTACAAGGAAGTAAAAAACCTCACTGTGAGCCTGTGAGCCAGGATTATGCAGTAATATTTTAATTCCGAGTTGGCCGCCGAAAATTCATGTCACGTTCGCTGGATTGCTTGGCGATTAAGGCCCCTTTCTGTTTTGAAACAAAAACAAAAAAAAAGGGAAAAGAAAGCCTAACATTATATGACGTTTTCATTTATTCAACTTTAAAAAAAATAATTTTTTTATACATTTGCCTAGGCCTTTTCACGAGGGACTACAACGCTATTTGTCAACTCCATTGACCATTCATTTTAATTTAATCTGTTTTCAATTAAAACGTTATGTATTTGAATTTTCAAATACAGCAATGAATTCTGATAATAATATTTATTCCAAAGTTCATACAAAAAATCATAAAATTAGGATGTTCCTGGAAGATTACAAAAACAAAGGCTTGAGTCTCTCAAATTCGAGTGAACAACTATATACTAAAAGTTTCATCTCCGCACTGAGAGGCACACAGAAAACAAAAAAAAGAAGAATAAGTATACGTTTCGGGATCACCAGAGCTTAAAAAGATAAATTCTCATAAATGGAGACCAGATATAGCACATCTCATATCAACAGCTGAAAAAGCTCACCAAACTAAGACTATTTAATTCTCCAAATCAATTAAAAAAAAAAAATTGAATACTTGACGATATCAACGTTACATAATTTTGTGATGCTTGGATGGTGGTCGGTGGATAATTTTTTTTTTTTTTAACTTATATACTAACTCATTCATCAACTTTAACGAGTTCATTCATGAAATGCGCCAATAGCTATTACAAGGTTTATTTTGACAGGCTGCCAAAGAGAAAAGGCATTTGTTGGGTGGGATACAGATTTTTTTTCTTTTTTAACAGGTGATTTTTACTTAGCAGTCTTCTAATATATGCAGCTATTTAAACGTATTTAATCTAATTATACACTTTTTTTATTTTTTTATTCTTTCATAGTAGGTCTCCCAATGAATGAAACATGTATTTGAGCACGTTTTATTAATTAACTTTGTCGTTGTCCTTGATCTGTCCGATAGTGACGCCACTAACCGTTATTATATCACTGATTTATTAATTTATTTATTATCATTTGATATAGTTTTTCCCGTTCAGATTGAATATGATTCAGATTATATTTTTAAAAAATAAAAAAAAATTAAACTTAAACCTAATTTTTGCAAAAAAAAAAATGACTTGTACTCCTTTATCTCAGAATTACTTTATCTATGACTCACTGTATGGGAAATTTAAGGGTTAAGTTATAAACTTTTTTAAGTTATGAATCTTACCTAGTATCAATCGATTAGTTTGAGAACTTAATCCTTAAGTTTACTAAGCACAGGGTCACAGCAAACATTATTCCTCCCTCTCCCCTCCCCCCAAAAAAAATAATTGTTAAGCCATTTACTACGTTGCTCCAGCCAACAATTCAATTGTGAGTCTTTTTTAGACTGTTGATGTGAGATACGCTGTCTCTGGTCCACATTTATTTGATTTTATCTTTTTCAGTACGTTGAAAACGCTGAACGTTAATTGGTTAGTTTTTTACTAGTGTTTGAGATACTTAAAACTTTGTTTTGGAATTGTGGTTTTTAAGTTAATATATCAGACCACTAACATAGCAGACCACTTGATAAATTCGTACCGGTCATATCTCTGACAAATTACTATTAGGTAAAGAGTACCCATTATCAACTGACACAGCTACTGACAGAACATGGCCCTAGCGGACACTACTTTAAATGATTTGGACTGAGGACTGATGACAAATATAAATGTGATCAACAGACAGTACAGGAAACAGCTGCTCTACGACTGTAGGCTGCTAGAACCAGACAGAGCGAAGCTAATTAGAGAAATGGCCATAGATGGTCTTTCCTGTCCTTTGCCTCAACAAATCCTATAGAAGTACAAACATCTTCTTGTACTTTTAACTAAAAGAGTGAAATTGTTTTTATCCTTGTGGTCACTAATCTTTCTTTTTGGTCCTATTTATACGATAATTATATTATTTCTAAGTATTTAATCATATTTTTTGTCAGTTTTTTAAAATTATTTTATTTTCATTTATTTTTATTTTATTTATATTTATGTACAATATATTTTAAATATATATTATATATATATATATATATATATATATATATATATATATATATATATTCATATATATATATATATATTCATTTTTTATATTTATTTGTGTGCGCGTGTGCGCGCGTGCGTGTGAGTGTGTGCGCATTTATAATTATTGTTATTTTCAAAATATTAAATTGGAAATTACCTCTAAAATCTTATTTTATTTTATTAATTTTCTTCTTTGTATTATTGTCTATTATTATCGTTCTACATTTTATATATGTTTGTATATTTATATATATATATATATATATATATATATATATATATATATATATATATATATATATATATATAAAATACCATTTATTGTATTATTAACATTATTTCTTAATTATTAGCTATTAATTGTATTAATAAAATTTTTATTTTTAATTAATTAATATTTGATGATAATTTTCAATATTTTAATATTAATTATGTCACTATCATGTACAATATCAATAAGCTCTTACTAGGCCATATACTCTCAGAGCATGGAGCATGTATGTTAAATCAATAAACGGCTCTCTCACTAGGTTACTGTGGGTGAGAAAGATAATAATAATAATAAATATATATATATATAAGGTAAAACATTTATGTTATAACGGTGAAGTAGTAGAGATGAACTTAAATCCAGCTTAATACTTACTGCCTTTGAGCCCTTAAATGGAGGAAGAACCTCTGACCTTTAGCCCAAGCTTTACAGACAATCTCTGCTAAGCATTTCCATTATATTCAACTGGTAAAAATATAAAAAAAATATTGTTTCTTTTGTATTGTGTATTTTGAATGTATTATAACTTGCGCTTTATAAATTTTATATAATTTACGGATTTTAATAAACTCTGCAATGATATAACTTTATCCATTTCCATCACAGTTGGACAAAATGCATTCAAGTAACGAATAATTAACAATGAATAAAAAATTATTTTTATTTTAATCTTTTAAATAAGGATTAATGATTTATTTCTTGAATCTATTCATTGAAAAGTAAACTGATCAATTTTATATTATTCATTGTTCAAAACAAGATTAATTATTCGATAAAAATATTTATTGAATTTAAATCTTGAAAAATGCTCCTCTACTGGCTCATATTTAGAAATTAAGAATATAGATTCAGAAATAATAAAAATAAATAATTCATCACTTTATCTGATGAAAATAACGAATAATGAGTAATAAGTAATTAAAAAAATAAATTCATTGACTTGCTTAGTGTGAAAACGATTCATGACTAAAAAGTCATCGAATAAATGAATCAAAGATCGCTGTCTTCCTTCCGACAAGTGAAGCTTTTAAAGACAGTAAAACATTTTTAATAATATAATTTGAGTTACATTTAATCTGAAGGAAAAAAACTATATCAAATGACAAGAAATATATGGATGATAAATAAATATATGCAGCAGTGATTCACATGGTGCGAGTGGATTATGCCGTTGATAATAGCAAAATAGTTTTATGCCATAAAACAAGAACGTAAGTTGCGCTTCGTGAATGCCAAATTAAATGTTTCTTCGAGAAATTTACCGTATTTCAAATCTGTTATTTGCTAATATTGAGGTGAGTAAACCAAAAAAAATGACCGTTTCAAGGATTAAAATGAAGTTTATTTTTTTATTACATAAAAGTTCTTCTAACTTTCGAAATCCATTGTGTTCTCTGGTTGTGTTTTCCACCTAGAAGACAGCCTACCGGCCTTTGGGTTTCGACTGGAAAGTCTTCTACTCCAATTTTTACCTCCTCCAATGTTTGAAATGTTTTCTTCTTAAGAAAATGAGCAATTACTCGGAAAAGATAAAAGTCCGAAGGCGCAAGATCATGGCTAACAGGGTGGGTGCGGTAGAAATTCGATGGCATCCATTTCAGCAAGTTTTCGCTTCGCGTACGGCCGCTCAAAACATTCTTCCTATTCACCAACGCCGGGTATCGCCTCTCCAAAACTTCGTGCTTTCGTTTCAGCTGTTCCGAATAAAGCTCGGAATCAAGAGAACATCCTACCGGAACTAACTCATAGCGGATTAACACCTTCAAAATTCCAAAAAACTGATAGTATTGACTTTTTTCCTAATTGACTTCGCCTAGCGACCGGTTCAGCTCCACTTTTCGTCGCAGTTGACAGTCTTTTTAATGAAACGTTCGCCACTTGGATTTTGATGGAGCAAACGGCAGTTTCCAGGTTCGGCTGCTGCATGTGAGCTCATCTGGAACTTCTCTACATGCTCTCTCGGTGGAAGTGAAGATTCACTTGAATGTGACAAACCAAGTTCGGAGGATAGCTGCCAATTACTTTTTGGGATCATCTTCAATAGCGTGTCGTAGACTCTCACTGTCCACAACAGATGGTCGCCCTGAGCCCGGCTGCCTTTCGAAGCTTGTATCGCCACTTTCAAATTTGGCGAACCACCTTCACACAGTCCACTCATTAAGGTTAGGTTCCTCTTCAACTTCCCGTATCAAACGGGAAGCTGAAAATTCCTTTTCTAGTAATCCCGCAGAATTAATTGAATTTCATACCTCAGCGTCATTTCGATCGAAAGAATGCCATACAAATACTGAGCCTCACAGATGAACATTATGTTTACTAAATGATTCAGTGCAGTATATCAATTACAACAATATTAGAATTAATAAAGATACAAGATAAAAATAAACTTCATTTTAATCCTTGAAATGGTCATTTTTTTTTTTACTCACCCAATTCATCGTTGAATTATAGGAGATAAAGAAATATTGAAAGCGATGAAATTTTTAAATAATCTATGGTGTATGAATTCTTGAACATTTTCACCGTGCAATGGCTGAATATAGTTTGGTTGTGTTATTTATCAATACATAAAGTATTCGTACCAGTTCAAATAAATATTTAACATTTAAAAAAAAAATTAAATTCTTATAAAATTCACAAAAAAAAAAATCTAAGTTGAAATTCATGACACTATCAGGCAGATCAAGGACAACGACAAAGTTAATTAATAAAACATACTCAAATACATGTTTCATTCATTGGGATACCTACTATGAAATACTAAAAGAAAAAAAGTGTTCAATTAGATTAAATACGTTTAAATAGTTAGATATATTTAAAGACTGATAAGTAAAAATACCTGCTTAAAAAAATAAATAAATAAATAAAAAAAATGTATCTCACCCAAGAAATGCCTTTTCTCTTTGGCAGCCTGTCAAAATAAATCTTGTTATAGCTATTGGCGCATTTCATGAATGAACTCGTTAAAGTTGATGAATGAGTTTTTTTTATTTTTACTTTTTTTTTGGCTTAAGACTTCCATTGAAGTCCTATACAGCCCGTAGTATTATCATATGAGTTTATAGAGGGTAATGTGGTTGGTTTTTAGAATTCTATGGCACTTTCTTCTATGAACTATGGCACTTTCTTCATGATGAATGAGTTTATAAATTAAGCAACAAAAAAAATTACCTACATACCCCTACCCGAGCACCGCAGATTTGTAAAAAAGTCACATAAAACGTTGGTACAGTCAAGGATTCAATTTAAAAAAAAAAAAATTGATTTGGAGTGTTAAATATTTTCTATGTAGTGAGCTTTTCAGCTGTGGATATGAGATGTGTTGTCACAATTTAAGACACACTATCGGGCCGATAGTGCGTCTTAGGGCAGATTTAAGGGCATAAAAGTACAACGGCACCAAATTTGTTAGATGCGGAGCAACGCAGTTTGCAAATATTATGTAAAACAATAAATAAATATTGTTTTATTTTATATGCATTTCATTTCGTACTGACCTACTTTTCGGTTGTTTTTATCCCGGAGGAAATTCCTCTTTGATAATATTACAGGATCAGAACAATCATACCAAAGTTAATCCGATTATAAGAAGATTATATTGAATGCAGTTTTGCCTTCGGATGACTATTTCATCTTTACGACAGTTCTACGAGCAACCTCCACTATTATTGGGGCTCCTTTAAAGAGCTCGGGTCATGTGATCGTAAATATCCAGAGTCCTTCACTTCTATTTCTATTGACGATAATAGAAGTTATTACATGGAAACAAAATGGACGAAAAATATGGTTATGATGGATATTCACACACACATACATATGTTTGAAAAATTATTAAGTCAACTATTATGCTGGGTGATGCGGGGCAAGTGCGTACTGAATTTTACAAGTTCGATTTTACAGGACTACAAATTTTATTTGTAAAGCTAGATTTTTTTTTAAATTTTCCTTACACGATTATTCTTAAATATTGCATTCAAGCCTACGTTTCCAATTCAATTTATTTTGATTATATTGATAATATGATTGAATATTTATTTGTATGAACTTGCCCCTGCCTTAAGGGGTAAGTCCGTACAAGATGTCTGCAAGACTCATTATTCAAGCTAGAGCGGTTTTGGAGGCAAATGTGCAAATTAGTTCTTTTTCCGGAGGATTATTATACTGCTGCAATCATCGAAAAAAGTTAAAGCTTGTCTGAGATAAATATTTAACAAGCTTCATTGAGTTATGAAAGTGGGATGTGGAATATAATTGAATATATGTATTGAAAAAAATAATTTATATTTTATTCGCTAGTCCGTAACTGCTTTTACATAACATGAGAGTACGCGTAAGTGTGCAGCATGAACATTGGTCACACAACAGAAGTCTGCAATTGCCTCTATTTTCATATTTTGCTGGGTTACTGCGGAAAAGCGCTAAAAAATAGAAAACTGTCAAGAAGAAATGTAAATCACAAAGTATTTTGAAAATCAGCTTTAATAGATTCCGCTTACAGCAAAACAAAAAGTCTTCTGGTAGATAAAAATGGATACAGCTGTACTGCAAAAGATGAAAGACAAAACTACAACTCGTTAGACTTCACATTATATATTTAGTTGTTTACATACTTGGGAACCTAGAACTATTAATACCAAAGTTTTTCATTAGTTATTTGATCTTGAAGTTTTAATGCCTATAAATTGATTTCAAATTGTATTTAAAACTGTGTTGAGTCCCATAAAGGGTTGAAATTCTGACTAATCGAAATGGCCGTTGTTCGCGCGGAAATATTTTGCTTCGGGATCCTCCAGGAGATGCTGCGCTCTAACGGAGGAAAATTTAACTAGGCGTTAAGCCGTCTAAGACATATGGGCTTTAATCCTGTGTCGTTTGTTGAGACCTCATGCGAGGAGAAGGCTAGGAAAGATAAAGATTGTTTATTCTTTGGTTTTTGTCTCCGATCGGGAGTGTATATTAAAGATGCTATTTAAATATATATATATATACATATATATATATATATATATATATATATATATATATATATATATATATATATATTTATATGTATATTAAATATATATATATATATATATATATATATATATATATATATATATGTATATTAAATATATATATATATATATATATATATATATATATATATATATATATATATATATATATGTGTATATTTAATATGCTATTTTCCTATCCATCCTCTCCTAGTTCTTATTTTTCCTCCAAAGGTCGAACTAGGAAGTTGAAAGTAGGAACAAAGGAGTCAGCAAGATTGAGTTGAATAAAAACTAAAAAAAAAAAAAACTACAGTTTTAGTTAATAAAAAAAACTAACTAATAGTCCATTTATTAGTTACCTTTTGGCTCGAACAGTCGTTCTGGAAATAAAAAAATTGGCATTATGTCTGCAGATGCTAAAGAAAGGACAAGTTTTCCTCCTTTATATCTCTATGTCAGAAGTTAATTTTTTTTATTATATTTGCATTATTCTGGTCATATTTTTCGAGTATAAGTATCGTAAATAAGCTAAAAGAGTAACAAACTGTATAATAATACAAATATATAAATTGACCACTATCCTCAACGAGCAATACAGTGACATCTGAAACTTATTTTTGCTCATCTATAAAACTTTGAAAATGTTACTTACGATAGTTTACCTCTGACGTATAAATATGAGATAGTGAGAACCAGAGTGGACTATCCCACATTTTTGTGTAAATTTTAAATTTCGAAGCTATGTTTAAAAGTAATAAAACCAATACATTTTTAATATTTGTCCCTTATTGGACCTAAAATGGTTGAAATGTAGGGATTCACTTAAATAAAAAACTTTGTAAAATTTGTAAAATCTTCAAAAGGGTTTCTCTCAAAATCATAGTTAGTGATGTGAGTGAGATCCACTATCGTTCTAAACACCTTATATGTGCTCATTAAGAGACCAAACCGTATTTGTTATTGGTTACTAAAAAATTACTATTTTATGGCGCACCATTATTTTCCCATATTGCTAAGTCAACAGAAAAGCTTCTGCAATCATTTCAGAATGGAGTATTACGAAAAATAGTAGTAAAGGGGACTTCACTGCAATGAGCGAGACATCGAGGCTTCATGAGGAATTGAAAATGCCAAGGATTAAGGAATTCCTAACCGAGAGAAATATAAATTTTACGAATCGTTATTACAAATTACAAACTCCATATTCACAGAGCTCATACTTCTGGACTATCTCAGCGTTGGCAACAACTATTTTTGAACCTTGAAATTTAGTTTTAGTATTAGTTTGGTAAAATCGACCCAAAATGAAAGGTGAGCCCCATTACCTAAGTGATAATTGAAAATTAATAAAAGCTGAAGATGTATAATAGAACTCCTTAAAATGTAGAAAAAGGGGAATCTCCAACCAATACAGTGTTCAGAAGCTTAATAAGGGGATATGAAAAAAAAATCCGTGAGCAGTAGAACTCCGTCACTAAAGTCGTATTTTCACGTTAAAAAAAAAAAAAAAAAAATATATATATATATATATATATATATATATATATAAATATATATATACAATATGTGTATATATATATATATATATATATATATATATATATAAATATATATATACAATATGTGTATATATATATATATATATATATATAAATAAAAAACGGGGGAGCCCCATTCTTTAATGGTATCGTTCTGCCTGGAAGAAAGCCCTATATACCGAATTTCAGCTCATTTGACCCAAAGGGGGCTGCTGGAGGTGCTGAAATGTAGAGGGTAAAAAAAACAAAAAAAAAACAAAAAAACAATATATATATATATATATATATATATATATATATATATATATATATATATATATATATATATATACATCAGACATCTCCAAATCTTCCATAATCGTGCTCTAGGGGTTATGAAACGGATAGAAAACGCAGTCCCGCCGCTTACCGCCGACTTTCGACCCACTGCAATAGTCTATTTTTTTCGGGGAAAATACGACTAAAAAGTTGGTTACAATAACTAAATACTGTATGTAAGAAATATATAAAAATACAAATATGAAATTTTATAATATAGTTTTATACAATTATCACCCCATTTCGTTACAATAATTCAATTTCGAATCAAGTGGCCATGAATCAGGAACTGAATTTATCGAATTGTATATAATAATAGCGTGCCAAATAATTTATTCATTCCGATATAAAGCGCAATCATGCGATCCTATTAAATGCTCAAACGAGAGTTCGTGGCTAAAACTTAAAAACTCAATACAAATAAAAATCTAGAAATCAAATAATGCGATATAGCCATTTAATATAGACTGTTTCGTTTAATCGGAGTGACGAAATGTATTCGATGACAACACCCTTAAATATAATTAATTATGCTCTCTAATTATAAGTTATTTTCAATTATTAAATCAGTTATTATATCGTTCCTTTTCTAGAAAAGTCTCTTAACTCAAAATTGGCAGTTTCTGGAAAAAACAACTGTAAAGATTTCGAGGATTAATTGTAAAGAGAGAAGAAAATTTGAAAGCTTTATTTTTAATCATTTTTAAAGTATCATGTCTCACGATTTACAGATTTAGGCTAAGATAATATTTAAATAAAGATAAAAATCTTTAGTGATTATAATAAATTATTTTTGAGTAATGATATTTCTATGAAAAGTGCTCTCTGTCGATCAGATTTGACGCTAAGGAAGTAAAAAGTAATAAGTATTCTTAATTTTGTAAATAACTTGTAAATACGATGTTTTATTTGTTGATTTGTTGATTGTTGAGTAGGATTCTCTTCTTCTAAAGGAGCGATATTTACTTATCTTCTTTTTTTTTTTTTATTAATTATAATTTAAAATGTTCGTTAAAAAAATCTTTATTCCCATCTCTTCCTCTAATTAACTTTGCCATAATATTTATATTATTGTTGCATAGTCCCTGTTGTAGGCTATAGTAGCTTATACCTGCTGTTTCAGTTGAGGACTTCTTAAACGTTGTAGATATAATCCTAAATTATTTTTGTTATATTTTATTTATTCATTATGATTTTTTTAATTTTATTTAAAGATATTTTATTATATTTCCCCCTTTCTGTGTAACTTCATTAACTTATTTTATATCATCTTTTGTTATTTTAGTTTTATTTTGTAGAATTTAATTTAATAACTATTTTTTATAAGTTGTATGTTTTCTATGATTATTTTAAAATATTTGATCATATCTTCTTATGCATCCTCATTTCTCAATTGTTTCATAAACTTCTTAGATATCATACTTTATTGGTTTATTTTTTTTTCTTATTTTATTTTGTTTAAAAATATTTTGTAATAAATATTTTGCAATATTAATTTATTTTTACTTTATTTTAGTATATTTGATAATGTTTCCTCATGTATCCTTTCATTTAACTATTTGTAGTTTTCCTTTCTTTGTTTTTTTTTTGTTTCTGTTTGATATAATTTTTGTTTGTGTACTGCCCATTTCTTATTGCTTTGTTTTTTTTAATTTTATTATTTAATTTTTAATATCATTATGATATATTTGTGATATTCTTATTTCTGTTCATTATTATTTATTTTCCGTTTTAATTTTCATTTATTTTTATTGTTATCACTTTCTAAATATTATTATTTGTTTTTACTTTATTTTAATATATTTGATGTTTCCTCATTTCACTTTTTGTATTTTTCTTTTCTTTTTATTTTTCTGTTTGATATTATTTTTTTGTTCAATGCTCATTTCTTATTGCTTTGGTTTTTTTAATTTTATTTTTAATATCACTATCATCTATTTATTATATTCTTTTTTCTGCTCTGTATCATTATTATTTATTTTCTGTTTTAATATTCATCATTTTCTTTTACTTTTATTTGATACCACTTTCTAAATATCACTATTTAATATTACCATTATTATTGCTGTCATATTCATTTAATATGATTCTTGTAACCTTGCAGATGGCTTACGTAGTTTAGTTAAAATCTTGACATATTTAATTTGGAAAATCAACAATCTTGTTTTATTACTTCTTTTGTTTTTGTTATAACTCACATTTATCTGATCCCGAACTGAGTAATGATCTTGATCTGTATCGTCTTTTTTTATCGGTCAACTTTTTATATAAAACTTCTCCAACAGCAACTTGCTAGAAGATGGATCCCCCTACCAAAGTTACTAACTGCCAGCAAGGTCAAACATGGAGAGTGTAAACTTTTCAGCGAGGAAAGAAGAAATAAAGGCATCGCAAACTAAGGCATTTGAAAGGACACATGTTTTCACAGCTCATTAAAAAATATTTATTGAGAGACCATAAAGTTTATAAGTATTTGCAATTTATTTTGGAATAGTGCCTTTAACTTAATGAACGGCACTAAGAGATACAAATAAATAAAGAAACTTAACCATGCGTTTCGAACGACTAATTAACATTTTGAATGTATATGTGAATACATTTTTATGATGAAACTCTTCGGTGCGTCCGACCGTGCCCGTCGTTTAGATCCGTTGGACCTCACTACCATTAAGTATTGCGGGTACTGTATAACCTACCCCGTGTCTATTTCTAAGTTATATCAATAGAAAATTTATGAACTTGTCGCAGTGAATATAGAAAATATCTGTAGATAGCTTTATTGCGGGGGAACCATAAATAAATAATAAATTAAAGCTAAAGATATAAATATTAAGTTTTGTACTATTCCCATTGATTACAACCGGACGGGATCCCCAACCTAGTAAATATGTAAAATGGGTATTTTACGAACGTAGACCCTTCGTCTATTTATATTTTAATAATTCAAATTTTCTTTTCTTGGTTGTTTACTTATTTTGTTATTATTTAAATTGTCTATCTATTCATTTTTACTTGTAATGTACATTTTTTTTTCTTTTTATATGATATTTATTATTTTTCTTTTATCTCCTTATGTTTTTTTTTTTTTTTTTGGTTGTTCTTTTGTTTATCGTTTATTTTGTATATAGGGTATGAATGGATTCTTATAGCCCTAATATCAATTCCCATTGGGTGTGCCAGCTTGTATTATTTTTCAAATAAAAAAAATAAAATTCAAATAAAGTATTTTATGCTATGAACGTATCAATTTAATTAAAAAGACACAAGTAAACTTAAATGACGAGGGAGTTTTATTAAATTACAAATCTAGCTGACAGTCCTATAACTGAGCCCTTGAAGTCTTAAACTTATTACGTTGGGGAGCTGTTTACGTTGGAACAGAGGTCAGGGCGGGATGATTCCTGTGCAAACAGGAGGCTGTTGTCTCACCATCTGCCCCGGGATAAGTAAACACCAGAGACAGATGTTTAGGGGGGCCGAAATCTGCTGTCAAGAACAATATCACAATCTTGACTTATGTTTAGTCAACATCAAATATAACATTACAATAACAAACAAATCTGTAATTTATAAATCAAGTTTGACAATCAAAATTTGCCGGACCTTTTCTCAAATATTAATATTTCACTTACGTTTATTCAGAATAATAGTAATAAAACAAACAGTCTTAAGTGCCTAGAATTTCTTGAAGATCGGGAATTCTGCTTGAATTTTCGGCATCGGGAATTATGCTTGAAAAACAGCCATTTATTTGGAATTTTTAGCTTTTAGACTAGCAATTCCATTTCTCCATCAGTACAAAATTCTGTACAGTGTACAAATAGTGTACAAAATATTGAGAAGAACATCATTGATGTAGTTGTTCTCTTTACCGTCTCTAACTCATTGAAAGCTAGAAACAGTCTCCATCTATTAACTTTGTTCATCAGTCTCCCTCTCTCTCAAACACGTACTCATTCTATGTTCTGTCTGATGAGACAGATCTGATGTTACCGGGCCACTCTACTTGTTGCTAAGTGAACTAGGGATGTTTTGGAACAGTAAAATAATGTATTAGCTCCAAACAGCTCCTAATTTGAATTTCAACCGAATTTATACTCATCTTCTTAAAATATGCTCAGTGGTTCGTTTCTCGCTCTTGAGGGCGTGGCTGGAGTAACCATATATATATGTATATATATATATATATATATATATATATATATATATATATATATATATACTTGTTTCATTTCATGGATGCGAGACTTCAAACACAAAGCTTTATGTCTCCAAGATAGCGGCAAACATCTAACCGGTCAATTCAGTCATTCATCAGGACAGACAAAACCAAGATCACTCATACGATGTTAACATTAGTCATGCATCAGCCCTAATTTTTTTCAACTGACATATTTTAAACTTAAAAAATCTGTTAACTAGTAAAATATGTATAACATTAGATTTGGCATTTCCTTTTGTTTCTTTCTTTTATCTGTAGAACAATCTTTTGATCGGAGGGAGGGAAGCCCGCAAAATTATCCTTCCCTGATATAATTGTGGTGCTTGATATAATTGTCCACATCTCAATTCCATTGGCCTTTTTAGGCAAACATATATATGGAGATTATAGCTCTTCCTTACACTTCACCCCAGTCACGGTTATGATAGTATACCTTTCCAAGTTTTCTTGGCAAAAATGAGAGATTATTTTCATTAATGTAGCTATTAATTAGTTAACATCTTGCATTTATCACATTTTTTTTTTTTTTTTTTTTTTTTTATTTATTTATTGAAATTTACAACTGTATTACATAATACAACAAGTAAATGGGAATTTGAAGTACAAGACATGAGAATTACTTGTGAAGGAGCCACCCATTGGTAGCACTTCAATGTCTATTTTAACTTAGAAGGTCCCGTGGCCATCTTCTTTTCAGACGCCTCAGAGGATTATCAGGAATACATGGGGATGAAAGGCTACGAATAAGAGGGTTGGTATGGGCAAGGAGTTTGGAATTAAAGGAGGTATATCTATTTCGGGCTAAATCTGCAACAAATGGGATATTGAGGTCTTTATGGATAATTTTATTTGTGACAAAATAAGGAGCATTAAGGATTTTTCGAAGGATTTTGGATTGCAAGGATTGGATGCGGGAGGAATTTGATGGTTTGGTGGTACCCCAAAGCTCTATCCCGTATGTCCAAATAGGCCTGATAATGGTGATGTAAATGAGCTTTTTGTAGAAAATCGGTAATTTGGAGCGTTTGTCAAGTAAGTGTTGCAGTAATCGGAATCTTCGAGCAGTTTCTTGTCGTTTCAGTCTTGTGTGAGGATTCCATGTAAGGCGTTTATCAAGATGGAGTCCTAGGTAGCGGATTTGTTCGACTGGGATAAATGGTATATTATTAAAGGATACTGTAGGACAGGATGTAGTGGGTTTACGACGTAGGGTAAAGGTGATTTGATGGGATTTGTTAGGATTTATTTTGATTCTCCAGTTTTGACACCATTCTTCAATGGCTGTGATGTGTGACTGCAGGGTTTGAGATGCGGCAAATGGGTCATTGTTCACAGATAACACACATGTGTCATCAGCGTAAGTAGTGAGGATGGTGCTAGGATGGGTTGGGATATCAGCTGTATACACCGTGTAAAGGATGGGGCCAAGGATACTACCTTGAGGTACACCGGCGGACTGAGAGAATAGTGATGAGTAGGCAAGATTATGGTTTACTTTGAAGGTTCTATCGGTGAGGTAGGAACGGATTAATAGAAAATATGTCGGGGGAAGGAATTGACGGAGTTTGTAAAGCAGTCCCGGGTGCCAGACTCGGTCAAAAGCTTGTTCCACATCGAGAAAGGCTCCCGTGCAGTACGTTCCGCGCTCCAATGTGGAGGATATCACATCCACCACACGATGACACTGCTGAATAGTAGAATGGGATGTTCGAAATCCAAACTGATGGTCAGGAATCACTTGATTTAATTCTAGGATTGGGTACAGTCTCTTTAATATGAGTTTTTCTAGGATTTTGCCCATAGTGGGCAAGAGGGAAATAGGACGATAGGAGGATGGATTTTCAGATGGTTTTTTTGGTTTTGGTATCATTTTTATAATAGACAGTTTCCAAGGATCAGGGAAATAGGTGGTTCTGAGTGATGCATTGTATATATAGGTTAGGAATAGGACAGCTTTTCGAGGGAGGTGTTTTAGGATGTGCGATGTGATGAGATCATGACCAGGAGCTTTTTTGGAAGGTAATTTCTGAATGATGTTAGTTATTTCGGAAGGATGAAACGCTTTAGGAGGAAGGGACATCTGAAGTGGAATAGTTAGTTCTGCCTCAACATGCTCAAGATGGGCTGGGTTAAGGATATCAGGATGAGGATTAAAAGTTTTGAAAAGGTGTTCACCGAATATTTGGGATTTTTCCTCATCTGATCTAGACCAGGTCTGAGATTCAGTGAGAAGCGGATGATTAAAGGATTTGAATTTTAATAGCTTTGCTGTAGTTATCCATAATGATTTATCGTTAGAAGTTAGGTTCTCTGTTATTTTCTGGAAATTTTGAATTTTGTATTTTCTGATTTCTACTTTTAATTTGTTGGTCAGTTTTGAATAATGAATTTTGTCTGATGGATATCTTGTTCTATGCCACCTCTCTCTTGCTCGGCGTTTTTCAGTTAATAAAATGCGAATATGATGTGGCAAGTTGGTTTCTTGCATATTTCTAATTTTGTGGTGTGACGTGTTGCTGTAGATAGTGGTACCTATTGCTCTTGTGAATTCCTCTATAGCAGAATCAATCTGATGTTTAGTTTTTAACGGAATTTTTAAGTCAAGTTTGTTTTCTAAATCGTACCGAAAATTGTTCCAGTTTACTTGTCCTTTAATCAGGGAAGGAGGGGAGGGTTTCGGAACAGGATTTGAATGCAAGAAAAGCAGAACCGGACTATGATCTGAAGATAGGTCATCTATGGATTTTATTGTACATTGAAAGGAGGGTATCTGGGAAGTAATGAATATATCAAGGATATCAGGATGTTTTTTAAGGGATGTAGGCCAATAAGTAGGGTTCATGGGAGAGAGGATGGAATAACTGTTGGAGGTTGTGATACGAGAAAGAATTCTGCCACGAGTATTGGAAGTTCGACATCCCCATCGTTGGTCTTTGGCGTTGTAATCCCCTCCAGCAACGAAACGCGGACCAAGGGATCGGAATAAGGAATCAAGGTGGTTACAGGAAAGGGAATTTCCAGGAGGGCAGTATACAGCTGAGAATGTAGTGTTTAAAGGACGGGAGGATAAGGTTATTGAGGTTGATTGAATGGTGTCAGTTGGAGTGGAAGGAATTAGGGAGTGAGGTAGGGATTTGTGAATAAGGATGCAAGAACCTGCGTGGGATGTGTTATCTGGATGATCTGATCTGTATGTAATGTAGTCTCGTATGTAAAAGAAAGAACGCGTCGTGAAGTGAGTTTCAGTAACTAGGGCAATGTCAATGAAATTTTCGTGGAGGAATATGTCAAGTTCGTCTCTGTGATTCTGTAGGCCATTTGCATTCCACAAAAGGATAGTTAGGGTATTTTTGTTCATCGTGAGATATTGAGCGGGATTTCAGTTAGGACTCTGGTAAGTATTGTGATAAGAGGTCTTATTGTATCTTGAAGATCACGAAGGAAGGATGAAAGGATTGATGTTATATCGGAAGCATTTTGGCTAGGATAGGAGTAGAAGGAAGAGTCGTGAGGTGGAGGGTTATTCTGTCTTGGTGGAGGTTGAACCCTCGTGTGGGATCGTTGTGTGGATTCCACATTTAATGGAGCTTCTTGTGAAGGATAGGGGAACTGGGATAGTTCAGGATGTTTGGGATAGTAAGGAGGTGGAATCTGTGGCGATAACTTCACCCTTAGGGATGCGCTTTTGGAAGAAATTTCATTTCTAGTTATTTTAGGCTGAGGATGGGAGGTCTGAGGTTGAGGATATGAAGACTGCGACTGAGAATGGGAGGGGCGAGGCTGAGGATGAGAGGTCTGGGGTTGAGAACTGGAAGTCTGAGGGTGTGGGATCTGGGGTTGAGAATGGGAGGTCTGAGGCTGAGGTAAGGAGACTTGAGGCGCCTGTGGTCGAGCCAGATGTCTTGTGGTGACGTTGGAATACGTTATTCTACTCCTGGAGCTCATCTGTCTTCGTTCTGCATTGTTTACCGGAGTTCCCAGGTTCATAGGATCATTCCTCGTTGAAGGGCCAGGCATTTGGTCTTCATGAACTTCGTTCCTTGGCAAATTTCTTGCAACTAGAACTTTTTGTCGTTGCATGTTTTTATAAACAATGCAACCTTTGTAATTTGCAGGATGGCTTTCACTGCATAGAACACATTTAGCTGGAGTATCCCGAGGCTTCTGGCAAGTGTCAGACGCATGAGGGCCTGCACATTTAACACACCTGGCCTGATGATGACAGTAGGCTTTGGTATGGCCTAGACTTTGGCATTTAGTGCACTGGACAATTTCTGGTCTCTGCCTCGGTTCTTCGAAACGTATACACGAGTATACTAGTCTATTTACTAAAAATATTTCTGTATTATTTGGTCCTGGCTCAAGGTCGACGAAAAATAGTGGCAATGGATATCTTTCAGTAGGGTGGAAAACGTTGGAAATGCTTCTAACATTGTGCCCTAACTCTTCTATATCCTTCTTGATAGCGGTAGTGGGGGTGGTGGTATGAAGACCCCTCAAGACAACTCTGTATGCTTTTTCTTGTTTTAATTGATAGCAATGGAAGTCATATTGCTTTTCTGTCAAATGGTTGACTAGTTTTTTATAGTTGTCTTTGTTGGTTGTATTAATTCTGATGTCCTTTAATCGGGAAAAACATTTGAAATTTGTTTGTCCAATTAAATTTGCAATTTCATGGCCAAACGACATAAAGTCTTGAATATTGCTTACAAATATTGGAGGTGGTTCTGGTTCAGAGAACTGCCGGTGAGTGGTAGATTCGGTTGTATTACTTAAGACTGCAAATTGGTTGCTTATTGGAATGGTAGGAACTGTTGATGTAGATGCTATTTCAATAGGTGCTGCAGTTTTACTGCGGGTGTTAGGTTGGGAAGTTTGTTTGGCTTTTACTTTTTTATTTTTTTTTTTATTCGGCGAATTCCCAGCAGAGCCAGGTGCAGCGTTTCGTTGACGCTTCTGGAGGGTCCTTCTCTTCAAATATTGGGAATCTGTCTCGCTTATTTCGGAAAAAGCCGTCTCCTCGTCTGTGTCCATATTCGACGATTTATCCATATTAATTAAAATAAATAAATTTTAGAGAATATAAAATTAAAATTTAACTTCTAATTATTTATAATTATGTGCATGAAAAAAAAAAAAATACAAAATAAAACATTCTATGAAATTAAGGGAGAAAAAAAAAAAAAAAAAAAAAAAGATTAATAAGTCTATGGATTCGAACTCGTGACTAACCAGAGGAAGAGATCTGGTGTACAGCGCCTAGTCCACTGAGCTACCTGAGATGTGATAACAGACTGTTCTACGCGATCATAGCCAGTAGCCAGTAGCGT
Source organism: Rhaphigaster nebulosa (assembly GCA_948150685.1). Classification (NCBI taxonomy): domain Eukaryota; kingdom Metazoa; phylum Arthropoda; class Insecta; order Hemiptera; family Pentatomidae; genus Rhaphigaster; species Rhaphigaster nebulosa. The sequence continues at coordinate 123,059,485 of OX411311.1, forward strand.
GCAGGTTACAGATTGCCTTGCCACGTGGGTGATCTCTCTGGCCTACGAGTACATCTTCTCACTATTAAAGTTAATTAAGGAGCACTCACCTCACTCAATGTTATTGTAATATTGTTCACCTACGTATAAAGTCAATATTTACAAAGTTTCTGAGCACAACTTGAGCTAATACCACTACGATTACAGAATCAGTGCAGAGCGATAACTAAGTCTAACTTCAGTTGCGGCCATGACACTTTATCACATTTAGTGTAGGATTATCTATAGCCATTTATTACAATAATACCAGTATTTTTAGTTCTTACTTCCTTCTGGTTTTAATTTTGTGAAAAAATAATTGCATGTTTCGAAGAAGCTAAAGTAATAAAAAACTCTTTTATACAAAGGGAACTAGAGACAGTACATCACTCCAAGACTTCCAATCACATGCTGAAGGAAAAATGCCCCTTTCCTTAATAGATATCATGTGGTGCCTGATACTGCAGTCAAAGTGCTTTTCTATTTTGTATATTACCTGCAAATATATTAAATAGGTAAAGGGAACCCATAGGTTCGATAACTATATCTACTAAAATCGTTACTTAAAAAAAAACTCTAAAACTAAAGTTTCGTAGGTACTCTCCATTTTTAAGCTATCTATTTGATGTTTGATGCCCCTCCTGATTCTCTATTTTTTTGTCAACCAAACGCTTATAATTCGTATAGAAACCAAATCATCCACTCTACTTTTTTAAATTCTTCAGCGAGATTTGTGTTTTTAATGCAATTTTTATTTTAATTTATTTATTTTTTACAAATTTTTTTTCTATCATTCTGTATATACCTCTCTGATCTATATTGTAGCCCTCATGTTAGTTCTCGTGTTTGGGCTGAAACATGGGCATTTAATAAAAAAACTAAATTCAATGTTTTCTTTTTAAATTAACATTGTCTGAAAACCTGTATATCAATAATCCTGTATATCAACTTCTCATAAGTCAACTACCCATCATTTTTAATGAATTTAAAATAAGTATTTAATCCATAGGTTATAAGAAATCGTTGTTGCTCATTTGTTTAAAATGTAGTTTTAGATATTAAAAGAAAAATTCTAAAAAATTCTGTTTGCACCTTATTATTTATGCTCTTTGTTTGAAATTTTTTAAACATTTTTAGATCTGTGCTACAGTTTCATTTCTTTCATATTATTAAGTATTTTTCCTCTTTCTCCTTATGTTTCTGTCTTTATTCATTTTTCTCCACATATGATATTAACTTGTGATTATATTACTTTATTTTTTGACTTACGTAATTTTATATCTTACTTCTTTATTTTGTTATTTATTTTTTTTATTATTTTTACATACATATATATATATATATATATATATATATATATATATATATATATATATGTATTTTATCATAGCTTATGTATAATCTTTCATTCTTTTCTCATTATTTTAACTTTCATTATTCACATATACAAGTTTGTTTTATCACAATAATTTTAATATCAACGTCGTTTTTAAAAAAAGGCTTCAGGTACCAATTTCTTATGTGACGTAAACACCACCTCTATCGATTATCGTTCAAGATATATCGAAACAAAAACTGAAAATTGTCTTACTATCGACTTTTGATGACGCAAGCACCAAGGGCTCCCAGTCGTCAATCAAGCCTTCAAGGACTAAAGGTCTTAAAAATATAGTGTAATTATAAGAATTATCTCCCCATACTTACTGCACACAGTAAAGAATATAATTTTAAAGAAATATATTGTTATTTGGGGAAAAGTCGTTTTTTGTGTTTTCTGTAAAGTTTGCTAAATGGCGCTTACGTCTTTTTCAAAAAATAACATCGATATAATTTCATACTTATATATTTTGATGCTGGTTGTTATTGTATTATATTATTGTTTGTTACCATCTTTTATTACTATTTGTTATCATCTTATTTTCCAATAATACTGTTTTTTATCCTATTTCATACCTTATCCTATATCTTATTTTTCTTAGTCTCGATGTGGGCCTAAAACTTAGGCCGAAACATCGGCACACAGTAAAGTAAGTCTTCTTATTTGTGTATTTTTTTTTCACTGCCTGCACCCTCTAACAACAACTCTACAATTAGTTCTACGGTCAATAATTTTAAAAATTCACTTATTTCCTATTAAACACCGATATACGACAGATTATGTTAGTTATACGCTGTTAGTTAACAAAGAACCCACTGGTATCGGTAAATATCTAGCTAATGTAATACTCCGACTTGTCATGCGAACTGATGAATGATTCAGGCCACCGTATCGCTCTGTAATATCCACAGCCCCGCCTGGATTCTATTCTCTTTCATATTTCTCCTTTATACGAAGTCTTCACCACGTCCTAACTCAAACCTCTCCGTTGGTGTCTGTTGGTAGAGAATCCTTCAGAATCTATTGTCTCGTCCCGCTATATATTTATTCTTTTTTTTTCTCTCTCTCTTTCCACCATTCTCTGTGGGATGATATAACTCTCTGTAGCCATTAAACGTGGCATGGATATGGTATACATAATTCACGAGAAGTTATTGGGAACACGGAATAATTTATGTTATAAAATATGTCTTTCGTGGATTTTCTTTTTATTATGTATAGAATAGATACAGTTTATCTATTCTAGTTTTGGTATAATAAATTTTCTGGTTTCGTGTTGTGCTAAGTTGTTTTTATACATGCAGATAGTTTCGTCTTTATACAAGGTTATTTCAGTAATGTCGGCTTTTAAATAATTCGGATTAAGTGCTATAAAGTTGTTTGGGATTAAATTTACGTTTATCTAGTAAACAGAAAAGGAAAATGCACTTCATTAACAAAATGACATAAGTACATTATTCATTATTAGAGACTGGATATCCATGTCATGGCATATTTTATTCGCTAGCACTTAACACATTTAAAATGATTATCTTGCTGATTTACGATGTATAACATGATATGGGTCATTTTCCTAGAAAGGGCGAATCTTCGTCTGCTCGCCTTTTTGGCTTTTCTGTCATTGGAATATGCCAGAAGTATTTATAATTATTTATGATTAATTTTAATTAATAAAAGTATGATTAGTAGAGTTATAGTTAACAACAAAAAATGACGCTAATGTAACAAAAAAATTAAGATGAAAAAAATTAACATCAAATTTTTCATAAATCGTGATTTGAAAATAAAAAAATGTACTTAGGCAAATGAGATGGCTTCGTATTTTTATTGTGTTTCATTCCCTCGCTCTAATTAAACAAGGTATATATATATTTATTCTTCTTTCGCGGTATAACTGATTCATTTTCGTGAGAGTCAAAAATATATACCTTAAAATTTTTTTATTCGTGTATAATTTATAAAGTTAATTTTTAAAAACTGCAGTTTTTTCATTCCCTCACCTTTTAAACGTGAGTAGCCTCAGAAATGCAATCAGGATAATGCAATAAGGTGCAAGAGGGAGTTCAAAAGCGCGTAATACATTCTTTTGAAGAAGACGTCAACCCAAGGTACTCCAAAGAGAAAAATATTGGTTAACTATACAAGATGAAAAAACAAAACAATTATATGCTTCTTGCTGATATTACCGAGCTGCACAAAATGTTTTTGAAAATTGTTCTTATAAGGTAAGCTATTGCTCTTTCTACCGTCTAGAATCGTTAGGAATAATATACCCAAAAGCTTTGAAATTAGACTTTTTTCAATGTCAAATGCATAAAAACATTCATTACTTATTCAAGGCAGTTTTTAATGCCAAGGTTAATTCCGCCATGGAAGATATTTGTTCGAAAATTCCCCATTGAGGAATACGCCTGCAGCTGAGTTATGGGTATAATATATTTAACTTTTAATATTGAAAGGAGCGCTCTGAATGGTTTTTGGTAGAATAATTGTAAGGTTATCTTTTCAAAACTGCAATTGGACCTTTCCAGAAAAAGTGACCCATGCATTAAAATTAAATATTGCGTATTTTACTCTTTTTGCTATAAATTTCACGATTTTGATTTTTGTTGCGTATTTTGCAGGAAGTTTTTATTTTTTTTTTTTGTTTAATTATTGTAGGTTATTTCAATTTTAAGAGCATAAAATTGAACTTTTCAATCAATTTAACGCAATATATATATATATATATATATATATATATATATATATATATATATATATATATATATATATATATATATATCCTAATAGGCATATATGCAAATACTTATTGTTTTTATTTTATTTTGTTTTTTTCCTTTTTAAATTTATATGTTCCTTTTCTCAATGTATTACTAATATTATTACCGCTTGATATTTGATCTTCAATCTGGAATCCTCTGTCTTGCGTTCTACAAAACAATCTATTACTATTAGAAAATAAATGTGATATAAGAAATATGTAAAATTACATAGAAAAATATTACATTAAAACAAATAAAAATATACTGTAAACAAAAAAATTATTGTCAAGTATTATATACAATAAAATGTATATATATGATATATATATATATATATATATATATATATATATATATATATATATATATATATATATATTACATATTATGCAATAAAATTATGTCAAAATAAATATTATGTCAAATAAATATGATAAACTAAAATATTCACTTAAAATATATGCAATAACTATAAATATTACTTTCATTTATATAGTTAATCAAAATGTTTACAATCACTATAGTAGCCTCATGAAATTAGGAACTTGGGACCCGCAAGATTATTTCCTTGAAGAATTTCTGATTTTTTTTGGGGGGGGGGGGGGGGGGAAGGGTTTAAAATGGAAGAGACTACATCTCAGACTACATAATAGAAACATTCTTAGAAATTGCAAAGGATTTGGATAGCCAAAGAAAGTGCTTAAATTTCCATATTGCGTAAATGCTATTATAGAATCATTTTCAAAAATGTTCATAATAAATTAAATTATTCCTTTCCAACATATGCCGTTCCTGAAGATATTGTGAAATAAATTAAAATATTTTTTTTTTTAAATAGAAATATATATATATATATATTTTAGATAAGCTCTGCAATTCCACGCGACTTGCTAATATTTACTTAGTAATTTCCAACGTTTGCTTTTTAATTATTATTATTAATAATGCATTATTTATTGGTGTTTACTATTTAATTTCTTTCATGCTTATCTAGTATATTTTGAAGTCAAATAATCCTGCGTAGAACAAGAACCGTTTTTAGCGAGTCGTATATTACTTTCATATTTATATGTGCGTGTAGGTCACATTTGATAATTTTAAATTAGTTATTATAAGGTACTTTTTTAAAAATATTTCTATGTATATTTTCTAAAATGAAATGGACGCCGTCGGATTAAGAGCTACTTTTAAATTTGATGATTTTTTTCTTATCTTATATTTATTTATAACGTCAATTTAATTTTTATGTCTTTGTGGAGAGCGTTCATGCAAATAATTAGATGTAAAACAGGCATTATAAAAATATAATATACTTAATTAAATATGAACACAACACCCATCTAATGATTTATTTTTCATATACTATTGAAGCAAAAGTTCAAATGATACAAAATTAATTGTTAGGATATAAATGAAAAATTCCAAGCAGGCAAAGAATCTCAAAAATAACAGAAAACAACACTAACCTGTCGACAAATTTATATATACACACACACACACACATACACACACACACATATATATATATATATATATATATATATATATATATATATATATATATATATATATATATATATCTGTGTGTGAATTATGAAGGTTAATTCATTGTCTACTAAACCTGGACCACTGGAGCAAAGGGTAGCTTAGTGCCTTTAACGATCTCAAGTTTGGACACTTTCCAACTAGGGCAAAACTTTTTCCCAATCGGTACCAAACAATTTTCGCCATATATTGGAACCTGTTTTTAAAACGAATTTTTTATATCTTCGGTAAAATCATTAACTTATACAGTCATCGACTAATCCATGATCCTTCTTAATCCTCTATCTTTCAAATAGTTTCTTACAAAAAAATTTAGTTAAAAACGTCGGTTTTTTAAATTTTTAAAAATTTTTTTATGAATACTATATAATATTTTTTAAGAGAATGATTTATTGTGCATCGTGAAGTCCTTTAATATTATAAAGACGGTAGATATGGTAAGAGTAGCGTTCAAGACAAATTTAAAAAAATTGTAAACCGTATTTAATTTATGCTGACGTTTTAGCCCAAGTTGTTGACCTTCTTTAGGGATAATAAAAATGAAATGCAATTTATTATATCGCATGTTTTTTATAATCATCCTGGAATAAATAACGCAACTGAGAATTTATATAGTTCTATTTATCATGTTTTATCTATTTTAGACATTTTACTCTCCATTTTGTTTTCCCTTTTTAATTTTTCTTTTCTTTTTGCAGGTGTGTGAATTTTTTCATCAAAGTTATGCGGCGCATAATTTAATGAAGTGAGTAATTAGCTAATTTTTATTTTTATTTACAGCGTACGCTGATTTATACTTGGTTTGTTGTGCTCTAAACGAATCGGTTTAAAATACAAATTCAAATTTTTATTCAAACATTAAATCTCAAATTAAATTATAAATAATGAATTCACAAATTTCAAGCTAATAGAAAATCGATGATAGCATTGTTTGCTTAATCCTGTTGTGCTATAGCTCTTCCTTCGTTTATTCTTGTAGCAATATTAACGTTTTAACATATAATGAATAATCTTGGTTTAAGAATTATAATTTATATAGATATTAAAAAGCTTGTGCGCGTTCATAGGTGCCTATGATCGTTGTCATGACAACTTCATACCCATGTAAGCTCACTACACAAACATTAGTTAGTGTGAAAAAGTTATTTTGTATATAAAATGGGAGGGAGGAAAGAGTGTTAATACGTGAAACATTAACATTAATGTCGTTTGGTCAAATTGATAGTAGTTTTGACAATGAAAATGCCCTGGTGAAAAAACTCACGTTATTATTTTCTAACACTATTTTATAGGTTATTAATTTAAAGGCAATTATGGACGTCGTCGCAAACTTTACACAAAAAACGATTTTTCCACAAATAACAATATATATTTTTTATATTCTATTCGTTATTGTGTACAGTAGGAGTTTATTATGATAGTAAAACGTTTATAATTACAATATATTTTTAAGGCTTCTAGCTCTGTCCAAGATCTGATTAACGAGTGAGAGTCAGTATTTGGTTCTTATATTATCAATAGTCGATTTTTTGAACATTTTCAATTTTTGTGCATTGATAATTGACCGTACCGTATATCATATTCGTATATGGAAGAAGAAGGTCCGGGTGGTGGTTAAGAATAAAATCAAATAATTGTAACTTTAACTACATTAATTATTTACTTAAATAATTAATTAACTTTTAAATCAATCAAGTTCTTTACTGAAATTTTGTTATCATTTTAGTTCATATTTTCATTTGTTTACTCATGTTTTTTTTTTTAAAGCTTTAATATTTTTATGTGCAGGTTTAATTATTCATTGTATAAATTATTCTCAAGATATTCGTCACATAGTAAATTTAATTAATTGTATTCCTTATACTTGTTCTTGTTTTTGTATTTCTAATTTATCTTTATGTGGCTTTCTTTTTTTATCAGGTTTTTACAGAGGATTTAGTTTTAGAGCAGCTAAGATACAATTTTAATAATTTATATTTCATATAATTTGTGTATTGGTCTCACCAGTTTGTTATGGATTACGATTGATTTATTTTTGTTTTAGAGGTTCAAATGGGTTAATACCAAATTTAAATTATTCTGAGGATTTTATAATACGTTTTATTATTTAATTTTCTTAATAAATAATTTCTTTAATTTTCATTCTTTCTAATAAATAGTTACAATTATTTTATTTTATTCTTGACCGCCACCCGACCATCTTATTCCTGATTTCCGATTTTTTTTCTCGATATATCGTGAGCGGGAATCCGGGAATAGGGCGTCTAAGTCCCTTAATAAACTTTAACCTAAATTACGAATTTTTGGCGCTGAAATCTTTTTCAAAAAACACAGGTCATGTATTTTGGGGGTTTAATAACCTTAAAAAATGTTGGTATTATAATATGTATTGTCTCTGTAATTAGTTGAACAGCTATTGTTTGCTATAATCTGTTTGTTTTGTTTTTTATCTGTTTTCTTTTGTCTGTTTAATTCTTCTACTTAATATTTAATTCTTCTATTTTTCTACTGAAATGAAAGGGAATAAATAAATATTATGTTTTATATTTTGCCCAGTGATTAAAACATTTCTCGTATTTGTATAATAGTTGAGGAAAGAAAAAATACTCTAAGATAGAATGTAAATAGCCATAAATAAAACGATGAGAATACATAATCTTTTCCAGAAAAATTGTCAATATTATCCCAGAATCAGTGTATGCGCTGTTATTGCTGAGGAAATATTAGATTGAATATCAGACATACAAGAGATGAAATGGGATATTCAAGGAGAATAGGAGATAAAAGGAAGAAGGAAATGAAAGGATAAACTTGATACTTGAGAAGTACAAGGAAGCCAATTGAGCGTTAGGAGCCGGGTTGTATTGATCAGGACGTCAAAGGGGATCATTTGATTACAGATATCAAATATCATTTCTTTTTTTATAATATCATTTAATCTACTACTTACTGGTACTACTTCACAGTAGTGGCATTTATGTGATCTTAGTTTTTTCTGCCCTAGTGATACCTGAATGATATTTTAGATACTCAAGGTTCTGTGTTTGCAATCTTCCAATTGTATACTAGCAATTAATTTGTTGTCTGTTTTTGCTCTTTTATGCTAATAATGTAAAATTATAATTTCATTTTTGTCAAAAATACTGATAAATCCAGTCGAATAATGCGGAAACTCCCAGGAACTATTTATACACCGCATTTGGTCATTAATAAGTTATCATTCATGATGGGAAATATTTCAATAAAGATGGGATTAGAATTAATTCACATAGTAGACCATCCAAAAAAGTCTGAAATCGCTCTTTATTGCATCTTTGAAAGGTTTAAAACCTGAAGGTTATCATTCTTTTTGTTATCGTTCACTGAAAAGCCAACATTGATTCTAGGAGAACTGCACGTCATAATTTGTCTATCGATGTGATATATTTTTTGTTCCCCCTATTTTCAATATATATAACTTTTTTAATAGTTTTTTAACGTCTTTTATTTACAGTATTTACAGCCTGTGTATATGGGTATGTATATATATATATATATATATATATATATATATATATATATATGTGTATATATATATCATTTCTGTAGTTTTTGAATATATCGAAATAGTATTTCGATATATCCGGCATCGATATTTTTAATCTTTAAAAGGATCTTTAAAAGGTACACACTCATCGATATTTCTGAGCCGATATAATTAAGATATTGTTTTTATAATATTAATATTTCTGTGCCAATAAAATTAAGATATTGTACTTTTTTTTTATAATCTCGATATTTCACTGCCGATATTATTTTTTTATTATGTTCATTTATAGTAGACTTTAAATATTAAGAAAATAGTGATTTTCTACCCTCCTTCCGATTCGTTTAGTTTTTTTTTTTTAATTTGATAAAATTAATTTTGATGTATCGATATTTCTGTACCGATATCATTGAGATATTATTGTTATAACATCGATATTACTCTTCCGACATTATTATGCTATTGTTTTATATATATATATATATATATATATATATATATATATATATATATATATATATATATATATATATATATATATATATATATATATATATAATAATTTTCTATATATTAATAATTAATTTTCTCTTAATCTCCTTCCGATTCGTTTCGGATTTATTTTTATAGTTTTAGAAACATTAATTAATTATTTGGCATCCGCATGATGGTATAGAAGGATCAATCTAATTAGGGATTGATAAATTATTTGCCACTTCTGTAAACTCGTTTTATTGAAAATTAGTTTCAAATGTTATACATTCATCTTCAGTTCTAACACAAAAAATTCAAAAATAAGCAATTCAAAATATAGTTTGGTATTATTATACATATTAGATTAATATAAATCAGTATTATAAAACATTTATGAATTATGAATTTAATTAAGACAAGAAATCAAATACATGTTGGTACTCACCAAGGTTTAAATGGATTATATCAAACAGAAAAGTTTGTACTGGTTTCTTCTCGCATTGAACTAACAATGAACGAAAGGTAGGTAGGATGTTAATAGGTAAACGGTTTAAGGGTCAGGGTTTTTCAGTAATGCCGGTGAGTAATTGGTTTTTCTGTTATAGATGGGAATAAATTTAAGATTGTACTATTGGAGATATTAATTAGTTGCTAAAACAAAAAAAAACATTAAAAAAAATCAATATTGACGAATTACTAAATACCTATCAAAGCTCATATTAACATTTATTATTGAATAGACTCATTACTAAGAACTAGAGAAAAATGAATTAAATTGCTTAACAATTGAAGTAATTATGACTGCACCCTATCAAACTTATAGACATTTTTAAATTTAATTTAGTTTTTTTAAAATTTAATTCTGCTTTAAATATCTTTTCCCGATACTCAAATTTTAATGCTTATATTACGATATATCGAGTTAAAAACTATCGGAAAAAATATCGATATATTTCTTTTAAAGTATCGAATTTTTTCCAACACTTCTAAAGCCCTCTCTTTTTAAATGAGGGGGTTTAAAAAATTAAAAATATTGAGGCCCGATATATTCGAAAACTATCGATGCGATATATATCGATGTATTTTTGTTCGATATTCACATCCCTCCCCCTGAGTCCCAAAAACGATTTTTTGGCCATTGGTCTTTCTGTCTGCACCGCGATTATCTCATGAACGAGGGGATCGATTTTATTTTATTAATTTGTTTGTAATTTGAATGTAGATTTAAAAATCTCATCCTATTCGCCTTTTATTACAAATAAATAATTTTCTATTGTCTTGTAAACCCTCAACTAAGTTTATTACTTTCTATTAATGTCATATTAAAAGGACGAAGGACCTCCTTGAAGAGAGGAGTTAATGACTAAGGACTAAAGGCCGCAGAAGGACCCACGATATAAAGGAACCGATAAAACATGAATAGGGAGGGGGTTACCTTTTCCCTTAAGGATTTAGTTGAAGCGATTCGTAACCTCTCGGGGCTATCTCTTCTTTGGCTAATTGATCAACTTTTGAAACTTTTATTTATTTCTAAGACCGTTTTTGGTTTGTACTGCTTCATTTGTAACTTGTGGTCCCTTCCGTTTTTTCGTTTTTGCCATTTATATAATATCATACTAAATAGTGTAGAATTAATTCTAATCCCATCTTTATTGAAATATTTTCCATCATGAATTATTACTTATTAATGATCAAATGCGGTGTATAAATAGTTCCTGGGAGTTTCCGCATTATTCGACTGGATTTATTAGTATTTTTGACAAAAATAAAATTATAATTTTACATTATTAGCATAAAAGAACAAAAAATCAAAAACATACAACAAATTAATTGCTAGTATACAATAGGAAGATTGCAGACACCGAGTCTTGAGTCCCTAAAATATCAGTAAACAACTAACCAGTCAACGTTATGCCAATTCAGGTATCACCAGGGCAGAAAAAACTAACCAGGGCAGAAAATACTAAGATCATATATACGATCAAATACAGCACATCTCACATCAAGTCTAAAAATGAAGCAACAACTAGAGACAGCAAATCACTCTAAAACAACAGCTGAGATAGGTTATTCAATATTCAAACAGCTGATCAGCTGAAAACAGAAAAACCGTTTTTTTTTATTATAATAAAGTTCCTCTGATGTGCATTTTAACTTATTTTTTCTTTTGAATTCTCTTTTCTTTTTATAAATATATTTATTATTTGATTTATTTTTATGGTATTTTTATATTTATGGTTATTTGTTTTGCGTATTACGAGTAAGCTATTTGATCAAAGCTTTGATCAAAAAACTTAATCGTGTAAATCGGCCTGTATAATTAGTATCAATATCCAAATTCATTGGTATGTACGTAACCTCAAATATCTTTCTCTTCGAGCAATTCCTCTATTTCTGAATCCCTCGAACATTATCAAAATCAAAGGAATATTTAAATATTTTCGACTGAAGTTGATATAATCTTTTGTGCAGAGTTATTATATTAATTAAGGTAATTGAAAGTGAGCAATGAAAGGGTAAAGGACCTTTTATCCTAAACAATATATCATTTTTTGATGCTCATCCTCGATCTGACAATGCCATGATATAGTGCGTCAAATTATACCAAAACTTCTAGAAGGTTTTACAGATAACTCTCAAACAAATGGATGGATATGATTTTTATTAATATCATTTTTGAGCTTCTGCTTGTGATTAATATATATATATATATATATATATATATATATATATATATATATATATATATATATATATATATATATCTTTTATCTTTTATTTGTTTTCCATGAGACCATTCAAAAAAAGTGTAAAACGCTTTAACTGTTTGATTCAATTTAATAATGCAGAACAGTAATTTAATTTATTTAAATCGATTTGATTTTAACGCGATAAAGGACCTTTTAACTAAAAATATGGACAGTATTCACAACGATTCGACGCTCCATTCAGGTCTTATCAATTTTTTACTTCATAATAATTTTAAAAATGTTCTATAAGCACTGTGGAGTTGTTTAGAAATATAATAAAGTTTGTTGTAATATTTATATTATTTTTATAAATAAATCTATTTTATGTCGGTTCCCAATTCGACTTCATCCCGTCCGACATCGTTAAATGAATCCCATAAAAAATACACCGAAAGTGTATGTAAGTACTTGCGTGCGAGCATAGTGTTTCCTATCCTCTTGTTGATTTCTTTTTTTTTTTTTTTTTTTTTAAGAATGTTGACAAATATGCATATGATCAACATAGTCTACATAGTGCGAGATTCCTATTCCCTAAAAAAATCACCTCTTATTCATCGTTGCCACACCTCGCGGAACTGTTATTAACATATATTAATAACATACACCAGTTGAAATATTACTGTCCCTTTCTTTAGAATATATTTTTGACGTCGAGTTTTTAAATCGGGACGTGCTCTGGTGTTTTGTGGCTTTTGACTGCTTGAGTAATATTGGCAATGACATGTGAAATAGTTGGAATTGAAATGTCAGTAGCAGAGTTCGGACGTGTTGGAAATATGTAAAAAGCCGACCTGAGTGGCCTAACTGACAGGGGGCTTTTGAGGGGGGGGGGAGGAGGAGGTGAGGGGACTGCTAGGGTTAGAGGGAGGTGAGGGGGTTGCTTCGCTGGCCCCTGGGGTACCCCTCTGCCTTGACATTTATTTCCATTCTCCCGACCCCTTTATCCTTTATGTCCTTAGGGCCTTCTCTATTCGGTTGACATTTGGGTACGGCTCCTGTCATGCATTCCTTTATATATATATATATATATATATATATATATATATATATATATATATATAGTAATATTTTTAAGTTGGATATATTTAGGTAATGCTAATTTGATTTATCAATATTCCGTTAATCAATGAGAGGAAAAAAAAAAAAGAAAGTCCCCTATTCAAGTATCATAAAGATAAGATCACATAAGTAGAGAGCAGCGATAGCTCATCTCACATCAACAGCAAAAAAAAAAGATTAACCAAATAGAAATAGTATATCCCTAAATATACAGCGTCACTAAAAAATAATAAATAATTATAATAAAAACACAATAACAAAATTGAGGTTGGATCAGATTTCATTACAGTTTAAAATGTAAAAATTTTATCAAGTAAATACCAATAAAACACTTAACTTTAATAATAAAATAACAATAAGGGAGCCATCTCAGTCATCACAGCCATCACAGGTGAAACTCCAAATAATAATTATTTATTATTTTTTAGTGACGCTGTATATTTGGACTTGGTTCGGATTGGATTTAAATATGGCATTGTATGCATTTTAAATATTTTTTTAGTTTTTTAGTAAGTACATGGTTATTTATCAGAATATTTAAGTATATTTAATTCTGCGATATGTTATAAATTAAACTAAATAAGGGCCTTTTACAGAGATGCCTGAGAATGGCTTGTAGGCCGAAAATATACATCTAAATAAATAAAATTGCTGAAATAGCAACAGCCTGCCTTTATTTTTATTTATAAAACCATTCAACTAAATCAACAAACATATATGAAAAATATATTCGTTATATTGTGAATAATAAGAAATAAAGAAAAATATGTTAATTTATTAGAAAGAAGAATTATGAATTGTATGAAGGTGTAATAAAATACATGAAAAATTTTAATTATAATAACTATTAGAAATGGAGATTTAGGAGTTTGATAAGTATATCAAAATAATTATGATAATATTATTAATGTAATATATAAGTAGTATATTTTTATAGATAATATAAGTAGTTTATTCTTGTCTTCAAATTTAATTTTACAACAGCAATATTACATGTTTGTCACTGTTTTTTGAACAGTGTAGAAAGAGAAAAATGTAGAAATATTTTAATAATTAGTTTAAGTTAAAATTTGTTCTATAGCCTAATTTTAGAAAAAAATATACTTAATGAAAATTATAATTATAAACCAATATTTTCAGTTGCATCCACAAGTCCTCCTCTATATTTTCTATTCCTCCTCTATATTTTCTATTGCAATATAATATAATAGTTGATAGTTACATAAATATTTTAATTATAAATTCGTAATACAATATTTTCAATTGCACAAGTCCTCCACATCCATTTCGATAATTGTTTAATAAGCCCGTAGAACATGGAAAACTGGTAACTGAAGTCGGAATGCGACTCCAGTGAACGGTCAGGCTAAAGCGACTATCCACTATGTATCAGTAATAACATTTCTTCTAAATTATATTAATTTCTATAATTATTTATATATGCGAGTATATATTTATTCTATAAATGCTATTATTAATAAAGTTGATTAAGTAAATCGTTTCGTCCAATTATACGGACAATAACTATCAGTATTGTATCACCATTGAAACAATTAATGGAATTTTGAATTAAATGAATTAAAATCAGAGTAGAGATATTGGCTATCGCTTGTACAATAACTTGGGTAAATAAAAACTGATCCTAAGCGATATTTTTAGCTATATAAAATAATTATCGAATGTTTAAATCTAAACATTTTATAATTTCTTTTTTTTTTAATATACTAAATAACTAATGTTTTTCTCGCTAAGCTTATTTAGGTTTTTCAGTCTTTATTGATGCCTTAGTAGCGATCTGGAATTTGAATTTTGGGTTAGCATGCTGTCTTCAACTAACTTGTTTGCCCCAAAACCTTGGCACGATTTCTGAACCAAGTCCCACTTAGTTTACAAATGTAAATGGAAATATGTATGTAGGAACGTAGCGAGGTTACAATGGAGATATTATTCGTATATACATATAAATATTTAAAACGCTGCAAATTATTACACAATGGTTTATTACTTCCACTTATTTATTCCACTTGTTTATTATTCCACAAAAATATCTATTCTTTCAAAGTAAAAAATATGAAGCAGTAGGTACCAAAAGAAAAGAAATTTGAAGCTTGTCACAAGATGTTCGCCGTGAGAGTGCCGAACTGTGTTAATTAAAAAAAACTGCGTCAATGCAAGTAGGCTGTGATGTAAAATGATACAGAGGAAATATTTGATGTGCACTTCATTAGGAAAAAATAAAAACGAATTTCATTAAGCTATATCTCAGCTAATAATGGTCCGATTTAGGTGATTTCTAGTTCGTATTGTAGGGATTTTCGTTAGCTTTCGTTTAAATACAATTTTCTCTCTATCTTTATAAATGACCGAGTTATGGGCTTATTAGATATTTAATCAGTAATTATACAGATTTTTTGTTTTTCAATTTTCTTTTTTTTTTATATCTCGTTATGCTGATTCCAAAACACCTTACATTTTCTCTCTATCTTTATAAATGACCG
This sequence comes from Rhaphigaster nebulosa, assembly GCA_948150685.1. Lineage (NCBI taxonomy): Eukaryota > Metazoa > Arthropoda > Insecta > Hemiptera > Pentatomidae > Rhaphigaster > Rhaphigaster nebulosa. Next base: position 123,075,498 of record OX411311.1, read on the forward strand.
AGTTATGGACTTATGAGATCTCTAATCGGCCGCCATTTTGAAACAAACAGACGGATTATAATGTCGAGTTCCGAGGATCATCACGGGGTGACCTTTGACATTGGTACCGAATCTCAAGAAAATCGGTCCAGTAGTCTCGGAGAAAAGCCGCGGACGGCGTACGGCGTAGTGCGTACGGCGGACGGACGGATTTTTTTTTATTCGATATTTGGATTCTACGTATCTTGAAACGTAAAACCTCAAATTTTGAGGGGGGGTTACAAAAAAATTTTCTTTGGTCGATTCCAAAGGTCTATCATTGAAAATAATAAACCAAAAAATGAATATTATATAACTGACATGTGCTTTATATTTACCAGCTCCCCCCCCCCCCTCCCTCCTTCCCGCATTACGCTTTTCCTATTTTAATAAAAATAATCGAATTTATTATCCCTTATAAAGCAAAGATATTAAAATAATTCCAGCACAGGATTATTATACAGAAAAATATGCTAACATACTTATTACCCTTGAAACAATTATTATATTATTATAATAACATAATTTATTATATTATTAACATAACATTAAAATAACATAATTATTATATTATTATATTATTATAATAGCATAATATTAAAACTTATTATATTACCCTCTGGAAACAAAAAGTTCCAAATGTTCGTAAGACTCAAAAACTGATAACAGTAATACAAATCATAAAGCGCCGCCATGTCAAGTTTTTTTTTTTTATTTTTCGCAATATCTAAACAATCCACTCTTTGATAGCATAACCTTTCCACCAGCCCCAAAGGATTGATGGTATAGAATCTAACGGATAAATCTATTCCTTACTGCGAGATAAGGTGTAGGTAAGCTATAATTATAAGGAAATTTTAGTCACTGATATGATAACATTTTCTAGAAAATACCAATAATATTTATCTTCCTAAAATGCCTTGAAATATATCCAGAATTTCGAGGAATGATAAAAGATGAGAAATAAGGAATGGAAAATTCAATAAAAAATTAAGTAATATGGGGATCGATTTTATTACAATATCTTTTGGAAGAGGTGGAAAATGATATTTTGAGAAGGTATGTAGTATTTTTTTTTTTAAATAGGTTTTCTTACTATTTAAGAAATTATAAAAGTCAGAACTTGAAATATTGTTTGAACGAAACTTGTCAAATCATGACCAAGGAAAATAAATGTTTTTTTTTCGTTAGAATGCATTTGCGAGAAATAAGCCACCTAAGACACAGAAAGTTCATCTACCCATAAAAAATTAAATAATAATAAATTCCTCCAGTTAGATTTTGAATATTTATGATGCTATTCATTGAAAGTATTTTTATTTTAGAAAATGTGTCTTCTATGCATCCTATAGTGTATTTCTAGTATAAGTAGACCGGGAATATATATATATATATATATAATCAAAGGACTAACCGAATAAAATATAGTAATAGTACATTACATCAAGGCAGTTCGAATTGCTCAAATCGGAACGTCTTGGAGTTAGGGATTGATAAATTATTTGCCACTTCTATAAATTTGTTTTATTGAAAACTATTAGTATAACAGTATTAATCTAATTTAATATGTATAATAATATCAACTATATTTTGTATTGCTTATTTTTGAATTTTTTGTTTATCCAATCCTTAGAACTGAGGATGAATGCATAACATTCGAAACTAGTTTTCAATAAAACAAATTTATAGAAGTGGCAAATAATTTATCAATCTCTAATTAGATTTATCCTTCTATACCATCATGCGGATGTCAACTGGTCTTGGAGTTATATACATACTGTTCCATTTTGATTAATCTTTTTTTACCTGATGAGCTATCACTGTTCTGTATTCATATGATCTTGTCTTTTTCTATCATTATAATGCCTGCATAGGGGTCTTTTTCGTGTTTTATTTTTCTCTCATTGTGAAACGGAATATTGATTCATCAAATTAGCATTACCTAAATGTATCTTACCTTTAGTATGTCATTACATATATAAAGGGATGTATGACAGGAGCCGTACCAAATTGAATAGACAGGCCTGAGGACAGTAATATCAAAGGCCTCAAAGAGTAATATCAATATAACGTATCTCTTGCCTAACTCTTTTTCTGCCTCTTGTATATTTTTCATTTTAACTCACTCCTATATATATATATATATATATATATATATATATATATATATATATATATATATATATATATATATATTTATATCTGTAGGTATTGTACAAAAACACTTTTTCTTTATACAGCATTTTCTAATTTTGCTTGTTATGGTGGAGGAAGCTCGACCTTTTTTGACACCCTTGAAAACATAATAAAAAATTAAAATTTGTTGTTCTCACAACGAAGGACAAAAAGAAATTGAATTTCGCGCTCACTGGTCTGAATAATGAATTCCTAAAGATAGCGCTGTTAGCAAATTATATCAAGGTAATTGCAAGGGTTTTCCCACTTTTTCTCCCCCTTTTAATGTTTTTATAATTTTTCGGATCTTGTTATTATTTTTTTTTTTTTATAAAGCCTTCTTTGTATTTTTATTTAATTTCCTCGAACTTGATTAAAAATAAACAAAATATAAAAATAAATCATTCTAACATTTCTTTAAAAAAAAAATAACAATTTTTTAGGTTCTTTGTTGTTTAATATAAGCAATTCGAACTGCAAAGAACAATAGAATATTGCAATTAGATTTGTTGGAATTTCCGTAAATAGTTCAAGTCAAATTATTGCCATATAGTATTACATTAAGGAGATAACAGGAATAGGTTATTTCGTATCACTTGGAGATCTTTTATAAGGCTCTTTTTGTAGTATTTTCGCCGAAAATAATAGACTTTTGCACTGTATCGGAGTTTACTTGTGTCGTTTACCAAACCCCAAAACACGGCTTTGGAGATTACCTACATTTTGCCACTTCTAGCGGCGGCCTTTTCGTCATATTAGCTGAATTTCGGTATATATGATTGTTTTCTTGGCAGAACATTCCAAAGGAGTGGGAGTAAATTTTAGTAAAAATTTCGGCCTATCCGATTGTATTAGGGATTGATAAATTATTTGCCACTTCTATAATTTAGTTTTTATTGAAAACTAGCTACGAATGTTATGCATTCATCATCAGTTCTAAAAACACACACAAATTAAAAAATAAGCAATTCAAAATACAGTTTGGTATTATTATACATATTAAATTAGATGTTTTAAATCAGTTATATATCTAAATATATGTAAATATAAATCAGTATTATACACCTAATTTAATATGTATAATAATACCAAACTGTATTTTGAATTGCTTATTTTTGAATGTTTGTGTATTTTTAGAACTGAAGAAGAATGTATAATTATTTGAAACTAGTTTTCAATAAAAACTAAATTATAGAAGTGGCAAATAATTTATCAATTCCTAATTAGATTGATCCTTCTATACCATCATGCGGTTGTCAACTAAAGACTATAAGACTGTTTATCAATACCTAAAGAATCGTGAATATAGTCATCAAGAGGACTGACAAATAGATATATGAAATCTCATCCCAAACACATTCTAAACATAAGCGTGCGCAGCATCCTTTATTAGAGGGTGCACGAACCATAGTAACGTAGAGGGTGTCCTCCATACACCCCAGTATTATAAATATAAATCAGTATTATACACCTAATTTAATATGTGTAATAATACCAAACTGTATTTTGAATTGCTTATTTTTGAATTTTTGTGTATTTTTAGAACTGAAGATGAATGTATAACATTCGAAACTAGTTTTCAATAAAAACTAAACCCGTGAAGGTTCATTGGGTTCAGTACTGTTTCTAAGTCAACGGTTCTGCAAGGAGATGATTCGGCCGAGATCACACTCAACCGCCAGACTTTTCTCTCAATTAAGGGTACCCACTTTACAGAGGCCGAGTGAGCCCCAGGAGGGTCTCCCGATCCCAAAGGATCGATCTACGGCTGAAAACAGAATAAATAAATATCTGCTTCAGCCGTCTCGACCCCGGGACCTTGAGATTAGTAGCACAATGCCCTACCCACTGAGCTACTCCGCTCTCTCCATAAGAAGATTAATGTTTTTCAAATATTCTTTTAAAGCATTACCAAAGTGAGATAAAATGGTATAATGGATCTATTCCAGCCAGTAAAGATTTAAAGTTTAATAAAATTACTTGTACAAGTTTAGTTGTTAGCAATTTTTTCACGTTTCGAGCTCCGCAATTTTAAATAACTTATTTTTTTGGCTGCAGAGCTATAATTAAATTTTCAGCAATTTTTTCATATTCCAATTTCAGCAATTTTAAGCATTTTTTTTAAGGCCACAGATCTCTAGCTCCCTTCTTTTTTCAAAGGATGAATTTCGCGTTCGGTAATTTTTCTAAATTTGAAGAATCTAAAAAACTGACGACAGACTTGAGAAGTAATTGAGAATGAGACAAAGAAAGAAAATGAGTTATAATAAACTATAAAGAAATATATAAACCTCCAAAAACGCTACTACGTTACTGATGAACGTAAAATTAACAATGGAAGTTATTTGTAGTTGTATTCCGTGTAACAGTGTGACTTTACCTTGGAAGTGGTAGAAGTACTAGAAGGGAGGTAGGAGGATAAAACGTTGAATGTTTATTTTGTATTTTTTTCTCAATAGGTTTTTTTTAGGTAATTTATTTAAATCGTTTTTTCTCATTTTTTTTATTTTAAAAAAAACTGATTATAACGTGTGTAAAATAACTAAAATAACCGGTTATCTCTTATGACCGACCTGTTATTGTCATCCCTACTGCGAACTAATTTTCAATTTCTCAATAGCTTATTCTCATGGGACTAAAACTTGTAAGTATTGAAAAACAAATATAAAAATAATGTTGACAAATTTGACATATAATAATGAAAAAAAAATAAAATTTAGTTGAACTACTGAAAAACGACCGGGAATAATCTAGTTTTTGGTATATGGGTATATTATCTATTATATTATTAAGATCTTTATATATATTATATATATATATATATAAATATAATGTATATAAAAATAATTTTTTCCTATGACTTATTACCCTATAAATATAATTATAAAAATGAAGATCGACAAAATAATCTATAAATAATATTATTTTATATTTGTATGCATTATTAATTTTAATAAATTAATTTAAATGATAAATTGAAGTATAATTACATAATAGAAAGGACTGCAATAGAAAATTTCTTGAGTAAAATATGGGAAGAGTTTTGAAGAAAGTGTCTAGATAAGAGTAATACAGTGGGAAGGCCAAGTCTTTTATTTTTTGTCTCAGTCATTATATTACGCCTACTATTCTTTTAGAGCAATTTCTTCTTCTCTTTTTTGTTTTATTTTTTCCTTTTTTTTTCTTAAGGAGGGACCCGTTTTGTTTTTTCTTTTCCTTATTGTTTGAATTTGCAAGACAAAGAAGGAAACTCATTATCTTCCAGAAAACTTCCTAGGCCTCTTTTCTTTCGAAAATGGAATATTCAAAGAATCGTCCCAGGTGTTAAGTTTTTCGTTGCAAATTTTCGTGGATTATTATTCCTTGACTCAAAACTTTTTTTTTTTTCATTTCAGTTATGTTAATTAAGTTACCTACAAGTCAGGAACAATGAACTAACTTAAATTTATTTATAATCGAAAAAGTTTTTTTTTACTTATTCGACTATACTAATTTAAAGGAAGGTATCATGAGTTATAATTAATTTTTTTGGGCATAATAAATATGTAGCAATTTTTTACTAATTAATAAAATGCACTAATGGAAGTCTGAATCGCCACCATGTTCAATTTTTCCCCCTCCCTCTCCCCTCCCCGAGATTTAAGTTAATTTACACTTAGTTTTGGATTATTCTAAACAAGGCCTTTAGTCACTCAAACATCAGTTAAAAATTATTCGGTAGCATAGCATACTGTGTATTCCAGTTTCCTTCCGTGCGCACGAGTGGAGGGGTGATCGAGGGGTCACAGGTCAAAAGGCACCTGCTAATATACCAGTCTTTTATCTTTTGTACCATTAGAGTGTTAATTATTTTATTTATTTTTATAGAAAAATTATTTCAAATATCTTTTAGATAGCATATTCTTAAGATCATTTTTCAGGAGAATAAAGACTATTACCGGAACCCCCCCCCACCCGACTGGGGTGTATGGAGGACACCCTCTACGTTACTATGGTTCGTGCACCCTCTAATAAAGGATGCTGCGCACGCTTATGTTTAGAATGTGTTTGGGATGAGATTTGATATATCTATTTGTCAGTCCTCTTGATGACTATATTCACGATTCTTTAGGTATTAATAAACAGTCTTATAGTCTTTAGTTGACATCCGCATGATTGTATAGAAGGATCAATCTAATTAGGGATTGATAAATTATTTGCCACTTCTATAATTTTTCTTTTTATTGAAAACTAGTTTCGAATGTTATACATTCATCATCAGTTCTAAAAACACACACAAATTCAAAAATAAGCAATTCAAAATACAGTTTGGTATTTTTATACATATTAAATTAGATGTAATATAAATCAGTATTATAAAACATTTATGAATTATGAATTTAATTAAGACAAGAAATCAAATACATGTGTGCACTCACCAAGGTTTAAATGGATTATATCAAACAGAAAAGTTTGTACTGGTTTGTTCTCTCACTGAACTATCAATGAAAGAAAGGTATGATGTTTATAGGTAAACGGTTTAAGGGTTGGGGCTTTTCCAGTAATTCCGGTGAGTAATTTTTTTTTCTGTTATAGATCGGAATACATTTAAGATTGGACTATTGGAGATATTTATTTGGTCGTTTAAGCAAAAAACTGGATTGGATTTGAAGGATTTTATTATTTCAAGTGCTTCATATATATTTAATTTGAGGCTGTTTTCAACGTGATGTACTATATTAATTTAACTCCTGAGTCTTTGATGAATTTATGTTATGTTTTTTTTAGATTTAAATGAATTGCAAAGTTGGAATTCTCTGTCTTATTATTATAATGTAGGTATATGTTTCTTTAATCTCTAATTTAGTGATCTTACACTTTTTCACGTGTATTTGGCTGCACAATCATTACAATTTAGTTCATATATAGGAATGTATAATTCGTATATGAATGTATAACATTCGAAATTAGTTTTCAATAAAAACAAAATTATAGAAATGGAAAATAATTTATCAATTCCTCATTGGCTTTAGTTACTTGGTGCTGAACTTTTCTCTGGATTTCTACAATCTTTTCTTTTGTTGTTGCGAGAGGGTTGGGATAAAATGATATTTACGCATTAAATTTAAAAACAGATTATAAAATTTTTAATGAAGAAGATGCCTAATCCTCGTTATATAATAGCTTGCACACAAGAAGGATCTACATTTTTATCTTTTTGTTTTAAATTAGCATCCTTCATTGAAATTAAAGGCAATAATTTTATTTTATATCCCATCAATATAAACAATGCATTACCGGCATGAAGAGATGGCTTCCGAAGAACATGATACTGTTGTAAGTTACAACGGCATAAGATTCACTCAACTAACTCATTTTCAACCTTAATGGAAGTTATATATAAATTTTGTCCTTAGGGAAAGGGCTTGTTGGCTGGCAGTCTATAAAGGAATTTGACCCAAGAGAGACCCTCGCCGCAACTGCCAAAACGTGTTAGCAAGTTGCTCCATCTCGGTGAGAGGTCAGCTGTGAACTTACAAATTACATTTCCTATCCGTTGACCTATAACGGTTGTCCCCTCTCTCTCTTCCTAGATTGGTTAGAGTGTAACATAATGTGTTATATTGTATATAGTTTAATTTGTTTTCTCAATATGCTTATATATAATGTATTTTAATAGAGTAGAACAGAAGAAGAACTTTATTCTGGGACTAGGTCCATTATGAAAAACACAACCGAACAAATAAAACAGTTTACCCTTAAACTGTTTACCTATAAACATGCTACATTTCGTTCATTGTTAGTTCAATGCGAGAAGAAACCTTTACAAAGGTTTCCTGTCTTGATGATTTCCTTGTTGATGATGTCTTGTTGATTTCCTGTCTTAATTAAATTCATAATTCATAATTGTTTTATAATACTGATTTATATTAATCTAATTTAATGTTTATAATAATACCAAACTGTATTTTGAATTGCTTATTTTTGAATTTTTTGTGTGTTATAAGAACTGACGATGAATGTATAACATTCGAAACTAGTTTTCAATAAAACAAATTTATAGAAGTGGCAAATAATTTATCAATCCCTAGATTGATCACTCTATACCATCATGCGGATGTCAACTAAATAAAACAGAAACAAAGATTAGAAAATTAATGCTTACAATATTTTCAATAAAATAAATAAACAAACAATATAAATTCTTGTCTTGAAAAACATAATTAATGTGAACAAAAAAACAATAATTAATGTGAACAAATAAACAATAATTAATGTGAACAAAAAAACAATTATTAATGTGAACAAAAAAACAATAATTTAAAAAAAATAATTTAAAAATGAGAGAAAATGAAAAAAACAAAAATAATGAGCTGATTAGCAAAGCTGAGGCTAGTGCATTTAAAAATGTTATTTATTTCTGATCTAGATATAAATCTTAAATTGATATTTCGTAATCAGAGAGCATCATTTTGAAAAGAAGGTATACCAAAGGAAGGATTTGAATGAATGAGTATAGAGAAGAAGCATAAACTATTATTAACCTACTTCAAAAGAGGAAAAAGGCTTCTTTTTCTTTAGTCCTTTTTTTGTTTGTTGGTGTGAGATGTGGTGTCTATAGTCTGCATTTATGATGCGTGGTTCTGTAAAAACGTCGACTTGTTATTTATTTACTGGCATTTGAGAGACTAGGGCTTTGTTTTGGAATCGTCCAAGAATATCTTCATAGATGAAATTGTTAAAAACTATTGTGGGCCAGTCAATGGACGATGTAGAACGAAATAATGGGACGGCCTTAATTGACTTCAAGTCTTTGTTTGGACTAGTTTAGAGGTAAACAGAAGAAATGCCCACGGATCTAGGAGCAGAGGCAAAGAAATGAGAGGGTGAAGAAGGTCACGTTTTCCGGTTTTTCGTTTATATAAATCTAAAACGGTTGGTCCTAGCGTAAAACATTATGTGTAAAAAATTAAGAGCATTAAATATCCTGCTAGAAAGTTCTTTTTTATTTTTTCTTGTCTGTTATAATTTAAGAGTTATACGCACTTCAAAGTTACAAAATTGAAAAAAAAAAAAAAAAATGGTCACTGTCTCCATGGCAACTGTACTGTACTTTTCCTTTTATCATCTTTACCATTGGTATTTTGAAGAGCTTATATTTCTTAAACTATAATAGATACGAAAAAAAGTAATAGGACCATTCTTTTAGGAAATTGAATGCTTTTCAATCATTTAAAATAAAAAAATTTAAGCTACGACCAATCGTTTTCGAGATATAACGAAAAACCAAAAATCATGACCTTCTCTCCCCCCCCCTCCTGTTTTGCCTCTGCTCCTGAACCCGGAGAATTTTAGTATTTTTACCTCTTAACGTGTTCAAATAAATCCCTTTAGTCAATGCAGGGCATTCCTTCATTGCCGTATATACTCTCCCCTTTTGAGCATTCATTGACTAATGTAAGTGATTAACTAAATAATTGATCACTAATAAGTGATTGACTAAATTAAGTGATTTTTATTATTAGTTTTAAAACGGCTTATGCCCTCCAATTAATCACACCAGTGGCGTAATATTAAGCATTGTGATTACTTTTAATAAAACAAAAATATTAAAATCGTTAAAGACTTCATGTTAAAAATGAAATAATATGGAATCCTTGTACAAGAATGAAATATGGAACTGCTCATTCATACCGACTACTTCAAAATTGATTAGATAAACGCTCTAAACTTCTAAGTGATGATAACCGTATCAGCAATCTTTACAATCTACAATTCTTCCTAGAAACCTTATAAGGAACTCCATGTTATGTCCAATACGTGCAGCTTATTTTCGTCTGGACTATTTTGAACCTGCTTCTTGAAAATGGGGGCTATAAATAAAAAATACTTAATAAATAATATAGATATTAATAAATTAAATAAAACTAAGTAAATAAGTATTATGTTTTGTGATTTTTTGGAAAAATAGCGGAAAACCGCTCGATCCGAATCGTGAATGATAAAAAATACTAGCAACAAAAATAAGGAAATTACTGCTAGTATTTCTGAGTCTTGGATTTAAATAACCATTGCCAACAACCATACTGATAAAATCAACGCAATAAGCCTTGTCCCTTCCATAGATATGTGGTTCCACACCTCATGATTCCTGAGCCCTGACCCGGTCGCCGCTGAGTGGGGTTCGTGCCGACCTCCTCCCGGCCATTATCGCCTCCATCTCCTTCCCATTTCCATTCCTCTCCCTTCTTCATCCACCCTTAATTAGGCTCCCGGTCGATACTGCCGATGCCGGCCGCCTACGTGGGCTAGCTCCTTCGATAGGCAATTGAGAAGTAACTTCAATGTAGGATTGTGTTTTTATAAACTTATAATAGTTTATGTTTAATTATCCCCTAAATAAAAAGACATTCAATCATATTACTATGCAGATTTTCAAGCGGTTTTAAGTTTATGAAATATTATACTCTGAGAGAATTCAAATCATCAATTTCTTCAAAGAAATTCCAAGTACTGCATCATTTCCTAGACACTATAATTGTGCTAATTTCTGTATTAGTTCATTTTTATTTATCATATTTTTGTTCTCTATCATTATTTTCCTTGTTCAACTCACAACTGTCTTGGTTTGGTATGTGCATGCTGACAGTTGACATTTGTAAGGTTTCTCTATCCTAATTTCACTTCTCTATATACTAGTGTACCCGAGCGAGAACTCTCGCATTAGACATCTATCCTTCTTCTAATCCCTAATACATTCCAAAACTGAGCCATATTAGAGGACACATGTTTATTAGTATAAACAATATAATATTACTAAGAAAAGTTATTTTTTATAATTTTTATCACCAAACACACATTTGGTGAAGCTACATAGTTTATAATGACTATGTAAACTGAAGTAACAGTTTATAATTAATAAGTAATTAGCTTTCCCCACTGGAAAATATCCCTTCAGTTTAACAGTAAAGCGATAAGACTCAGCTATACCAATTTTTACTTCCTTGCCCGAAGTAAAGGAAGTATTGTAATCGCGAAAATTTTCGGTTTTCAGATTTCAACGGAAATATCCATTTTGACTATCCCTGAATCCATTTTGACTAGTTTCGTCGTGGCTGCTATACATATGTACGTTCGAATTTCGCATAACTCAAAGACGGTTAGCCGTAGAAAGTTGAAATTTTGTATTTAGGATTGTTGTAAAATCTAGTTGTGAACCTCCCTTTTTGGTCACTGCTTGATCACCGGAAATGGTACTTTACTTGAAGGTCATAATTGATTTCCATAAAAAATTATATTAAAATACTTTGCAAAACTTCTCAAATTTGGTATTTATAACTTATATATTCATTTAAATAACATACTAGATTTTGGTCTAAATTGGAAAACCGGAAGAGGTACTTTATTTGTAGGTCATAGGTCATTAGACTTTCATCAAAAATTATATTAAAATATAATGTAAAACATCTCAAATTTGGTAAATTGGACTTTTATACTGATGTGAATGTATTTACTATATTTTGGTTAAAATTGGCGAGCCGAAAACGGTACTTTACTTGAAGGTCATAATAAGCTTACATCAAAAATTATATTTAAATTAAATACATAAATCATATGTTTTGGTAATAAAGGTTACAATCGCAATTTGGTTTCCAATCCAATTAAACATTTTTATTACTTGTTTTAAGCGTTAAAATTTAGTGTAAAATACTGGTTTTCCTCCCTATTTGTGTGTGTGTGTGTGTCATAGACGAATGTCGCGACGCCGAGTGTTGTTTTTGAGATACTGCGATCTTCGGAAACTCGTAGCCAAATTCAGGATCACTTTTTGAGCCACCAATTTATAGTTTCATACGCGTACAAGGAAGTCATGTGTTGTCCACATCAGATATTTATGTGTAGTATTAATATTTAGCTGTTTCTTTAGGATTAGACACAGGAAAGAAATCCTAGATAATTTCCCACTTATTAAAAAGTTTTTGTATACAGTCTCAAAATGCTTCCATAGATATGAAATCGTCATGACAACGGCACGCACACAAAATGGCATATGGCCCGTGCGGCTCTATATCTTGCGTTACCTCGAAACCGGTAGGTTTTAGGGCTTTAAAACGCTGGATAGATCCCTTTTGCGGCTCTCAGGAGCGATGTATTTTAACGAATGATGTGTCAAAAGAAAGGGAATTTCATGGAGAAGCGACGAATCTTAATTTCAACTGTTAGATTCTCTCTAGGGCTTAAATAAAAGTGATGAAAAAACTGGGAGGTTTCAAAATTCTTACAACGATGAGTCGGCGGATCGAAGCAGGATTGTTCGGGTATTATGACAACTTACGTTCCCTTGGAACGTTTTGGTTCTGTGTTTTAAAGCCCTAAAACCTTCCGTTTTTGAGATAATACACTCTATGAAGCTGAACGGGTGCCAGACTTAATGGCGCTGCGTGTCATTCAGATAGCCGGGCGTATCACTGCCTGGATTCTTATAAGTATTAAAAATCCGCCTTCCTAAAAAACATACAAACTGATTTACACAAGTTTATTTAATAAAATAAACATAAATATGAAAATATTCTCCAAAAATACAGAAACAACAGTTTAGCGATTTCTTAGGAATTTAGCGAGGAACACTTAGAAAAATGAAAATTAATTCCATTAATTCTGGAAATAAAATTCTAGCCACCACAAGTAAGAAATTTCAAAAAATAATAATAATAATAATTATTATTTCCTATAACATTTTTCAGTTAGAAGCTTTTTTTTTTTTTTTTTTTTTTTTACAATCAGAGCATCAATGTTAGGCTTGATGTTGCTTATCTTGAAAGTTCTCTTCAACTCTGAGTGCTTTCCTGTTTACTACGAAAACGTTGATTATTTTTATTAATAGTAGCTTGTGTTTATTCATCTTATCATTGATAAGTTCAAATTATAGCTTTTAAAAAATTGTTATCTCTCATTGAACATGTTAAAAAGCTAATTTCATCTATGACTTTTTTTGCTTGATCGCCAAACAACCTTGAATGTCCTTGGGCACCTCCATCTGTAAACCTGAATTTATTCCATCTACAGTAAAACTTCGCTATAATGCTCCCGTTTATAACGATTCCCCTCCTTTATCGCTCTTTTTTCTCGGTCCCGCTCTCAGTTGGTGGGTTTCCTAAAATTTAATCGTTATAATAATCCGATTTCTCGGTTATAACGCTCTGAATGAATTTTTTCATTTCTTAATATTTTTTTTTATAATGTTTTATCTTGTAAATATGAAAGGAAAGAAACAGTAAAACGGTAAAAAAACAAGAGACTAATTGATACCACAGACGTAGTTCCTAAGAATGTTTAATTTCTGTTTAGATGAGATATTTCCATAAATTGAATAGATGTTTTATTAGCTTCAATCAATTTGCCTTGAGGTCAATTAAAAACTCAATCGCTTTTTTTTTGTATTTATTTTTTAGATGCTTTTTCCTCCTCTTCAGTATCTAGTATACAAATAATGAATTATCATTTCTTATTTATATATATATATATATATATATATATATATATATATATATATATATATATATATATATATATCTACAATTCATTATTTTTACACAAAATTCTGCTGAACCAGTCAATTTATAAAATCTAAGAACAATTTAATAAATTTCTTATCTACAAATGTCTGGAATAAATTTAAGTTCTTCCTTTACCTTTAAAGTGTTTTTTAGTTATTTTTTTATCAGTAAATTTTCTTTTTGTTGTATTTTTTCCTTTCCTAAAACTAATTTCATGAGCATGTGAACTATTTACTATATGTCTACTTAGTGCTTTGTGGTTTCTATTATATTTAATTGTGTAGATATGAAATTTATTAAATTGTTTTTAGATTTTATAAATTGACTGGGTCAGCAGAACTTTTTGTAAAAATAATATGCCGTGTGTGTATATATATATATATATATATATATATATATATATATATATATATATATATATATATATATATATATATATATGAGATAAGCTATTGCTCTTTCTACCGTGTAGATGGTTGGGGATAATACACCTAAAAGCTTTGAAATTAGACACTTGTCAATGTCAAATACATAAAAACATCCATTAATTATTCAAGGCAGTTTTTAATGCCAAGGTTAATTCCGCCATGGAAGATATTTGTTCGAAAATTTCCCATTGGGGAATACGCCTGCAGCTGAGTTATGGGTATAATATATTTAACTTTTAATATTGAAAGGAGCGCTCTGAATGGTTTTTGGTAGAATAATTGTAAGGTTATCTTTTCAAAACTGCAATTGGACCTTTTCAGAAAAAATGACCCATGTATTAAAATTAAATATTGCGTATTTTACTCTTTTTTTTATGTAAATTTAACAATTTTGATTTTTGTTGCGTAAAATTGCGTATTTTGCAGAGAGTTTTTCTTTTTTTTTTTGTTTAATTATTGTAGATTATTTTTAATTTTACGAGCATAAAATTGAACTTTTGAACCAATTTAACATATGTGTGTATATATATATATATATATATATATATATATATATATATATATATATATATATAAAATATATGTATATATACATATGATATGGATCAATTTATTATGTTTATTCTTCTAGATGCTGAAGAGGGGGACAAAGAATCCCCGAAACGTCTAAGAAATAAATGCAAAAAAGCTATTGAGTTTTTAATTGACCTCAAGGCAAATTGATTGAAGATAACGATATAATGTGGAAGGTCAAACATTGAAAATAATTATGAAAGGTTGTTAATTTTATGAATACGGTTCAGTATTGAGCAAAGTATAATTCCAATTCCCTTTACAATTTCTTACCAATTGCTATAATTTGGAATTATATGAATAAAATTACTTGAAGAACCACTATAATTGTAATTCTGGACCACAATTACAATTACAGTGATTCATCAAATAATTTTAGTTATGCAACTCCAAATTTAATATTTGGTAAGAAATTGGAATTGTAATTACATTTTTCCCAACACTGATAAGGATCCGATCTTGGCTTCGGTTGCTTCGATTTCACGTTCAAGAAAACATGAAACGAAAAAGATTTTTTCGCATCTAAAAAAAGAAATAATGAAGACGAAGCATTACTGACGATTCGCTCATATTTTTGATGTTCTTCTCAAGTGAAATAAAAAACTTTTGAAGAAATAAATAAATCGGAAAATTCTGTTTTTAGAAATACTTTGTTGCCTCAAGCAGAAAAAAATAATAACAATAATCAAATCGATGATTAATTTAAATCAGAAACATCAAAAATATAGATGTAAATGGGTTTTTATTCGTAGTTTAAATAAATTAATACAATTTTTTTTTTTATTGGTTTCACTGTTATAGCGCTCTTTTCCTCTAGTCTCTAGGAGAGTGTTATAACGAAGTTTTACTGTACTTGGTAAATTAAATTAAACGGACCAGAAGAAAGTTCTTACAGTCCATGAAAGGATTTCCTGCCTTCTTCCTCTGATTCTTAAGAGCACCTTAAAGCTGTGTCCCATTATCATTCCCTAAGGATCCAGGAACGACGGGAATATCTCTGGCCAAATCATACGTTAGATACTAAGCTCTCTGCCTAAATCAAATTTAACCGAAGGCAGGTAGAGATGATCTCTTTGTGATGGGGAACCTCCTGATTGATTTCCTCTACCTGTACCGCTTCGGTAATGGAAGGTGTAAAAATAGGAAGCCTTGAGTGGGAACAAAATGAAACTTTAAGAGTCAGGTCACGTTTTTTTTCTCCTGGCAATAAACCTTTTCCTAAAGCCTATTTATTCTCTGATGGCGTAGAGTTATTTTTATCTTACTTTTATATTTATTTTTTGTCAATGGCTAATGTTCTTTCTCTCTCTTTTTATATATTTTTTTATTTATTATCATTTGTTCACTTTGGAATTCATATATACATAAATCTTTGTTTTTATGTTGTGAATGCTGCGTATTATACCGTATATTGGGGTTCCTAGGCCGTGGGACGCGTACCAAGGTGGTACGCAAGGACGTTCCAGGCGGTACGCGAACAGACAAATAAAATTCATGTATGCAAACATCTTTTCAACATGTTCAACGAGGCTTAACAATTTTAAAGAAATTATATATTATAAGATGAATAAATAATATCTACAATTAATAAAAATTATTCATGATTAATTAATGGCAAAAGCACTGAGTGTTAAGGAGGAACGGTTTTGTTAATGCCATTGTTTAATGCTATGCGATATCAACTTCACTTCAGATTTTTGAATTTTTGAACTTCATTTACTATTTATTATTTACTTAAGCATATTTACTGTGATATATGTTATTGTGTTTGTTTAATAAACTTTTGTAAATTAGTTTGTACTTGTATTTTTTTTATGCTACGTACAATTTTTACTTCTAATATAAGAACAGGCAGTGGTACTAGGGATGTTGAAAAAATATCGATATATTTAAAAAAATATATCGATATTAAAATTTGAATTTCGAAAACAGATATTTTTTAAAAAGGAGAAAAATGTAAAATAAAAAAATTCTACTAAGACTTATGGTGTGGTGAGTTCGTGTTACTATCTATAGTGACTGTGTTCTAGAGATGGGATATCATCAGCAAAATATCGATATCGATTAAGAACACATCTTGATAATATCGATATTTCAAAATATTGTTATTTCTTTATCAAATTTAAAAAACTAAACAACGTATACGAATCGGAAGGAGAATAGAAAATTACCTGTTTCTTATTGCTTAAAGTCTGCTGTAAATAAACTTATCTTATCTGTAAAAACAATATTTTAATGATGTCGCTAGTAAAATATCGATATTACCTATAAAAATAATAATTCAATTATATCGGTACAGAAATATCATTATTACAAAAACAATACCTTAATTATATCAGTACAGAAATATCGATATTATAAAAATAATGCCTTAACTATATGGGAACAGAAATATCAAAATTATGAAAACAATGTCTTAACTATATCGGCTTAGAAATAGCGATATTTTAATTATAACGTTAGAAATTTCGATATTATAAAAACTATATCTTAATTATATAGTCACAGAAATATCGATGTTATAAAAACAATGTCTTAACTGTATCGGCATAGAAATATCGTTATTATAAAAACAATATCTCATATTATAATAACAATATCTTTATTATATCTGCAAAGAAATATTGATATGTCCCATTAAAAGATCCTTGAAAGATTAAAAAAAATTGTTTATCGATTTGTCGAACTATTTAAAAAATATCGATATATTTTTTCGATATTCACATCCCTAAGTGGTACGCCCTTACCATACGCTCTGGGATTTCCTGGGTTAGATAATTTACAAATCTTTAAAAGGGTAACCATGAATAGAGGGAAAAACCTCCTATACCTATATGAGAGGATTTGTGTTGGACCTGTTCGTGTGGATTTAGGTGTTGATGGAATCTCTCAGTGGGGTGAGATCTACAGGCAACGATTGTTGGTGCAGGCATCGAATATCCGGTTTCGCTATGACTTTTATTATTATATACAAGTTTTGCAGTCTAACTTCATTCTTATACTTACGTAGCCGACACGAAATGAGGCGGTTGGACATTTTGTCATGTTGCCGGGCTTAAGGTACGTTTTCCTCGGTGCGACTATCACGACGATCGTTTAACGATTCAGTTATTAGGATCGTTCAACGATAATCATACAGCAATTGGCGTTACTATTGATTTCATTGATATTAAGTGTTATTTAAGAATAGTGTAGGCATTGAAATAATTGGTTTGAGCATTATTTATTTTATTATGACGAACTTTGAAACGACAGGTGAAGGATTCCAAACCTTTTGTCAGTGATAGTGAATTAGGTTTTAGACCTAGAACTGGCGAGGCCAAAATTTCTCAGACCCGCCTAATATCGTGTCGGCTGCTATAGCTGCTATTTTATCAAAATGTTCACAAAGCTCTAATGAAAGCTCTCTCGTTTCTAATGGATTATAATATACTGATACAGTTTTTTAGTGATATTTAGTTTTTGTTTTAATGCTACCAGTGTAGTTAATTCCGGTATAAATTATTGCTTATATAAATTATCACTGGTATGCAATATGATACGCTTTGGGATTTGTTTTTGTCCTTATATCCAGAATAAAATATAGTTACTGACCGTGGCGAGGGGGTTAGGGTTGAAGGAAGAAGAGAAGTTGGCCACAGCAAGAAGTTGAGAACCAGTGTGTTACTGCCGGAAGTTGATACAGCTCTGTCATAACAGTGGTCGCGCCCCCCTACAGTCAACTTCTGACCGCGTTGTATTTCAACAAAGCCCGCGACAAAAGGTTTCAGTGGTAAAGGATTTGTTCTTTGTCACTTCTACTTAAAAAACGATACAAGTTGGTTATTCTATGACCATTTTTTCATAATTAAACCACTTAACGAATCCGAGACCTATTCCATTTATTAGTTAGTAGCACGTCGTACAAAGATTACAGGAAGTATTTTCTACCGAATATTATCCAATACAATAGAACGCAGCTGATTGCATTATTATGGTCGACAAATTATTTTTATTTCTATAACATTCTCCCCATTTTCTTCATATTTTTCTTTTCTATTCAAATTTGTTTTCTTCAAATTCGGCATCAATATTCCATGAAGCTAAAAAAACGATTTGTACGTAGGGATTTTTAGTTTCTAATTTCTATCCAAGATGGCGGTCGTTTTAATTATTAAAAATGTATTTGTTTCGCAGTGACGACCAAGTGCGTTGTTTGATTTTCTTCAAATTTGTCAAAAATATTCCTTATAGCCAGAAAAAAAGACTCATTCGTAGGGACTTTTATAAAAAATCACGACTCAAGATTTCAAAATTTAAAATTGTTTGAAAACATAATTAAAGTTTTTTTTTCTTCCCTTTTGTATTATCTCTTTATTAAAACACGCTGAACATTCATAATATCCTACGAATGGGTATTATAATACAATATAATTTATTAAAAACATAATAATTAAAAAAATAAAATTACATATTGGCGGAATTAATTATTTTATATTAAAACTGCACTAAATATTGTAAGGTTATGATTGGAAGACTCCGAACACAAGTCTTCAAGACCCCGGCAAACAACCGGTGAACATTATTTTCTATGTTCTGTTCTTAGTTCTTTAGTTTTTTTTATTCTTTCTATCCATTTGGCTTTTGGTAAAGCACCAGGTGTCATACCAACTGATGGAAATAATAATGATGGTGGAGAGACTCTCTCATCTTAATATTTTGCCTTTTATTCATTTCCATAAAGGAAGAAGGATAAAAAATTAAATAAGTTTTAGGTTTGTTAAAAACAATTTTTTTGTGCGCATTTCATATGAACTAAAATGATGTATTTCAGGTTTAATAATAATGTACTTAGCATCACTGATAACTCACTTTTGAATCTATTCCTTTCAGGGAAGAGGCAAAGAAAATAAAGGTAAAGAAAATACGGTGAAGATAAAGCTACCGCCATAGTTTAATGTGGAAGTTGAGTAGTAAATTTTAATAATAGACCCCATAAATTTTACTTAGTCTCCGAATTCAGTCGGTGGATATTCCAGTAGATTCTATTGTTATAGTTCATTTTTTTTTCAACCAAATTTATAGCTTGATTTTTTTAATATCGATTCATTTTAGTCGATATTATTATCGATCATTGCCCATCACCACTATACAGGTGCTCTCCTAAAAAGAAAAGTAATAACTCATGGAAGTTTTAAAAAAGTCCTTATGAACATGGGTCAGTAAATTATGTCTTGACCAGTTTACGGGCCAAAACTTTTTTTTTTTTGGCATTCCATTAAGAAACGATTTATTGCATAGAAAAATCGAATCGAAACTTCAACGTCATGTAGAATTAGATTTGGTGTCGAATGAGACCAATAACAGCTCGATAGATATAACTCGCGATCTTTGGTAAATTGTACAAGTTAGCACTCATATTACTCAAACCAGTGGCGTAGCCAGGATTTCGTTTTACAGGCGAGAGGGGGGTTCCATCCAAGGGTCTACTTTTAAAAAAACCACCCCCACGGGTATGCAAGGTAGGAGCCCTCTTTAAATATAATATTTTCTATGGTTGGTCATATTATTTATGAAATAACATTCAAATAGTTTTATAAAATTATTGTTTACAAATGAGAATAAGGAAAAGTATATTGCAATTTCGCCGAGGGGGGACCCAGAACCTCCTTTTTCGCCTTGGTTACGTCACTGACTCAAACCGTACATTAAATGAATATCCGGATATTCCAGGTTGGTGTACCGTTCAGCCATTCTCAAAGCAAAGAGCAATTATTTAACGGAACCACAAACTTATCTTTAATAATTCTTTGAAAGCGTGCATGTCTGTTCATCACATCGCAAACAAGGGCCTTACTTTTTCTCTGCCGATTAGGCACGGACGTCAAAGCTAAGTCTTCTGGTACAAAAGCACAGAAATGGCTAACCCCCTTCTATTGAATTCAACAACCTGATATTCTTAGTATGTACGATCTTCCTTATCCTTTAAAAAAAAAATTAAATTAATTTAAAAATCAGGGTTTAATAGCGACGTAGAACTTGAATGTCATTTTGAAGATCATGTCGACTCCGACAATTTACTACAGATCGTGTGTTTGATCTATCGAGCTGCTATTTCTCTCATTCAACGCCAAATCTAATTCTCCAAAAAGCTGTTTTCGATCCATTATTTTTTTTTTCCAATTAGTCGTTTGTACATCGATTGCTAAAACATGTCGAAAAAACTACTTTTTTAGTCCGAAAAATGATAGGATTTTTTCTTCTTATTTTTTGGGAGGGGGGAGAATACCCTGTATGCTAATGGATAATAGATGAAACGTTTGGGGTAATCTGGTAGTTCATTATACCGGCTCGTTAAGAAATTCATTAGCCTGGCTGATGGATTCACCCTTCCCTGAACCGCTTGGTAAATATCTTAACGAAAGTTGATACGAGAACTGTATAAATTTGCGGCTCTTAGCCTCCAACACTTCGATGAAATATTCACTCTTCGAAGTAATTTGTAACCTTTTTCGAGGAGTCGGTGATGCCACCGCAGCCCTCTAGATTAACACATGGGATATTTATCGTCGGCCATTTTAATTAGGGCACTCTTCGGATCCTGCGGCTGCTTCATCTTGCTCTATGGTTTATGTATGTGTGGATCTCGTTTCCTCCGTATATCTTCTTCTCTTGAAGAATATGGTTCTCATACTTGAGATTGTTTAATTTCACTTTCATTTAATTATGTATAAAATAATATATGTGTAGTAAAGGAAAATATTGCGATAGTGAAAAATTTCGAATTCGAGTTTTCAACGGTAATACAAATTTTAAGGTCCCCTGAGTTCAAGTAACCAAGTCTCGCAAAATAGTCTGTGCTAGCGTGTTTGTGTCCGTGTGTGTGTATGACAAGTCTTGTTCCAAAACGAATAGTTGGACTTATCTGAAATTACGTATTTAAGGTAGGTATAAACCTGCGATGTTATAGCAACGTTTTCACAAAAATCGACTTATCATAAGTGCCACTTTTCGATTTTACAATTTTCGAAAAATAGGCTCTAACAATTTTGATCAATCGCGTCAAATTAATGTTCAATTGAATGCTCTTTAATACCAGCTGGGCCTTATCCTCATTGAAATATTCTGACAGGGCTTCAATGTTGAATTTTCAAAAGGGCTTCCTCTGAAGTACCTATAATTTTGTTTATTTAAAATAATTAACCATCTTCCATTGTTTGTAATAAAAAATATAAATATTTATATAAAGATGGGGGCGAACCTCTAAGAGCCGAGCTATTAGAACTCTGTTAAGAGAAGCAGAGCAAATCGGCTTGCAAGTTAATGACGATAAAACAAAATATATGATAGTTAGCCGAAAAATCCATCTCAACAATAGTATCTGCGCGGATGGCCTGTAGAGCCAACCGAAAAAAAAATAAATATATACATATTTATCTCGTGCGCCTGCTGATCCCGAACAGCCATAATCCGTAGATCTTGACCGGTTTGTCACTGTCCTTGAACCCGAGTGAGTCAGTGGGAAATGGTGCTGAATCGGCCCCAATGGGACCAGTTATGGAGCTATAGATAGTCTGCCGCTGCACCATGGAAACCATGGTTCTTAGCAACGTGAGGCTGGGTGACCCACTCCAGGCTGTCTGTGCTCCCGCAAGCAATATATTTCTCTAAGAACACCAAATAGCGTGGCCCAAGATCTTCATTGTCTATAGTGCCAACAGAAAAAAAAAAATGTGTATATATATATATATATATATATATATATACATATGTATATATATACACATTTTTTTTTTCTGTTGGCACTATAGACAATGAAGATCTTTATATATATATATAAATATATATCTTTATATATATATATATATATATATATATATATATATAAATATAAACTATGAATGAATTTGATTATTAACAAAGGGAGAAAAAAAGGATAAATATTTTATAGATGCATAATATAACGTTATAAAGCTAAAGATTTTAGAAAAAATAATTTCTAACAAATAAATACGTAGAAAGTAATGGACAATGAACTTAAGTGATCATTATATTTAATGATTTATACTTTTGCATTATTTAATGAAAAATAAATTTTTCCTTGGAAAATTAAATATGGAATTTACTTCAAGTAGCGTGGTAGGTGAATGCTTTATGATGCGCGCACTGCACCAGATTTTTTTTTCATTTTCAAGTTGTTCATCTATTAAAAAAAAAATTAACTAAAAGATCTCTGAATTATAATTTTATATTTCTAGTTCGAATTAAATATTTCAGTCCATTGCTCTTACACTGCCAAAATATTCCCGTCCTCGAAACCTTCGAAATTATCTTCCAAACGTGGACTGAGTAGTATTACCAAGATCAGATGCTCTCGGGGAATGTCTTATTAAAATTTCCATTCGCGGAGGGTCATCGCAACCCTTACGTGGACAGAATTTGTAACTTATGTTCATAAAATAATATCTCCCACAAGTAGTCTTAATGAAATATGCCATTTTAGTTTTAATTTTAAATCAAAATTATCCATTTAATTATCATAGCCATTTCGTTTTATCTACAAGCGCAATTAAAAGATGAATCAATCCGGTATTTAAAAATTAAGCTATTAAAATGAGAAATATAAATAAAATACAGATAAGAAAAAAAAATAATAATATAGAAAATCATCATTACAAATTTAAAGGTCTGATTGTGATTATTAATAATATTACAAAATCAATAAAAGTAGAATGCCATTGTTGTGATAGTAATATTTTTATTATAACATCATACACATACACACCCCAAACTCTTATATATTACTTTATTCAATTTTTAGGAATAATACTAAACAATAATAATTACTCAAGAGGAAAAAACAAACAGGGCTGTAATAAAACAATGGAACTACTTTGTAGAAGGTACTGAAAAATTATTTTTCAAAATTGTTTATATTTTTTGTGACGCTGAAACCAATAGATGAAATCTCCAATGTGTTAAATCTTCATTTTATAATTTATTTATAATCTTTAACCAGATTTATTTTATTTTTTTAATATTAAAGGATATTTTAGTTAGAAAAAAGTAAGTGCGGTGCACAAAATGCAAGAAATGGTCTCATGCTGACTGCACCAAAGATGTTTTATTTTAAAATATAAAATAAAATGTATATAAATAAATATGGCCTCAACGATTAGTAATATATTAATTTGTTTTATAATATAAGTAATATAAGTATAAATAAATGCATTTAAAATATTTTTTATATTTTTCAGGACTTGGTTGGAGCCGGGCGATGAAGCGGTAAGGTGGGCAAGGCTGTGACATTACTATGGCTACCTCCGCTCTAGTCTGCATTAATTTAAAAACAAGTGAGTCATTAATCGATTTTGTTTAATTTTTAATTATTTACTTATTTACGTTTGCTACGTTATTTGAAAAAAAATATTCCAAATTATTATTATTATTAAATATACTGCATTATTATATTTTACCTCTATCATCATAAATGGCTGGGACATGGATGAATGAAACCTTTAATGGGCCGCCATTTTGAAACGAATGGCGGATGCCAATGTCGAGTTCCGAGGATCATGCTGGTGGGACCTATGACTTTGGTGCCAATTCACAAAAAAAATCGGTCCAGTAGATTCCGAGAAAAGCTACGGACGACCAGACGAAATTTTGAGGGATTATTTATTTTTTTCTTTGTCGATTATAAACGTAAATTATTGAACATAATTAATGAAAATAAAATATATTATTTTTTGGCTTAATGATGGAGTCGGATAGTCGAATAGACAAAACATGGTCCTATTAAACCGTTGGACTAGTCCGTCATTATCTTTTTTATAAGTTATTTTAATTATTTTGCCTTATATTGATTGGTTGACCTAAAGAGATAAATAGTTTGTTACTTCCACTTGAAGAGGTAAAATATTTCTAGAAAATATTTTGCTGTTATCCTCATATTTTTACTTCCTTGTACGAAGTAAAGGAAGTATTGTAATCGCGGAAAATTTTCGGTTTTCACATTTCAACGGAAATATCTATTTTGACCATCCCTGAATCCATTTTAACTAGTTTCGTCGTGACGTCTGTACGTACGTACGATCGTATCTCGCATAACTCAAAAACGGTTAGCCGTAGGAAGTTCAAATTTTGTATTTAGGATTGTTGTAAAATCTAGTTGTGAACCTCCCTTTTTGGTCACTGCTTGATTACCGGAAGTGGTACTTTAATTGAAGGTCATAATTGATTTCCATAAAAAATTATATTAAAATACTATGCAAAACTTCTCAAATTTAGTATTTATAACTTATATATTGATATAAATAACATACTACATTTTCGTCTAAATTGGAAAACCGGAAGCGTTACTTTACTTCAAGGTCATACTAGACTTTCATCAAAAATTATATTAAAATATAATGTAAAACATCTCAAATTGTTAAATAGGACTTTTATATCGATATGAATGTATTTACTATATTTTGGTTAAAATTGGTGAGCCGAAAAGGGTACTTTACTTGAAGTTCATAATAAGCTTACATCAAAAATTATATTTAAATTAAAAGAGAAATCATGTTTCGGTGATAAAGGTTATAAACGCGATATTTTTCCATTCTAATTAAGCAATTGTATTACTTGTTTTAAGTGTTAAAATTGAGTGTAAAATACACCCCCCCCCCCCCATTTGTGAGATCAACAAGTCTGCAGCATGAGAATAACATATTAGTTAAGTGGGTTTTCCACTTAAAATGTCGAAACTGTCGATTTCCAATGATTTATCCAGTGATATTGACAGTTTTATTGTTGTCACGGAACATGGAGAAATATCTTGGAATCTGGTTACCTACTGAAGGAAAACGACATATAATAACGGAATGAGACCTCCAGTAACAAGTGTGTTTTTTTGTGCGTGTCAATAGATGGATGACGGGACGCCGAGGGTCAATCTTCGGAAACTAGTAACCAAATTCAGTATCACTTTTTGAGCCACGGATTTATAATTTAATAGGCGTACAAGGAAGTCATGTGTTGCCCACATCAGATATTTTCATCTAACTTTTTAAAAATAATAATCATACATTTTCAAGTTTAATTTAACCCTAATTTTTAGATTCCTTCTTTCATATCATCTTCTCTAGTCTTCTTTTCGAATATTTTGCCCATTTTTAAGGGTGTGCATTTAATTTATTTTATAATTTTGTAATTATATTGTAGTGTAGAAACACTTATTTATTATTTATTTTTTTTCAGAATCTGATATCGCTCGTCGCGATTTTAAAATGTTTATTCTTGTAGACTTCTCCCTTAAAAAAATTAAAATTAAGACGGGATATATAGGATATTGAAAAAAAAAAAAAAAGAAGGCTGTAATAAGTAGTATTACTATATTACAATATAAATACAAAATTATAAATTAAATTAAATGTGAGTTCATGAAAATATTGAAAAAGGCCGAACCATAGACAAAAGAAGATGAGATGAAAGAAGGTATGTAAAAAATATGGTTAAATTAAACTTATTATTACGAAACTCGTTTTGTCCTTGGAAAATTGATGACTTATTAAACAGGGATTTATTTTATTTTGTTTGAAAGATATAAATTTTTCTGTTTTCGATAATCGGCTGTATTATTCTCCTAGAATTATTCTTTTGATATTTTAGATCTGCTCTTATTTTATTTAATGGACGATTTAAATACAAATGTTCCGAATAAAGCTTTGATAAATTTTATTCGATTTTCTCTCCAAAGATTTCCAAGTGTACTTTTTACCTGAGATTTATCGATTTCAGGATTCATTCAGCTTACTTTTTCTCCGTGCTTAGTATCGATAGAGAAAATCGAGTGTAAAATTCGATCCTATAAGATGGTTATTCAAAGGTTTATGGCGCGTAAGTAGATGGTTCTAACGGTAGGCTTACAGGAAGCCCTGGGTTATAGACTGTATCAAGGCCTCCTTGAATATACGGAATCTATTTTCTATAGGAATTGTAAGGGCATTCGATCTAATATATTATCTCATGTATTTATTCAACTTCCCTATATAATTTTTTAGTTTTATTTTTTGTTATATATAAGGCGGTTAGTGTCTCTGTTCTTCACAAATATTGCTTATTTTTCTCTGAAATTTTCTGTTTTAAATAGATTTAAAATAAAACATAAACAGTGAAAGAATCCTGACCTTGGCAAATAGCTGAATATAGAACTGCCAAGAGCTTAGCCTAGTTCTACTATCGATTCCTCGAATGGGAAGATAAATCGAGATGCATGGCTTCTCTCAGAGATTGATGTTAAGAGGCGTGGTGCTAAATTTTAAATTTGATACCGGCGCTAGAATCAATTTATCATGAATTATTTACGAAGCGGGGCCTGAATCCAAGACCTAGGAAACTTTATGGGGGTTGTAGCCCTCTTATACGTATTAGGACTAAACTGTTATTTAGGAGAGTTGTCCTCAGATCATGGTGACTAGTTCTTGTTTTTTATTTCATTTTCGAATTTATGGTTTATTTAACTGAAATATTTTATTTTGACCAAACGATAATGAAATACTTTATTTATTAAACAAAGTAAATATACCGGTTTCTCTGTAATATTTCGGAAGTGTTTTTTTTTTCGTACAATCCCCTCCTTCAATTATTTAAAAACCCAAAAAGTTGGAAAATTCGATTTTTGAAAATCTACTTCAAACTGCTAAAATAGTGTTGACACATTTTTCTCAATGAATTAGTAGGTAATATTTAAAACTAATACTTTGAATAAAGATTTTTAGAGATTACTGAAGTAAGATTTGTTTTATATCCACATATCGTTTCTCTATTTCCATATCTATCAGTATCTTAAATGTGCAATATATTTTTAATGAATTAATCTATCCTCATTTAATTATAGATTTATTTGATATTACAAAAATTCTTAAAAAAGGCTTAAAATAAGTAATTGTTTATGTGTATACAGTCTTATTAGGCTTTTAATTAAAAAAACAAATACATTTTTTTTAATACTCTGATTCAGCTAAAAGCTGGTGATAAAGAGATGTTAATGAATATATGTATTTGAGTGTGAGAAATTATTCTTATATTTTAAGTATGTTATATCAATATCAGTTTCAATATTACTTTCTGTTATAAATATCTCAACTTGAAGCTTCAATAGCTAAGTTTACTGGATGAGCTCTTGTTTTGAATCATAATTTGGTCTTTGAGATTTCCAGGTAGACCCATGGTTTGAATTTTTACCACCACACTACCTGGGGGTAAACCACAAAAGATAAACCACAAAAATATTTGCAAAAGATATTTTTTTCTAAAATCCTAGAAATTCAATTACACACATAAAAAAATTAAATAAACTTACTATAGGTTATATTCTGTATGATTACTTTCTTCTTGCATTAATTATCTTTTATTGCTTCTTACATCTCCTTTTTCTCAATGTTTCGGACCATTTTTCCCCATCATCAGGCTATTTCAATTAGTAGCATTCTTATTATTCCTTGAACCCATTTTTTTTATCCATATGTATTCATATTTTGTCTGTTTTTTTAAATTAAAAAAAGGTACATATTTTCCCTGGAATATTAATACTGTTTTATATCTACTTTTCAATATCGCATAACGTCTTGAACTTATAACATAATAACTGAATACATAGCACTAGAATAATTAAAGGAGTAAGAGGATGTAAGAAGAAATAAACGAGAATTAATATATAAGGAAGATGTTCATTCACAATATAAATTATAATTTAGTTATATGATTAACTTCTAACATAAATTTTTTTTTAATTAGTTAAATAAATAAAATTATGAACTCCTTTAATTAACAGTTAATCTTTTAATCGCACATAAATTCAAGAAAACTAATTTCATTATTGCTATTTTTTGTCTTTTTTCTAATATTATATTGGTGCAGGTTTGTATTTTCTTTTTCTTAATTGGTTTATTGATCTTATATGCCCCAAATAGAAAAGGTGGATATTCTACGTTTCACCTTTCTGTATTCATTATTTTAAATTGTTGCTGTAGGTCAGTCATGAAATAAAATTCGGCCTTACCTGAAAATTTATATTTGATTATTTCAGATATTGGCGAATATTGTCAAAGTTATCAATAATATGATCAATATTATTATTATGGCCTTTCAAGTTAAGAAATTGAGATTTTATCGATACAATGTGTTTAGAAAGTAAAGAAAATTATTCCTGTCAGATCCCATCATTCGCTAAAGGTAAGTGAAAAGTTAAAATCTAAAAGAGTTGGGAAAATTAAAATATTTCATAAAATTCATAGCTGGAAAAATTTAATTATTTCATAAGATACATAGCTGAAAAAATTAAAATATTTAATATAGTTGGGAATTCCTGTTGGGAAATTTTAGATTTTTTCTTCTCTCCTTTCAATAAATTGCAGCAACATCTCTAGCGAGGCATGCAATGAAATAAAGACAATTAGCATAGCATTATTGTTTATTAATTTTTTAATGTTTGAAATTTCATTATGTTCATTTTTTGTCACTATTTATATTGTTGTATAGAGTAATATTAATTGTTGTTTACATAGTATTTTAGGATATCAAGAGAAGAAACGCACAGACGTTGTTTACACCCTAGTTTAGTACAAAATTGTATGAATGGTGCATTTATCTCTATTACTTATTGCCCATTAATTTGGCCGATTGTAATTTTTTAATATAAAAAAAAATACCTTACGATCATCTCCGTACTCTTACAATTGCAATGATGATGTTACATTCAATTTTCGTGTTTTCATGGAGATAATGCATTGTATGATAATAGGTTGTTAATTCTTAGAGCTGTTGCTCATTCAGATTCCATTTATAACCACGAGCACATGATCTTATTGATAGGCACAGTTGAAGAGTTTGCTATCAAAAGTCATTATATCCACTTTTGGAAAGTTATTACAAAAAAAAAAAAAAAAAAAAATTACTACGAGGACATTTCATGGAGATAAGGCAAATTATTATTGGAAATATTGATTTCTAGCATCTATTTGACAGAAGAAAATGTAATATTTGAAAAAACTGAATTATTTTTAGGTGTGAAATATTACTATATAAAATATTTTTTATTGAGAAGTGGATATATTAACTTTTGGTAGAAAGCTCCTCAGTTATAAAAAATAAAATAAACAGTGGATTATGCATTTCAGTATTGTCTGTATTGTAACAAGTATTGTCTATGAGAAGTGTATTTAGGTATCTATTTGTGTTTAAACTATGGATAAATTAAATCATATTTTGCAAATTATGTAGTATACAATATTTTATTATTATGATTAATCCATTAATAAAATAATTATCGGAACAAAAAATCCTACATATTTTCCATTGTTAAAGAAAGAAGTATTAATATTGATGGTTGCATCTGAGTAATTTCTTAAGCCAAACAACCTAATCTATTAGATGTTTATTTATTTTTCCACTTAGCTGATTTTCTTTTCTTTTTTATTTTATTTTATTTTACATTTTATCATAAATAAATTCTGTCTGATGAATTAAAATAGTTTCTAAATATGTTTTTGCTATCAACTGGAATATCGATATCAGATGATTATCCACCACTGCCTGTTATATCAGATGGCTTTATCACGCGTGACATGCCCCTTCTGCCGGAGGCAGGGGCAGGCACTGGAAAAAGGCGGGCTATGAACAGAGCCGACCGGAAATATAACAAAGAGGTCGTGGAAGAATGGAAGCTTCCGCTGTTTTGTGGTCGATGTCCAGCGAGGTCTCTACTACGTCCTTTGACGCTATTCGTGGCACACTTGGGCATAAAAAATAAAAAATGAAATAAACAAACTAAAAGACATTTTTTATTTATTCAACTAATAATGAAGATTGGTAATAAGTTTTACTAAGGTGTTTTACATACAGCATACTTTTACCATGCGTATCATATTAAAGTCATAAAAATATTTGTCGATAAAGTTCAAAGATTGGAGTCTTCGAAGATCCTATAAGGTGACCATGCGCAAATTCACAATTCAGAGTCTGTAGAGAATAACTTATTTTCATAGTATTACTTTATTTCTGACTGCAATAGCCTTTAATATTTATTTTTTTATCTTTTATCTGTTAGTAGATTTGTCTTACTCATAATTTTTGTTCTCATCCTGCTCGGGCTCCCTTCTTCGTTTGTGTTATCTTGTCCTTTGATAATGTATCTATAGTAATTTATCCGATAATTTACCAGTGGTTTTGATAAGATAAGAACAATCTTTTGAAAAAAAAAATATATGCAAAAGTGAACAAAATCATTCAAATTAACAATTCTTGAGGAATCAGGTATGTAATAATTAGGTTTATAAAATATTAGCTAAACCATTTTGCACACTTTCTGACTTCTTTTTGTAGCTAACCAAATTTTTCAATATTTAGAGAGAAAAAAAATACATTCTTGTTTGTTTTCTTCTTTTTACTTCCTTATACGAAGTAAAGGGAGTATTGTAATCGCGAAAATTTTTGGTTTTCAAATTTCAAAAGAAATATCCATTTTGACCATCCCTGAATCCATTTCGACTAGTTTCGTGGTGACGTCTGTACGCACGTTCGAACGTACGTGCGTATCTCGCATAACTCATAAACGATTAGCCGTAGAAAGTTAAAATTTTGTATTTAGGATTGTTGTAAAATCTAGTTGTGAACCTCCCTTTTTGTTCACTACATGATTACCGGAAGTGGTACTTTACTTAAAGGTCATATTAGACCTTCATCCAAAAATATAATTTAATAAAAATGTAAGACATCTCAAATTTGATAAATAGAACTTTTATATCAATGTGAATGTATTTACTAGATTTTGGTTAAAATTGGTGAGTCGAAAAGGGTACTTTACTTGAAAGTCATAATAAACTTACATCAAATATTATATTAAAATTAAATACAGATATCATATGTTTCGGTAATAAAGGTTACAAATCTAGTAACATTGACAGTTCTAAAGTTGTCACGGAACACGAAAAAATCTCTAGGAAACTAGTTACCTACTGTTAGAAAATGATATATAATAACGGAATGAGACCTCCAGAAAAAAGAATATGTGTGTGGGTGTGTGTCAATAGATGAATGTCGCGACGTCGCGTGTCATTTTTGAGATACTGCAATCTTCGGAAACTAGGAACCAAATTGAGGATCACTTTTTGAGCCACCGATTTATAGTTAACTAGGCGTGCAAGGAAGTCATGTGTTGTCCACATCAGATATTTTTTTTAACGTGGCAATAAGTTGGTAGTAAGTATGTAACAATGTAATTGAAAGTAACGAGTTTAATTAATTTTTTAGTCAATATTTTTTTAAAGTTTATATTTCATTTCCTGAGAAAATAAATGTTTCATTATTGTTTTATATCCGTCTTATTTCACCTATATATATATATATATATATATATATATATATATGGGTCATTCTTCGAAAAAAGAGACATTTTAGTCCCATGAAGAAATCGGGCTTTTTAATGTATCTGGGAGAAATATTTTCATTGGTTTTGATGAATTAGTAGATTTTCGATTGTTTTTCTTAATAAGTAAAATTTCTTCCAGGATCTATTATTACTCTCTCATTCGAAGGATTGTAGGGGAAAAATGATTTTATGATATATTTCTAGCTATCGAGGTTTGAGTTTTTATAATTTCCTGTATTTAATATTAATATTGTATTGTAATATTTATTAACCCCCTATATTCTTTTTTTTTTTTCTCAGTGCTATCCTCTCTGTTGAGAACTACTGCTTACTTTATCAAGGAAATATACAAACGGGTGTCTTAATTGTGAGAGCTTTTGAGAGTGCATTCTTGTCGAGATGTAGCCACTTACGCCTTTGGAAATAACGACCTTTCCGCCTGGACTCTGCTTGTCGGTCATTAGTGCGAGTGTTCACTGTCTGTCTAACGACTTCAACTATTCTTGTGTAGTTTTAGCTAGGAATTCATTGCTGGTAATAAATGCTAATTGTTTTAATACTCTTTGATGTAGAGTGCTATTATTATTAGTATTATCGAGGAATAATGATACATCTTTACTTATGAAAATAATTTGTAGGGAAACATTAAAGAATGGAGTACTGTGGCGCCCGGTGTACAAAGTGATTAGGAACATTTAAAAATGGGATAAATAATTCTACTGCACAAGAAACGTCAAGAAGTGGAGTTGTTTCAACATAATTGACCGAAATGTTGGATTGGAATCCTTAAGTTTGTGATATCATGGATGTTAAAAGGACTTGTTATACCAAAGTTTGCTAGTATATGTTTAGTTCAGTTGGTTTAGCCATGTCTCGAGAATGTCAGAGGTGATGTCTGAGCCGGATATTAGGTAGAAAGGGAATAAAGTAGACCGAGAGGAAACCCTGGAAGGAAGGAATCTAGGAGGGCTGCAAGAAGATAAATATATATATATATATATATATATATATATATATATATATATATATATATATATATAAAATGGAAGTATTATTACTATTAGCATTACTAATATAATTTTTCCGTATTCCCCACTACTCAATAAGTTGGACCTACGTAAAAACTACGTATTTAAGGTATGTATATTCGTGGGATGTTACAGCAAGTTTTTCGTTAAAATCGACTGATCGGAAGTGCAACTTTATATCATCGATTTTAAACTTTTTTACAATTTTCTCGAAAAAGGCTCTAACGATTTTGATAAAACTTGCTGAAAGTCTTCTCCTCAGAGCCCTTTAACTTTTCATTTATGTAGTACATTACCGAGGAAATGCAGCGAAAAAATTTATGATGAAAAGAATATTTTATTTTTCGCATAACTTAAAAAGTATGCATTTTATGGTTAATTATGTATTAAATCATATGAAATGTAATTAAATTATATAACAAACAAAAAAAAAAATCATAAAAACCAATCCTAAAAAACAAAAGAACAGTTATTTAAATCGGGCATTTAATTAGTAAATATACAGCGTATCTCATAAGGACTACTAGAGCTTAGATGGAGAGTCGAGCGCGTTCGGAAGGAGACGAATACGACCGAATCTCCTCCCACCAAACCGCTAACCTATTGTTGACAATACGCTGTGTAACAACGTATTGTAATAACATAAAAGGAGAAATTAACTTAATAATTTCTACTGTTATATTATTTAATGATAACAAAATTATTCCATGGAAAATAAACTGAAACTTTAAACATATATTTTCAGCTTGACAAACCAATAATATTTAGTGTACAGAATTGGGGTATTAAAGCTATTTAAAAAACTAATGTTATATACTTTTGTGAGAAAAGTCTTGAAGAAGTGCATTCTGCTTAGTTTATTTCAAGTAGTGTTTATGTGAAATCTTTAAAATAATCTTAAAGGTTACTATTATAGTTTGGTGAGGGAAAGTTGTGTGATGCGCGCACCGGGCTCCAGATTTTTATTTTATTGGTTGCAGTAATATTATTTTATGGTTCTGGCGCTAATGAATTAGATGTCAACCATCCGTTGTAACAAACCTATTAAACACTGTAATAGTTCTAAAATGAAATTCTGAATTCTGAATTGCTTATTTAAAATTAGCAAAGTATAATGATGATAAAGATATATGCAGTCGTGAAAACCATTTCCCACCGAGTGTGGCCTAAAAGCTACAATAGAAGCCATTAATTTCCTGGCTCAATAGAGCTCCACATAAAACATTATTCACGATAAAAAGCAGCGACTTCCTTTTTTTTTTTTTATTCCGGCTAAGGTAGTAATAAATGCTGCAAATTGTAGAGAGCGAACACAGAACATTATTCGCTAAAAGTCGCAAAGTGAAAAATAACGCTAATTACTAACACTGCTCTACTAAGAGTCAACATTGTACCCGCCTCTCTCCCCCTCTCTGTCTCCCCTTTATCGTCAGTAATGGTCCAACAGCCTTTGATATATGTATTTAGTCAAGGTTTGAGCTCAGGTAGATGAGATCATATATATATTTTGTTTTCTCGTAAAACATAATATATTTAATATATAATAGATTTATAATGAAACTATGTATCATTTAATTGCAGTATGCTTTATTTATTCCTCACTTAGAAAGCATTATTACATACCTCACGTCAACAACATCATAGAAGTTGACATCCGCATGATAGTATAGAAAGATCAATCTAATTGGTCAGTTGACATCCGCATGATGGTATAGAAGGATCAATCTAATTAGGGATTGATAAATTATTTTCCACTTCTATAATTTCGTTTTTATTGAAAACTAGTTTCGAATGTTATACATTCATCTTCAGTTCTAAAAACTTATACAAATTCAAAAATAAGCAATTCAAAATACAGTTTGGTATTATTATACATATTAAATACAGAAATACAAGAATTGGTGAGCACCAACCTGTATTTGATTTCTCGTCTTAATTAAATTCATAAATGTGTTATAATATTAATTTATATTAGATTTAATTTAATATTTAATACCAAACTGTATTTTGAATTGCTTATTTTTGAATTTTTATAAGTTTTTAGAACTGAAGATGAATGTATAACATTCGAAACTAGTTTTCAATAAAAACAAAATTATAGAAGTGGCAAATAATTTATCAACCCCTAATTGGATTGATCCTTCTATTTGCTTATTTTTGAATTTATGTGTTTTTAGAACTGAAGATGAATGTATAACATTGGAAAGTAGTATTCAATAACAACAAAATTATAAAAGTGGGAAATAATTTATCAATCCCCGATAACATCATAGAAAGTCAATTTCCTACAATATTAATTATTGAAGACCCAGCAAAAACTAATGTATTACTATATAGTAGACTGTTTAAAATTAAGATCTTTCATTATCAATGATTGTGATATTTTTTTATGATCGTTTATTTTTATTTTTTATTAGATATTATTTTTTATAGTAGCAAATTAGTTATTTGCTACTATAAAAAATGATATCTAATAAAAAATAAAAATAAACGATTATAAAAAAATAATATCACAATCATTGATAATGAAAGATCTTAATTTTAAACAGTCTATCAAACAGTCTATTGGATCAATCCAATTAGGGATTGATAAATTATTTGCCACTTCTATAATTTTGTTTTTATTGAAAACTAGTTTCGAATGTTATACATTCATCTTCAGTTCTAAAAACTTACAAAATTCAAAAATAAGCAATTCAAAATACAGTTTTGTATTAAATATTAAATTAAATCTAATATAAATTAATATTATAACACATTTATGAATTTAATTAAGACGAGAAATCAAATACAGGTTGGTGCTCACCAATTCTTGTATTTCTGTATTTAATATGTATAATAATACCAAACTGTATTTTGAATTGCTTGTAGCAAATAACTAAGTGTTAACTAAATATGCACTTGAAACTGTTCATATACATAGTGGGCTGGATTAAAGAAACTGTAGATAAACTATTGCAAATGCTAGTCCATCCTAAACAATATTGTCTATTCATTCAATAATACAAATTACAAATAAAATACAAATACAAATTGTAGGGTGTTAATACTTCCATCTTTCATGGTCAAGTATTAACACCTTTTGAAATTAAATCTGTTTGAAAATTGGAGTGGACTGTATAAAAAAAAAAGAATATTTAAGACAATAGAACTATGGATTACTATATTTCTGAATTACATGCGGAATGGGGAAGCCAAAATTTGAACTATGATTATGAATTATGATTAACAGGGTTAATTCAATTTAGAAAGCAGGGCCTATTGAAGATGATGAGCTGTCGGAAGATTATGTTGAAGGTGGTGAATAGTGGCAGATCATGCCAAAAAAAAAAGGGTGACTTACTCCGTTTCATGAGCTTTGAGATTTCTTGAACTTATACTCTTATTATTGCCTGCAGGCCTCGTCTGTCTCTCTCTCATCTCTTTTCTCCTCTATGCCAGGGGAACAGCTTCTTGCTCTACTCGTTCATCGTAGAGTAGCTCTGAAGAAAAAAAATGCTGTCTGTCTGGACCTTCAGATTTGAATGTCCAAAACCTGAATCAATCCTGAATATTCTGGTCTTTTTAAGCCCCCCTATTCCTTTTAGTTCCTACAGAG
Organism: Rhaphigaster nebulosa; assembly: GCA_948150685.1. Lineage (NCBI taxonomy): Eukaryota > Metazoa > Arthropoda > Insecta > Hemiptera > Pentatomidae > Rhaphigaster > Rhaphigaster nebulosa. The sequence continues at coordinate 123,112,247 of OX411311.1, forward strand.
GGCGCTACCATGGCCTAGCGGTCTCAATTACAGTGAGATGACGTTCGCTTTTCATATTTCGGAAGACGAAACAAATTTATCGCATAAATACATATTGAATATAAGTATATAAGTTATTAACACTAGTAATGTTTATTGTGTTGTTTAGCCAAGCCAGGCTCTATTTGTATGGGGAACTCCCCAAAGACAAATACAATTTCCGTTCTATTCTAATAGATTTATATACATCTAATATAAATTGTCTATTCGAAAGTACATTATTAAGAAAACTGTTTATTAGATCAGTTATACTATTATTATTAAGATTAGAAATACAAGTCTCAAGTATCTCAATTTTCCGTAAGTAACTAAGGTAACTGATATTACCTTAAATACGTAACATCACTTTCTTACTCCTTTTCGTTGAGCTACACTCACACACAAAAAATATTACGAGGCTTGGTTATTTGGAATCACGTGGTCTTAAAACGTGTATTTCCGTTGAAAACTTGGATTCGAAATGTTTCTCGATCGCAATACCTTCTCCTTTTCCTCTAACTGTATATTTCGTATAAAGATACGACTCTCTCTGTTTGCTATTTATATTCATAACCTTCCATTATTTATCAATCACTCCCAATACTATTTTTATGATGACGATTACCGAATATATCTGTCCTTCCCGCCTTCTGACCTATTATAAGCCACAAAAAAATCTCCACAAGAAGTTTGAATCGAATAAGTGACTGGGCTTTAACAAACAAGCTGAAGTCGAATGCAGAGAAGACAAAAGCAATTGTAATAGGTTTTAATCAACTCCTTAAAACTGTTCCTAAATAATACACCCATAAAGTTCTAATGAACTATCAAAAACCTTGGATCTTTCCTTATCCGATCCTCATCCATTCCTCCTTCCACTTGTCGCTTCGATACTCTTCCCACCTTTAAATTCCGCCTATTCAGTAACTTCCTATCCATTCAATTCCAAAAGAATGGTAAGTAGTTATTCCTTGTTATCAATTAAAAGTTGTGCCTAATTAGGTATTAACAGATTTCCAAAACATTTGTACTTTTTTAATTATTATAACTTCATTCTCTCACCTATATTTATTTTCAATTTATTAATATTTGAACTTTATCTTTGTTTTAAGAATCAAATGTTACATCATTATGATTTTGTTTAATTTCATATTTTTTTTTTAAATTATTTCATTTATTTATTTTTCTTTTTTTATTTGTAGATTCTCTTGTTCCTTTTTATTTAACTCTTAGACTTTAAAGTTCAACAATATTACCTGTAATGTTATTCTAAAAGGGCATGTCCCAGAATAAATAAAGAATTTATTAATACAAAAATAAAATAAAATAAAAAGAGATATCGTATGGAAGTTGTAATGAATTAGAAAGCACATTTTAAAAATGTTCGTTGTTTTATTTAACTAATAAATTCTATTCCTCTTCGCTCCTCTACATCACAAGTCCTCCTCAGTCAGGTTCCAGCGACGAAGGGAACTCCAGAACTAGGCCCAATAGAGGAACTTCTCCAGCCTATGTTGCATGATTTTGAATCTGATCTCCTGGGCATTGTCGTAATGGCGACTCAATATTGTCTTGGCATGGTCGGTTAATGTAGTAGTCATGGTTACCAAATTGTCAGGGGAATATACTCCATTTCCGCAGCTTTGGTAGACCACCTGCGACGGAGCTATGTCCATCTCATCTGCTGTAGGGAAACTTAGTGTGAAATCAACATTGACCAAGCAATCCGTCCATTCTGCGATCACTGGGCTGTTAACATTTAAATAATATGCATAAATCAATTTATACATCAATTAATTCGTTAAAATGTTAGCTTATCGAATTTTTTTTTTTTTTAATTTTTCGTTTCGACGTTTTAAGTTCATCAAATTGATTATTTATCTCTAGTAAATAATTAGATAACCATCGTAATTTCATTTATTTACGAAGCCATCATCGTCTTTACACGACGCGCAGTCCAAAAAATTGTCGATTTAGTGGCAAAAATTCTATAATTCTTGATTAAAAGACGATAAACAAAAAATTCTTTTTTCGTTTTCATGAGCATGGAATGTCCTTTAGTAGTGAGATTGAAAAAAATTATATAGAGGGTGTCTGCGGACCTTTGAAATTAATTTTTTTCTTAATTATCTCATCAAGTTATTTTAATTAAAATAATTTATTAAATATAGGATCAACAAAAGGGGAAGAAATTAACTAATATTCTTCTCTACGCATATAATTGCCTTTTTCAGGTATTTACTTCGTATTTACAGGTATTTACAAGATTTATAAATAATTTTTATTTGGTGAAAAAAATATTTAAATTAACAATTTAATATTTTTTTTTTTATTTAGTCGAAATTTACTGTGCTTACAAAAATTATAAATGACAAATAAGATAACTCGAAGCATATTTTAGGCTCATGTCTAAGTTAATGCCCTAAAAATATATGTAATTTTTAAAAATTACATATCTCCAAATCTATGTTAACACTGATTGATCGCATTTGGCCGATAAAATTATATCATGGTATTTTAGTACCATCTACTACTGTGAAAAAAATTAAAACCATCTGTAGCCACCTAAAATTGTTTTTTTTTTATTATTATTATATATATATATATATTTTTTTTTAATAACTGAAATATTTAATATGGTTAAAATTACATCGCAATTGTTATTTAATATTTTTACAGACATTTCCACATTTCTAAAATATAGTAAGCGTAATAAAACAAATAATTAAAAAAAAAAAAACATAAACATTTTAGGTGGCAACAGATGGTTTTAATTTTTTCACAGTAGTAGATGGTCTATGGTACTATACTACTATGATACAATTTGATCCATCAATCAGTGCTATATCGATTTGTAGATCTGAAGCCCTATTTTTTAATATTACATATATTTTTAAGTCATTAACTTAGGCATAAGCCTAAAATATGCTTCAAGTTATCTTATTTGTCATTCATAATTTTTGCACACACGATAAATTTCAAATAAATAAATAAAAAAATAATATATTGTTAACTTAATTTTTTTTTCTTCAAATAATAATTATTTACAAATCTTGTAAACGTAGTAAATACCTGAAAAAGGCAATTATATTTGCAGAAAGCTCTATAGAGTAGGATATTAGTTAATTTCTTTCCCTTTTGATGGTCCAATGAGTAATGAACTGATTTATTTAAAATAAAGTGATAAAATAATTTTGTAATTTTAAAACCATGTATATAATGTTTTCACTCTCACTAATAAAGAACATTCCATATTCATAAATGAAAAAAATAATTTTTTGTTTATTGTCATTTAATCAGGAGTTATTGAATTTTGACCACTAAATCGACAATTTTTTCCACTGTGCGACTTTACGAGCATGACAATTTGAGTTTTGGATTGTATAATTAAAATAAATCAGGTACACATACACAAAAGATAAGATAGTAAAAATGGATAAGCAAAATGTTATATATACACTTTAATGCAGGTAATGTAATGATAAATATTATATCGGTAAAACAACACAAAATTTAAGCACAAGAATTAAACTGTATGAAACTAGCTCCAAAAAAAAAAAGAAAAAAAAAAGTCAGTTAACCATCACTGGCAAAAACAAAAATGTCAGTTCACCATCACTGGCAAAAACAAAAATGTCAGTTCACCATCACTGGCAAAACATAATTGGCAATGAGACAATAATTGAATCAGAAAATATATAGAATCCATGAATATAACTAAAAATATAAAGTTCCTGGTTAATTGTAAAGCTGAAGTTGGAGGAATTGACCTACATTATACAAATATAATAAATAAAAGAAATATTTAAAGAATAATCAACTATTAATTACATTCTAATGGTGATAACAAAAATAAGGGAAATAGTAAATAAATTCCTTAGAAGGTTAGAAAGCCACAGACATGGATAATAGATAATTATATAAAAAATTATCGATTTTAATATAAATAGTGCAATAATAGTAATTAATAATAAATAATTAAATAATAGTATTTAATTACGAAAAGAATTCTGATCATAGCAAAATTTAAAATAGAAATGACATTAACAGAATAGGACAATTAAACAATATTGTTTAAAACAATTAAATAATATTGTTTAAGCTACAAAGATGAGGACAAAAGTAATTTTTAAACAACATATATTAACAGATTAGAATTAAGTATTGGCTAATTTTCAAAAAGCAAATATAAAATAAATATGTGTGCATATTGTACAATGTGGATAGTTTTATAAAGAAATGATAGTTGATAAATTGAAGTGTTGAAGAAAAAAAGTCTCGTGACAAAATTTTAATTAACATGTAATAATGATGGAATTATAATTTTAGTTATAGAACAAATAACACTTGAGAATGGGCAGGTGTGAGCACACCTTAATTTTCAATCCATCTCTTTTCTATTCAGTTTTTAAACGAATAACTACAGTGATCGTGGAGAGATTAACTTTTTTCATTATCTAATTATGGTATGCTGCTCTGTTTGTATTGTCATTTTCTGAGATATCACAACTCCATCAACAATTTTATCATTAATATTATGTATGTCTTAAATTATTAATTACTTCCTTGTACGAAGTAAAGAAAGTATTGTAATCGCGAAAATTTTCGGTTTTCAGATTTCGACGGAAATATCCATTTTGACCATCCCTGAATCCATTTTGACTAGTTCCGTCGTGGCATCTGTACGTACGTACGTTCGTACGTTCGTATCTTGCATAACTCAAAAACGGTTAGCTGTAGAAAGTTGCAATTTTGTATTTGGGATTGTTGTAAAATCTAGTTGTGAACTTCCCTTTTTGGTCACTGCTTGATTACTGGAAGTGGTACTTTACTTGAAGGTTATAATTGATTTCCATCAAAAATTATATTAAAATACTATACAAAACTTCTCAAATTTAGTATTTATAATTTATATATTGATTTAAGTAACATACTAGATTTTGGTCTAAATTAGAAAACCGAAAGCGGTACTTTACTGGAAGGTGAAATTCCATGAATTTGATGAAACTTTCATCAAAAAATATATTAAAATATAATGTAAACTATCTAAAATTTGGTAAATAGGACTTTTATATCGATATGAATGTATTTACTATATTTTGGTTCAAATTGGTGAGCCGAAAAGGGTACTTTACTTGAAGGTCATAATAAGCTTACATCAAAAATTATATTTATATTAAATACATAAATCATATGTTTCGGTAATAAAGGTTACAAACGCAATTTGGTTTTCAATCCAATTAAACATTTTTATTACTTGTTTTAAGCGTTAAAATTGAGCGTAAAATACTGATTTTCCTTCCAAATTGTGAAATGAACAAGAACAAGTCAGCAGCAGGAAAATAAGATATTAGTTAAGTGGGTTATTCCGCTTAAAATGTCGAAACTGTCGATTTCCAATGCTTTATCCATTGATATTTACAGTTTTATTGTTGTCACGGAACATGAAGAAATATCTTGGAAACTAGTTACCTACTGAAGGAAAACGTCGTGTAATAACGGAATGAGACCTCCAGTAACAAGAGTGTGTTTTTGTGTGTGTGTCAATAGATGGATGTCGAGATGCCGAGTGACGTTTTTATCTTCGGAAACTAGTAACCAAATTCAGTATCACTTTTTGAGCCACCGATTTATAATTTAATAGGCGTACAAGGAAGTCATGTGTTGCCCATATCAGATATTTTTATTTTTTAAATTTCGCTTACGTTTGGTCACCTGAGTCGAATCTTGTAAGAGGAATGTTAAAAGTCAGTTTGACGTATTTCAAGGTGCTGTTCTCATACTCGACCTTGCAGTTGTCTTTATTTAATGTCACATCGTGGTAGAATCGAATCTGAAATATGAAATAAATTCAGACAGACAATGAGATAAATAAAGGTACAGATCAAATACTAGTTTGTTACAAAAGCCCTTGTGCATGAACACGATCCTTAATTACAACTCTCATTATTAATCCTATATGAATGTTTTTGTTCATATTATTTATGTCAATGCTTACTTTGACTAATCCTTTAATTCCTTGTGACTTGAATTGGCTTCATGGGGGTCATTTACATTTTTAAAACACACGTGCAATGTTAGACGAAAAAATCGTGATTCGCGGTCTTTTGAGACATTACTGAATAAAAGGTTTAATCGCAAAGGCAGCCGCCGAAGAAATTTGTGCCATAGAAGGGGAGTCAATTATCCATCGAAATACTGCCGCACATTGGTTCAGGCGTTTCAAAAATGAAAATATGAGCCTTGCAGATGTAGACCAGATCAGGTCGTGATTTACCGGCCGTAGTAGGGGCTTCCAATGTCACCGTGGCTCGTCATTTTAAAAAACTGGACGTATGGAATTTAAGACCAAGGTCCGATCCGTATAAGTCGATAGAGGCCCAAACCCAGCAGCGAGTTTTTTTGCAAAATGTTGCTTCAAAATCCGAAAGAATCCAGGTTCTGGAAAAAAATTATAACATGTGAGTAAAAATGGATCTCTTTAAAAAACTCTCAAAGATCGGTTTGGGAAAAAATGATGCCTTAGTGTTTGGTGGAACTTCAAAGGCTTTTTGCAATTTGAGCTCGTGCCTAATGGTCGGACAGTAAACTCAAACCTTTACTGTGTACAGCTAGACAGAGTTTATGCAGTTTTGAGTGCAAAGTACCCCGCTTTGGTCAACAGGAACCAAGCCATTTTGCAACACGACAATACACCTGCACATCTTTCTCGTTTGACCAAGGAAAGATTATCGGAACTGTAAGGAGTAAACGTTTTGCCTCATCCTGCGTATAGCCCCGATATTGCACCATCAGATTATGGTTTGTTTAGATTAATGGCTCTTTGATAATTACGAGAACGTAAAATTGGATGTGAAGAGTTCTTTGCCCCAAAATCATAGAAGTGGTACCGGCATCTAATCCAATTACTGGCAGAAAGATGGGTGAAAGTAGTTGAAAACAATGGACTTTACTTTGAAGAGAAGTATTCAATAATTTTAAAAATATTTAATCTGAAATAATGCTATACTAATGCGCAAGGACTTTTGTAACAACCTAGTAGTAAAATATTTCTAAATGAATTACATACCAGACCTAACCGATATAATTAATAATGCACTTATTATGTATAATCACCGTTAAATAAAACTAGGTATGTTTAATGATAGTAAAATTAATAAATTTTTAATAAATATGAAGGATAGGAAAGATAAAATGGAAATACAATATGTAGTATACATGAGAGAATGCGATAAAAAAGAAATTTCTTAAAAATTAAAAGATCAAATACGTGGTAGCAGAACAGCATGCAATACATCCCTGACCTATCAATCATTCCTACAAAGGGTTGCATCAATGAAGTCTTGAAACGAAAAGTATTTTTTACACACGAAAAAAAAAGCGCATATAGAAATTTTAAAAGTTCCTTAGACATACCCTCATTTTTGTACCTCCAAAATCATAGAAGCCGTCATACAAGGTGTCTTTACCATTGAACATATCGACTAGGTCCTGGAAAAAATCTATGGAAGTAGGAAAGTCTAGCGCCGCCCATGATGGCGTCACCAAGAAAAGGGTGCAGAAAAAGAATATGGAATACATTTTGCCTCTATCCGCGTTACCGACTGATAGGTATTATTTTCCGCTGAAGATCTTAGAAAAGTCTTATCGGGTGCATCGTATCTTTTGTGATTACACTTTCAAGAATAATTAAGAGGTTTTGATAGCCGGCCGTGACAATTTAAATATAAAGTAATATTCGAAATAACACGTAGTTGCACAAGATAAATATATTATGTACCTACAATCTGCGACTTGTTATAAAAAAAAAAAAATGTACTCAACCGTGAAAAAGTAAATAAAAAATTGGTCTGCTCTAACAGTCGCCAATTAGATTCCCTAATTTCCTGGAATTTCTTTTATCTTTAATTTATTTAAAGTTCTAAAATTTGGTCGTATATCTACAAATTTAGTACCATCGAATTTATAACCAATGTGATAGTGATAATACCAAGGTTGTATATTGATAAGCCTACCAAGTTTGAAGACTGCCAGTTTCATTGGTGGAAAAAATTGCTAGAAAAGTACAAAATAAGGCCAGGATTTAAAAATGGAAAAAAAAAAAAAACTTGCTTCATCTATTTTTTATTGTTTGCATACCCTAACAAGTAAAATAAAGTTGATTCAAGGTCATGTGATTTGCCGTGAAACCAGTAGATGAAATTTGACTACCTGGGAATACCGAGTGGAGGGGATTCACGACTGAGGTAGTGTACAATGTTCTATTTTTGAGGAAACCAGGCCAAAATTCATTATATCGATTTCATTGTTTTACCAACCAAATTATTTCAAAATGTAATAAATCTAATTAAATTTTATTATTGGAAATCATTCATAGATCACCCAAAGTTTGAGATAAAGTATTATTTTAAGAACGTTGCAATATATATATAAATTTTCGTTATGCATGTTTTTATTTTCTTGTACGAGGTAAAGGAAGTATTGTAATCGCGAAAATTTTCGGTTTTCAGATTTCAACGGAAATATCCATTTTGACCATCCCTGAATCCATTTTGACTAGTTTCGTCGTGGGAAATACGTTCGTATTTCGCATAACTCAAAAACGGTTAGCTGTAGAAAGTTGAAATTTTGTATTTAGGATTGTTGTAAAATCTAGTTCTGAATCTCCCTTTTTGGTTACTACTTGATCACCGGAAGTGGTACTTTACTTGAAGGTCATAATTGATTTCCATCAAAAATTATATTAAAATACTATACAAAACTTCTCAAATTTAGTATTTATAACTTATAAAATTGATTTAAATAACATACTAGATTTTCATCCAAAATTATATTAAAATATAATGTAAAACATCTCAAATTTGATAAATAGGACTTTTATATCGATATGAATGTATTTACTATATTTTGGTTAAAATTTTGTGAGCCGAAAAGGGTACTTTACTTGAAGGTCATAATAAGCTTACATCAAAAATTATATTTAAATTAAATGCATAAATCATATGTTTCGTTAATAAAGGTTACAAACGCAATGTGGTTTCCAATCCAATGAAACATTTTTATTACTTGTTTTAAGTGTTAAAATTTAGTGTAAAATACTGTTTTTTCTCCCCATTTGTGAGATCAACAAGTCTGCAGCATGAGAACATGATATTAGTTGAGTGGGTTTTTTCGCTTAAAATGCCGAAACAGTCGATTTCCAATGCTTTATCCAGTGATATTGACAGTTTGATTGTTGTCACGGAACACGAAGAAATATCTTGGAAACTAGTTACCTACTGAAGGAAAACGACATATAATAACGGAATGAGACCTCCAGTAACAAGTGTGTTTTTGTGTGTGTGTGTGTGTGTCAATAGATGGATGTCGGGACGCCGAGGGTCAATCTTCGGAAACTAGTAACCAAATTCAGTATCACTTTTTGAGCCACGGATTTATAATTTAATAGGCGTACAAGGAAGTCATGTGTTGCCCACATCAGATATTTTCTTTTTCCTACGCAGATACCACAGCTATAGGGATCAATTTGTAGTAAAAATTTCGGTCTCATTTATTACATTAACTATTTGTTCGCGGTTTTCGAGGTTTTACGCGCCTCCACAGCTCCTCAAAATTGATTTTGAGAATTTAAAATTTGTTAAAACTTTTGGAGGCCTTAAGTTTTTTTATCTTTCCCCCCTGCATCTGCTGACGATATAGCCTTTTTAAGCAGCAGTTTAAACGTCTCCTTCTGAAATTTTAAAATTGTTTGTCCGTATTTACGACTGTGCTTATGTACAGCGTTCTCTCCTGTTCCTAAAATCTAGAAATCTTGCATTGTATATGATATTGTGCAGTAATGGAAATTATTATAATGGAACTCAGTAGGCCGAAAAGCAGTACGAAGGGCTCGAAATACATGAAGATGAATGAGCGAGAGAATAAAATGTGCAAGAGTTGAGTGAGGCATTTTTTTGGAAGTTAATTGCAATTCTATATCCCAAAGGGCAATAAATGCCTAGATTCATTAGTCTACTTCTAGTATCTTCAGTTATTTTATGTATTTTAATTAAATATATATGTTTTATTAAATATAAAAGTAGCTAACAGTATGGAACAGCATATATTTGTAGAAAACTTTTGGCGATATTATTTTCAAACTATTCAGTGCTAGAATTTAATCGTCTTGTTTTAAACCAAAGAATTAATAGTTAAATAGTTAGGTATTTAAAAAACTAAACAATACCTGTTAAGTTATAACAGAAGTGCCTATAGACCAGGAAAAAGAGCTAATATATTCTAATTGAAATTGTGCAATGCTTTTTAAGATAAAACTAATCTGGAGTATCTTATAAATAAAAGTCAATCTTATAAAATAAATCTTGAAAAAAGTCAATTTAGATAAAAGGGAATTTACAGTAAACATCATAACAGGCCACCATGTTATAACAGAATATAACAACAGGAAACAAATATTTCGATTTTTTTTTAATACAGATGTGTATTAAATCTGGGGGAAAATTAGAAAGTGATTGAACCTGCATCTTGAAATAAGGCTTTAGAACGTGGAGCACATCTCTTGTGAGCTCAAATCTTGGGAATTCTCCCATCATGGTGCAAAAAGTTGAATTTTTTTTTTAATTTTAAGCTTGCCTCTCTTTTGGGTTTCAGTTGAATGCCTTTGACTTATTGGTAAAGATGGTTTGATTTTCAGATGATCGGTTTTAGCGCTGTGATCGTTCAAAGATGCAAATCCAACTTTAATGAATATCTGTGTATCAGATACTGTGGAAGAACAGTAATAATTTGTTATTTCATATACCAAGCGGCTGTCACAGATCATCTTTAATTAATATCTTGACAAAAACTTGTTTATTATTTTTTAAATATTTCTTATATTATTTTGCATATTTTTAGCATTATCTGATTGAATATAAATTATAATTCTGAATTTTTTACAACTTGAAAAATTGTACACAATTATGCAGGTACCTAACAAGCCGTCTGATTGCATCTTCCTTACAAATCATTATCCTATCGTATTTTCCTTACAGATGTACATTATGTCATGTTTTGAAATCATTAAATGAGTAGATAAGAAGTTTTAATTAATTTTACAAACAAAAAATAAAAAAATGGTCAGGAAATAAAATTTACACCAAAATTGCTATAAATTAATCAAATAAGAAGGTTAAACAAAAAAAAAAAAAAAATAACCTCATATTCGGATTCATCACCCCGAAAAACTCTTACATAAATCTCTAACAAAATCCAATAATTGAAATTTTTCTCTCTTACCGAAGAGAATGATTTGGAATTATTGGAAAAGGAAAATTTATTAACGAACGATGGCACCGAATGGTTTCCTTCAATCCTTAAGGACTTAAGGACTGAGATTTTAAGTTAGTCTCCGACTAAGTGAATTTCAGAGGACAGAATGAATTGAATAAATCTGACGGTGAATAATAAGGCGAGATTTTAAGTTTAAAAATCCAGTTGGGATTTCAAGTTAAGGATTCAGATTGAAATTTTATCACAATTTGCTTTGAGAGACCCATTTAGAATACATCAATCTATATTGAATTGTTCATCTCTTAGACTAGGTATAAGGTCACAGGAAAAAGTTATTGCAAATGAGGTTATATACTTATTGAGTTTGTTGAGGGTGCCGTAATCGGGAAGAAACGAATAAGGTTTTAATGGGAGGGTTTCGCGGTGAATTTTCTGTTTATAGATTAAATCGATTCTTTCGTTAACCATTAGCATTCGCTGTATTATTGTAGACTAAAAAAAAAAAAAAAAAAAAAAAAAAAAAAACTATGAAAATTTCATCCAGATAATGCTAATTATGCAAAATAAAATAAGAAATATTTAAAAAAAAAATACACAAGTTTTTGTCAACAGATTAATTAAAGATGCTCTGTGACAGTCCTTGATATACGAAATAAAAAATAATTACTCTTCTTTCCCAGTATCTGATACAATTAAAACTGATGTTTTTCTGCTTAGCTCATTTATAATTCCCCTAAAGTACATGATAATTTCTTTAATGACAACCGAATGAATACCATTTCTTTAAATGCCATAGAATAATACATTGCTTAAGTGAGACTTACATTACTCCACTTAAGGTAGAAGTTTGTCGAGGGGGAGGAGTGGGAGGGGCAAAGATTAACACATTAATAAGTAAGACTTATTTATTTTGTGCCAACGTTTCGGCCATCATCAGGTCAGAGAGGCGTGCAGTCGAGCGCCAACTGCTTGGCTGCACGCCTCTCTGCCCTACTCCTACGAACATCTACTCTAAGTATATGTACGGTCGACTGAACTCACTCATGTACTACTCAACATTTGAAGTGGTACCCCTGAAATAATCGTGATATTGTTTACTTACCTTTTCATTATTACTTATTAACTCATTGTAGGGGGGATTAAAATTGTATATATATATATATATATATATATATATATATATATATATATATATATATATATATATATATATATTAAGATATTGTTTTTATAATTTCGATATTTCTGTGCCGATATAATTAAGTATATATTGTTTATTTTGAGACTATTACATCTCAAAATCCTGAAAAAAATATTTTAAGTATTCTCGATTTTTTTTTGCTGGCTCATGTCATGTGTAAGGTTATGCTCATATGGAATGAATTAGAAATTGCCAATTATTGAAAAACTAACAAATACTTTTATCTCTTAACGTTTTAATCAAGTTTTTTTTAATATCGATATTTCTATACCAATATAATTGAGTTATTTTTTTTATCATATCGAAATTTCTGTGCGTATATATACAATTAGGATATTGTTTATATAGTATCGATATTTCTTGGACGATATAAGTATGATGTTGTTTTTATATTATAGATATTACTCTGCCGATATCATTATGATATTGTTATTATTATGTTCATTTACAGCAGGACTTAATTTACAAGAAGCATGTTATCTTTTAATCTCCTTCCTATTCGTTTAGGGTTTTTTTTTTTCTAATTTGATAAAAGAATTAACGATATTTTGAAATATTGATAGTTTATGCCGATATCAAGATATCGATATTTTGCTTTCGATATCCCATCCTTAGAACACAGCCAAAATACATAATAACACGAACACACCACACCACAAGTTTTTATGGTTTTCTTTTTTTTTTTTATAAGAAGGGATATAAGGGAGCGGTCTAGTTCAGTGGGTAGGGCACTGTACTACTCATCACGAGGTCCCGGGTTCCAGAACGGCTGTGACAGATAATTATTTATTCTGTTTTCAGCCCTGCATTGGCCCTGTGGGATCGAGAGAACCTCCTGGGGATCACCCAGCCTCTATAAAACGGGTACCCTCAATTGAGGGAAAGTTCTGACGGTTGCGCTTGATCTCGGGCGAATCAACTCCTTGCACAACCGTTGGCTTGGAAATAGTACGGTCCTTCCTAAATACTGAACCCAAGATCTTTCACCGGTTGTAGTAGTGCAGTGTTTTTATTTTAATATAAGTATAGATATACTTAGATTAGATATACTACGTAGATATACTTAGGGTAGAAGTTCGTAGAAGTAGGGCAGAGAGGCGTGCAGTCGAGCAGTTGGCACTCGATCGCACGCCTCTCTGCCCTGATGATGGCCTAAAATTTAGGGCGAAACGTTGGCACAAAATAAATAAGTCTTACTTATTAATGTGTTAATCTTTGCCCCTCTCACTCCTCCTCCCCCTCTCCCCTCTCCCCTCCCCCGACAAACTTCTACCTTAAGTGGAGTAATGTAAGTCTCACTTAAGGAATGTGTTATTCTATGGCATTTAAAGAAATGGTATTCATTCGGCTGTCATTAAAGAACTTATCATGTACTTTAGGTGAATTTTAAATGAGCTTAACAGAAAAACATCATTGTATAGAAATTAAATTGCATTTGCATCTTTGAACAGAGCACTAAAACGGATCATCTGAAAATCAAACCATCTTTACCAATAAGTCATAGGCATTCAACTGAAACCCAAAAGAGAGGTCAGCTTAAAATTAAAAAATTCAACTTTTTGCACCATGATGGGAGATGGTTGCACCATGATTGTTTTGATTTCCAGCTAACTATCTCAATACTTCATCGAAACCAACGATTGAGTTATTATTTTGAAGATTACCAAAGGACGAAAAGTAAACAAAAATTCAAAATTGATGTTTTTAAAAAATTTGTCGAATTTTTGTCCGATATTTGTTGTCTTTATATATCGTAATATAATTTGAGTATCGAAAAACAATATTTCTTTTTGTATATTTTTAATATATATATATATATATATATATATATATATATATATATATATATATATATATTTATGAATTTTTGTTTACTTTTCGTCCTTTGGTAATCTTCAAAATAGTAACTCAATCGTTGGTGTCGATGAAGCATTGAGATAGTTAGCTGGAAATCAAAACAAAAATAAAATAATGCGTGCTTTATCACTAATTACTGAGGTGACGGTGTGGGAGAGGGTTACCTATCCTTAGGCTTCCAAGAGAAAAACTTTAAACAACCTTGATGATAAGGCCGTAGTGTGGTTAATTTCGTTCATGCAATAATAAAATCGTCATACTAATAGTAAATATTATTATTGATAAAAAATAGATATATTACTGTGCTCTTGGTAATACAACGAGCCTCCAACGGAGAGTTACAGGGGCTGTATAAGGCCCGTAATGAAACCCTAAATCCTCGTGGTCCCCCTACAATCCCCAACTGGGTCACCAGGTCTTAACTATGAGCTTCTAAAGTAAAATACATGTTGGGAAACTTAGAGGAATACTTGATACATTAATATCAGTAATGATCAAGTATATTAAACTGGTTGATATTTTGAGACAGTATATTTTTCAAATCAAATACAGGATGAAAAGTTTTTCAGTAGGTAGGCCGGTTAGATATATAGATATTTTTTTACTATATTTAAGTATTTTAACTTTTTGCAGGGATTCGGTAATGTATTAATAATAAGGAATAACGATAAAATACATTCAATGATAATAATAATATTTACAGTTATAACAGAGAGTACATATCCAGTAGAACTTAATACAAACTTTTTCAATGCACAGATGTCGATTAATAATGTACTATTATTTCTTTATTTATATTTCTTGCCTACACAAATAGAGCCTATCTCTACTCACACAATTATCAATAGACCTATTTCACTATTATTATTATTTATTTTTACTTCCTTGTACGAAGTAAAGGAAGTATTGTAATCGCGAAAATTTTCGGTTTTCAGATTTCAACGGAAATATCCATTTTGACCATCCCTGAATCCATTTTGACTAGTTTCGTCGTGGCGTCTGTACGTACGTACGTTCGTCCGTTCGTATTTCTCATAACTCAAAAACGGTTAGCTATAGAAAGTTGTAATTTTGTATTTAGGATTGTTGTAAAATGTAGTTGTGAACCTCTTTTTTAGGTCACTGCTTGATCACCGGAAGTGGTACTTTACTTGAAGGTCATAATTGATTTCCATCAAAAATTATATTAAAATACTTTGCAAAACTTCTCAAATTTGGTATTTACTACTTATATATTGATTTAAATAACATACTAGATTTTGGTCTAAATTGGAATACCGGAAGCGATACTTTACCTGAAAGTCATATTAAACATTCACCAAAAATTATATTCAAATATAATGCAAAACATCTCAAATTTGGTAAATAGGACTTTTATATCGATAAAAATGTATTTACTACATTTTGGTTAAAATTGGTGAGCCGAAAACGGTACTTTACTTGAAGGTCATAATAAGCTTACATCAAAAATTATATTTAAATTAAATACATAAATCATATGTTTCGGTAATAAAGGTTACAAACGCAATTTGGTTTCCAATCCAATTAAACATTTTTATTACTCGTTTTAAGTATTAAAATGTAGTGTAAAATACTGATTTTCCTCCCTATTTGTGTGTGTGTGTGTGTGTGTGTCAATAGATGGATGTCGCGACGCCGAGTGTTGTTTTTGAGATACTGCGATCTTCGGAAACTAATAACCAAATCACTTTTTGAGTCATCGATTTATAGTTTAGTAGGCGTCATGTGTTGTCCACATCAGATATTTTTACATTTAATTCAAATACATTTAATTTAATTTTTAAAACGCACCGAAATAGAACTGTTTTTAATGTCATCAATAAGACATTGATTAGATTTTTTTACAGCCTTTTAAAATGTGTCATTTATTGTTGTCCCAATCTATATATTACTGGGGTTCTCTTTTTTTTTTTTTTGTTTTATTCCACATTACCCGTGTGTGGAGCCTAAAGCCCATATCATACTTCTTTTTGGGCTTCATACAGTTGCTTTTTGGTTGCACCGTATATATCGACGTCGTTTTTTTAAAATGGCGTAAGCGACATTTAGCAAACTTTACAGGAAACACATGAAACGATTTTTCCACAAATAACAGTATATATATATATATATATATATATATATATATATATATATATATATATATATATATATATATATATATATATATATATATTTAAATTTTATTCTTTAATTGTATACAGTAAGTGTTTATTAGCTTGGATATATTTACAATATATTTTTAAGGCTTCTAGCATTGGTTAAGGCCTGAGTGACAGCTGAGAGTCGATATTAATTAAGCCTTTAATATTCGATTTTTAGAACATTTCCATTATATATATATATCGTGAGCGGGTATCTATAGAGGCGATGTTTATGTCTCATAATCAATTGAAACCTGAATTTCGAATTTTTGGCGCTTAAGTCTTTTTCAAAAAACAACGTAGATATGTTCGACGGTATTTGATATAATTAATTTTTTTTTAAAATATCCTTGAGATTGCGGTGCAAAAAATATGGGAAATATTATTTGTTAGTTGTTGATTCTAATTCGTGCTGAATTAGGTTCTCTTTGAAAATTTTTTTTTTTTTCAAGTGACAGATTATTTCTGTCCCATACTGTATAATATTGCAGAGCTAATTTTGAACTATGTTTTGGCCTTTTCTGTTGTACAGTATATAAGTTCGACGGTATTTGATCTAATTAAAATATTTTTGTTTTGATATCTTCTAGAGCACGAAGCAGAAGGTGTTGGAACTACTATTTGTATTCGGTTCCTGATTCGTGCTGACGGCGTTTCCTAATTAAATACCGTACCCTTGAAACCAAATACCGGAAACCTCTCGGAGTGGAGTCGGAAAATTGCTTACATCCTCGAATCGGCAACTAAAATAGCTCAAGGTAGCTGCGCCTAATAGCGGATCTGTTTCCGTTTAGCGGAAAATTAAGGGCGAGACTATTTCCAGTCTGTTACAAACCTAGCTTACGCTTCTAATTACAGTCTGTCTCTTGTTTTCTTTATTTATTTTTATTTATAGTCAACGAACAATTATTTATTTTCTTTGTTATCATGGAAGAATCTTTTTTTTTTTTTTTAAATAAATTTAATTTTGGGTATATTTTATGAAGTCAATTTTCTTGTTTTTTATATTATTTTTATTAAAAACGATTATCATATGTTTACATTATATCGCCGTCTCGGGAATTTTCCCTTCCCTCAAGACTGCCCATTTATTGCCGTAATTGTCCACTCTTTTAGTCATATTATCCATGCAATTTTATTTTATATCGTCTTATAATAGTCACTATTTTTTAAGAAACTTAATAAATATCATTGTCACAATCATACAGACACGTCTATAAGGATATAATGTTAACATATGATAATCGTTTTTAAACTTCCGGCGGGCGCGCTGTTGTACTCAGTGCTACAAACATTTCATAGGTATAAAATATACCCAAAATTAAATTTATTTTAAAAAAGATTCTTCCATAATAACAAAAATATATATAATTGTTCGTTGATTCTAGATTTAAAAAAACAAACACAAAAGACAGACTGTAATTAGAAGCGCATGCTAGGTTTGTAAGAGACTGGAAATAGTCCCGCTAAAAACATTTGCTAAAGCATGTGCTAAAAACATTTAACATAAAATATACCCAAAATTAAATTTATTTAAAAAAAAAATAGAATAACATTATATATATATATATATATATATATATATATATATATATATATATATATATATATATATATATATATATATTTACATTATATATGTTTACATTATATCCTTATCGACGTCTCGGAGAATTTCCCCATCCCTCAGGACAACCCTTTTATTATCTTAATTCTCCACTCTTTTTATTATCCATACAATTTTATTTTATATCGTCTTATAATAGTCACTATTTTTTAAGAAACTTAATAAAATGAGTGTACAATCTTCCTTTAATATAATTGTCACAATCACCCAGAAAGGTGGATTAGGATATAATGTTAACATATGATAATCGTTTTTAACCTTCCGGCGGGCGCGCTGTTGTACTCAGTGCTACAAACATTTAATATAAAATATACTCAAAATTAAATTTATTTTAAAAAAGATTCTTCCATAATAGAAAAAAATATATATAATTGTTCGTTGACTATATATTACAAAAAAAACAACACAAGAGACAGACTATAATTAGAAGCGCACGCTAGGTTTATAACAGATTGGAAACAATCCCGCCCTTAATTTTCTGCTAGCGCATTGTTTTCGTTTTCACTTATTCCTGAAGGATTAGCGGGACTTCTCATCCCTTATTATTCTATCTGTATCACATCCTTTCAGCGATAGAGAAGAAAGTAGAGAAAAATTTGCAGTAGTTTAGTCGTAAACAAACGTTCAAAGTCAAAAATCTAGTTCTGTAGCACTCAATACAACGCGGGCCTTCTTGTGTTATAGTTTTTTTTGCTTAATCCTTGGACATATGAGTAAAAAAATATAAATTTTGTTTCATTTTGAAGTTTAAACAATATTAATAATTGATTAATAATATTGTTTTAAATTTTTTTTTACATCAATATCCATCATGATTGAATTAATTACCGTTCGGAACTAATTTTGAATTTTGGTCATACAAGTCTGACATTATTCGCTTGGAGGATGTCCCGAGGATTGAAGAGTAATTTTTGTGATTTAGCTATTTTATATTTTTTGTAATCTTTGTGAAATAATGAGTAAATAAAATAATAAATAATTTTTGCCTGATGTTTTAAAATACTTATCATAAAATATGATTTTATATTTAAAAAAAAATTATATATAATAAATATATCATTCTATGGACTATAATTATTTGAATTGTTTTAATTCAAAAATGGGTTAAACAGAACTTAAAATGAAACGACGGAAAAACAAGCATTATGAGCTAATTTTTAAGTATAATCCACTTATTTCATTATGAAAAACACAGGTAGGAGGACTAAACAAGTTACTATAGTAATAATAAATGTAAAAATAAAAATGTATATGAAGGTTTTATGTAAAATAAACTTGTGTTGTACTTAGTAAAACGCGCGCCTGCTGATGCTATAAATCAAGACGCGCCTTCCAGAAGGTTAATAAAACATAATATAAAAAGGAAGAAAATTGACTTCATATAATTTACCCAAGAATAATTATTATTTTCTAAGCACAGATATATTAAGGGAATAATATTACTCTTGATAATAATATTATATCCTCTTCGATATTTCAGATATTCCATACTCCCACTCCTTTCAATAATTCCACTGCTGTTTTGGACCAAAACCAAATAATTTTAAGAAGCTTTTAGGGTAATTTTAAACACTCATAGCTTCGCTTCTCTGAATGCTAAAAAAATGGAATTGATATCATTTAACTCAGAATATGTGTCATTTGAAATTGAAAAAAAGAATTTTTGGATTGGAACTTAAGGCGAAAGTACCAGGGGGCATAACATGCAAGGCGGCAAATGTCACGAACCCCGGTCCCAGGGAGGCCTAGAATTGACCTTTATAACAATAAAACATAATATAAAGTTTTATTTATATGTACTAATATAATATTATATGAAGTAATACAATTAATAACTAACTCTGTATTAATTATGCATAACACGCTAATAAAACTTAGCTGCCACAGTCCTACTTATTCATACTTAGTACAGTACAGTAAAGTACAGTAAGCCAGTGAAATATTTATTTATTTTTCTTTATGTTTGTATTCGCAACTGTAAATGTTGACAAAGAATTTGCTGGCTAAAAATTTGATATTTTGGCATAATAGAGTAATTATGCGGCATCTCTTCCTGTCTTGATTATTGTATATAGTTAGGCAAGGAGATCCCTCATCCAGCTTCTTTTCAACCTTCTGCGAGTGTTGTCACGCATGATGGTTGTAGCCATGTCTTGTATGAGTGAGTTATGATGTCCGTGTAAATTATCGTGAAATCGTTTAAAGTGGGTCCATATGTGTTCGTTAACTGTTGTCATGTTTGTATGTATGTTAATGTTACTTATGCACAATGGGGCTTTGTTTATAGTCGTAAAAGTTTTTGAATGAAAAATTTGAAGTTTTCGAATGTATATCTTTTTGTCAGTAAATAGAAAGCAAAAAGGCCATTCGGTGGCCAAGTATTTTATTTTATTTTACATCATTTCGACGTTTCGGCCAACTTGGGCCATTCCCAAGTCTGAAAGAACCAATTTGTTTAGACGATTTTTATTTGCATTTACCTTGTAAGGCAATATATTTCCTTATATAATTATTAAACATTTATTTGATTAAAACAGTACCTACTATGTAAAACGTACTTCATTCTATTGTTTACGTGAAATACGAAAGTCAACATTGTATTACTTTCTTCCATTTTTGTTATACTTTTCCTATAGTAAAATATCACAGCACACAATTAATCTATTTCAATTTATTTGCTGTAATGTTTATTAAAGATTTTCATGTTATATAATTATATATATATTTAATACGGGTAATTACCCGTATTGAGTCATTGTATGCGTATGGTGTTCTTATTGAAGCACGACTGTCCGAATTTAGGAGTGGGGAAAGATAACTGACGAGGTTGGTTTATATTATGAAATATTGACTGGAGGGGTATTTCTAGATAATTGTTTATTAGTTTTATTAATTCACTTTATATTTTAATTTTATTTTTTGTATTAGCGTAGAAAGTATTTTGATTATCTACGTTCGTTTGTTTATTAATTTAAATAGATTAATTGTGTGCTTTGTATATTTTCCTGTAGGAAAAGTATAACAAAAATGGAAGGAAATAATACATTGTTGATTTATGTTTTTCATATAAACAATAAAATGTAGTACGTTTTACATGGTAGGTACTGTTTAAATGACATAAATGTTTAATAGTTATATAAGAAAATATATTGCCTTACCAGATATATGCAAATAAAAATCGACTAAACAAATTTGCTCTTTCAGACTTGAGAAAGGCCCAAGTTGGCCGAAACGTCGAACTAATGTAAAATAAAATATAATACTTAGTGACCGAATGACTTTTTTAGTCGTTTTTTCTCCGAAAAAAATAGACTATTGCAGTGGGTCGAAGGTCGGCGGTGAGAGCGGCGGGACTGCGATTTGTATCCGTTTCATAACCCCTGGAGCACGATTATGGAAAATTTGGAGATGTCATATATATATATTTATATATATATATTTTTTTCCCGCTACATTTGAGCACCTCCAGCGACCCTCTTTGGGTCAAATGAGCTGAAATTCGGTATGTAGGGCTTTCTTCAAGGCAGAATGATACCATTAATGAATGGGCAAATTCCAGTCAAAATTTCGGTCAAAACCTGTTGCATTTGAAAAGAAATTAAATTACCTATTAAACAAAAGAAGTTTCATCGAAATCGAACGGCTATTAGCAAAGATATGGCTATATCAACTGTTTCCAAGCCTTATTAGTCGTTTTTTCCTCGAAAAAAATGTGTCATTTTCGGTAAATTGTCATTTCATACGTAAATTTCGGTATGTTAGGGGACTGCCTTTGGCGGGAAAATACGACTTTAGTGACGGAGTTCTACTGCTCACGGATTTGTTTTTTGCTTTCTATTTACTGATCTAATAAAATGGCACCGAAAATCAATAAACAACTAGAAAATTAGATATATATTTTTTTGCTGTCCCGTATATCTGTGAAGCCGTAGGTCCAAATGGGCTTTAGTAAGTGTTCAGTTTGTGCCTAAGTTTCAATTTTGAACGTCTTGAAAGAAGTGAATGTAATAGTTTTAGGCATTTTTGGTTTGTTCTTGATATATGGGCCCCATGCCATTCTTCTGTCAAATGTCAGGCCAAGATATCGAATTTTGTCTGTCTGCGGATATTGGAAAGCAGGTTTCTTGTCAAAAAATAAAAGTAATGAGTTGGGATTTGTCATGGTTAAGTCGAATTTTCCAAAGTTTGCACCAGTCATGAAGTTTTGTTAAAAGATGTAAAATCTGTTAGATTTTTTTTGATTTACGTATAAAAATGGATTATATCAATGTATTTTTATTAATATTATTTCGAAAAATAGGTATTTTATGTAATACAAACAATTTATGTAATAGTAATAAGAATTTAAAAAATAAATAAATAAATTATTTTAGCTTTATAGTTATTAAAGATTGATAAATGATTTGCCACTTCTATAATTTTGTTTTTATTGAAAACTAGTTTCAAATGTTATACATTCATCTTCAGTTCTAAAACCTTACAAAAATTCAAAAGTAAGCAAGAACTGTATTTTAAATGGTTTATTTTTGAATTTTTGTGTTTTTTTAGAACTGAAGATGAATGTATAACATTTGAAACTAGTTTTCAATAAAAACAAAATTATAGAAGTGGCAAATAATTTATCAATCTCTATATAGATTGATCTTTCTATACCATCATGCCTACGTCAATTGATTATAATTATTAGTTATCATCATCTTTAAATTATGGCAGGAAACTAGATAATATTGATTGTAATAAAGCAATCAGTTATATAATATAACAGTTATCAATTAGTTATATAATATAACAGTTATTGAGTGAAGAGAGGTGAGAGATGTTAAACCAATGAAGAGGTGACGGGCTGGAAAAATAACAGGAGGCAAGTGATTCAACCGCCGCTAACAGGATTAGCTTCACTTCTGCCTCAGATATTTCAACTGATTAAATAATTAACTTCTACGATTAAGTGATGGATTGCAATGGATCAATCTGATTACTTATCACTGTAGTGAATTCCTTGTCACTGTAGTAGATACATTTATATGTAACAAACTTGAAGTATCCGGTTACTTTTTTATAGTAACGAATTGTTTCCAATATTCTCAGCTGTTTTTTGTTACTGTCGGTGAAATTTTACAAATCACGACCACAAGTTTATGTACTTAAATACTAGCGTGTTTTTATTTAATTATTATTAACTTTCACATTGGTGTAACTGCATATACTTATTTTAACTTCATAAGTTATGTGAATTTATATTTCGCACTTTGGACGTGGTTAATTTTTGTATTTTGTATTTTTGTATTTCACCGTATGTGAAATTAAGTCCAAAATGTCATAATAAAGAGTTAATTAATTATCGGTTTTGATTCTTATTTGGTTTTAAGCTCATAACTAGACCAACCGATTTAATTTTATTATTATTTAATCATAATTATATAAAGTGATGAAATAAAAGAAGTGCAAAATTAATTGAGTGAAGTAATAAATATATAAAGTTGAAATTTAATAGAGAATTCGTTTTACCTAAAACGTTCTTTAAAGTTTCAGGCAAAAATGTATAGATTTCAAAAGTTCTTGTGGTACAGCGACTGAAGCTCGAGAAAAAAAAAGATAAATTCCAAAAAATAAAAAATACAAAACTTCAAATTCCTTCATTTCAATAAAAAATGAAGTGATTAAAATTATTTCCAGGTTTCCTGGAATTAACGCACAGGTAAATCTTATGTTTACTAGGTAATTTATTCGTTAGATAATTATGTATAAAATATCTTCAATTTTTTCGATTTTGTTCAAACAAATTTTCATTCAAAGATGGTGTCCAATTAAATTTTGATCAGACTAGGATTCTGTACTATTCAGAAATCAAACAAAGTAATATTACCGAAGAGAATACGATTTTTTTATTTTCACTTTCATATATAGGTATGAAATATATAGTAAGATAAAAGGAGATATTACGATCGTGGAAAATTTCGAATCCGAGTTTTCAACGTAAATGTACGTTTTAAGGTCTCCTGAGTCCGAGTAACCAAGTCTCGGAAATGATCTGGGTGTGTGTGTGTGTCTGTGTGCTTATGAAAAGCCTATCTCAAAAACTAAAATCTGTACGAAACTGAAATTACATATTTAAGGTAATTAATTATATGTTATATGTTATGTGTGCATGTGATCAGCCTAGTTCAAAAGCGAAAATATGTACGAAACTGAAATTACATATTTAAGGTAGCTATATGCCTGGGATGTTTCAGCAGCTAAACAACTCACAGGAAGTGCCACTTTATATCATCGATTTTACGAAAACGGCTCTTGACGATTTTGATTAAACTTGCTTAAAGGCTCCTCCTTAAAACTGTTTAACTTTTCATATATGTTGTACATCACCGAAAAAACGCAAGGAAAAAAGTTATGACGAAAAAAAAGTTTAATTTGCTCATAAAAAGAAGGTTGCATTTTATGGTAATTTTTATCATCAAATATGAAAGGTAATTCAATTTTCTAAAAAAAAAAAAATAAAAATAAAAATTATGTAAATCAGAAGATATAGTGAATCTTATGACGACTGCAAACCTGTCCTGTTCTCAACTGTATGTTCTGTTTAACTCTCTAGTTAAACTTCACGCTCTTATAGTCAATAATTTCTAATTTTATATTATTTAATGGAAACTAAATATCTCTATAGTAACCTTTATAATTTATTTTCAGCTTGACAAACCAAAATCATATAGTGCACAGAATTGTCTTGCTGGAATTATTTAAAAAGCTATTTGATTGTACTTTTGTGAGAGAAGACGTGAAAAAGTTCATGCTGCTTATAATATTTCAATTAGTGTTTATGTTAACTCTTTAAAATTATTTTTAATAATGGATTATTATATGTAAATGAAACTTGTGTGATGCGCATACCGCACACGATTTTTTTCTTTTTGCGATCGTTATAGATATTGAGCTCAAAAGGAGCCAGTTTTGATGTGACATCGGCTGTATTTTAGCAAAGATATGACACGGTATGATCCATCGAGCGACCCTATAGGGACCATAAACCATATTCACCGCCTGATTGTGGATTCAAGTTGAGAGCGGAAGGGTTGTATAAAAAGCCACATACGTGCCCGCGACCCTATAGAAGTTAGGCTCTGCGCTTTGGCTCTCTTACATACTATATCTATAAGCCCATATTTCTCTCCCAATTCTTTCTCTTTTTATTTTTTCTGATTTCAATCGTTATCATTAAAGACCGGATTTTCGTGCAGTTATATCTTCTTTTTTTTTAATTAGCTTCAAATTCAGGCAACCCTTGACAGAAATTTAAATCATGAAAAGGAGGTTCTATTTACATAAGTTTGTACTAAACTTTTACAAACAGAAAATATTTAAGTTTGACTTTGATTTTTATTTTATTTTTAACACAGTAATTATGTGTAACCCAGTATAAGACAGTATTTAGCACATTTCATCATAGTTATTGCTATATGAAATGAAAATTTTATTTAAAAAGTAAATAAAAGTATTATAGTAAACTTAGATTCACCGAGGAAACATATAATTGAATTCAATACCCTGGCTATGTGGAATGAAAGGAAAGAAAGAAAATAGGTGTTTTTTTTTTTTACAAAAGCTAGTACTATCATAATTGTGGTTTTAATACTTGTACAACCATAGGATACCAGAAAAAAATATGCTTTTTAATTAAATCATATTTCTTTAATATTTTTCAAGTTGAATCTTGAATTCTTAAAGCATTTTTTAAAGGCAGTTAGACTATTTTGCATTTCTATGCTTCATTTATTAGAACTCTTCGGGGGGAACAAGGGAGGGGGCTACCAGAACTTCCA
This sequence comes from Rhaphigaster nebulosa, assembly GCA_948150685.1. NCBI lineage: Eukaryota > Metazoa > Arthropoda > Insecta > Hemiptera > Pentatomidae > Rhaphigaster > Rhaphigaster nebulosa. The sequence continues at coordinate 123,138,203 of OX411311.1, forward strand.
ACGCATCAAACGGTTACCAACAGAAATTCTGACTGTAAATATTCCAAGGCCAAGGGGATGAAAATATTTCTCGGCAATCTACTGCATTGTTTAGAATTCTTCTCATTTCATTTACACATTTTCTAGGAACAGGATCAAAATGATAATAAATTTGTCAAAACGACAATAAAGCTTCATGTTTTTACACTTTTTTCCTCTTAATCTCCAGGTTCATTAACAAATTACGCTTTCACACAATTTTTTACTTCCTTGTACGAAGTAAAGGAATTATTGTAATCGAGAAAATTTTCGGTTTTCAGATTTAAACGGAAATATCCATTTTAACCATCCCTGAATCCATTTTGACTAGTTTCGTCGTGGCGCCTGTACGTACGTACGTTCGTATCTCGCATAACTTACATCAAAAATTATATTAAAATTAAATTCAGGAATCATATGTTCCGGTATTAAAGGTTACAAACACAATTTGGCTTCCAATCCAATTAAACATTTTTATTATTTGTTTTGAATGTTAAAATTGAGTGTAAAATACTGGTTTTCCACCCCATTTGTGAGATGAACAAATCTGCAGCAGGGAAATAAGATATAAGTTGATTGGGTTTTTCCGCTTAAAATGTCGAAACTGTCGATTTCTAATGCTTTATCTAATGATATTGAGTTTTAATGTTGTCACGGAACACGAAGAAATCTCTTGGAAACTAGTTACCTACTGAAAGAATACGACATGTAATAACGGAATGAGACCTCCAGAAACAAGAGTATGTGTTTGTGAGTGTCAATAGATGGACGTCGCGACGTCGAGTGACGTTTTCGAGGTATTGCAATCTTCGGAAACTAGTAACCAAATTCAGGATCACTTTTTGAGCCACCGATTTATAGTTCATGGAAGTCATGTGTTGTCCACATCAGATATTTTTCCTAGGGAACTTGGTTTCACGTATATTAAGTTGACATGACAACTATTACAAAATTACCTTTTTTTTTTTTTTTTTTTTATAGTTTTCTCCCATTTCTCTTCTTGAAGGTAGCATTTTGAAAAAAAAAATAATAATGCATAAACCTTCTTAAAGAAATTCTCTAAATAATAGTGAAAACCGCATCAAAATCGATCGACTACTTTTCGAGTTTTGCGAATACAAACATACATCTGTGATTCATCAAAAAATTGGATAGATAATAATGTCACGAAACTAGCAATTAAGATCAAGTTAAATGACTTATCACAAGAGATCAATTATTCCTATCTCGGCCTCCAGTTCTATTTTGGTCCAGTAATTGCCGCGATCTGCGAAAAGAAGGGAGTGGAATCAAAGCGAAATTGGGCTACACAACAAAAAATCGATATTAATAAATCACTTTTCAAAAACCAGCGAAGCTTGTAAACATTCAATTATTTAAAACTCGTATTACTAAAATTACCAAGTAAAAATTTTAGAGAGTCCTTGTTTATTAATTTACTACGATTGTTTAACTGCCAAAACAAAATCAAATAATTAATTAGAAAAATTAAGAAATATTTCATTTTCAAATCTAATAAAGTAAAAGATCTTTTGTTCACTATCTGTGTTTACATTGTTTATACAACCTCATGGAAGGTTATAGAGCGTCGAGAACATTCCAAATTCCAAGCTCTGATCGGTTGTTGGTCTAACCAATGTCGCATCCTTGTTCCTCAGTTCTTCAGTTCGTATCGAGAAATAGGAAGAGTGTCTAAGGTTTTCTAAAAAAAACGATAAACTGACCGAAATTTAAAAAAAATATAAATAAAAAACAAATATAAAATATAATATAAAAAAGTATAATTATATTCATCGAAATGAAAATAATTTATAAATATATATATATATATACGTTATATATATATATATATATATATATATATATATATATATATATATATATATGTAATGTGTAATATATATACACACATGTAACGTGTGTTTCCAGTAAAGTTTGGTAAATGGCTAACGACCTCGATAAAAATAAATTAAATAAACAAAAACAAAATAGCGTTTTTAGTTCATTTTAATTGTAAAAAATAATCACAAAACTGAATTGATGTTTTTACTGATCGAATTTCGATCACTGGTCGATCCTAGTTCGAATAATTATGGTAGCTCTGACAAAACCGAGATACGTATGGTTTTTGTTTTTTTAAGACGATGAACTATCTTGTACAGTTTTTACTTCTTCTCGTTCATGTTAAACGTCTTTAAATGACAGAAGCAATTCTTTGCTCATTGTTTTTGATTAGAACTAGGCACGCCATGCTATCGGCCCCATTAGGATCGAAGGCTGTCATCCCGTCGGCCTCAATGTAATCACATTTATCCGACATTATTTTCATATTACAGGATGATTGGCAGTTTACTAAAGCTACGAGACAAGTTTACTAATGGATTGTACAAACCAATTCCACTAGAAGGATTGAATATATATATATATATATATATATATATATATATATATATATATATATATATATATATATATATATATATATATATAAAATCCAACAAGCTTTGGTCCTGTTATGCACATTTAGTTCTGCCTCATCTGCGTGCAAACTGCTATAATATCTTTAGGTAATTAATAAAACCAAAATTATTTTATGGTGAAACCAATATATTTAGGTAATTAATAAAACCAAAATTTTTTTATGGTGAAACCAATATCTTTAGGTAATTAATAAAACCACAATTATTTTATGGTGAAACCAATATATTTAGGTAATTAATAAAACCAAAATTATTTTATGGTGAAACCAATATCTTTAGGTAATTAATAAAACCAAAATTATTTTATGGTGAAACCAATATCTTTAGGTAATTAATAAAACCACAATTATTTTATGGTGAAACCAATATCTTTAGGTAATTAATAAAACCAAAATTATTTTATGGCGAAACCAATATCTTTAAGTAATTAATAAAACCAAAATTATTTTATGGTTAAACCAATATCTTTAGGTAATTAATAAAACCACAATTATTTTATGGTGAAACCACTATCTTTAGGTAATTAATAAAACCACAATTATTTTATGGTGAAACCAATATCTTTAGGTAATTAATAAAACCAAAATTATTTTATGGTGAAACCGATATCTTTAGGTAATTAATAAAACCAAAATTATTTTATGGCGAAACCAATATCTTTAGGTAATTAATAAAACCACAATTATTTTATGGTGAAACCAATATCTTTAGGTAATTAATAAAACCAAAATTATTTTATGGTGAAACCGATATCTTTAGGTAATTAATAAAACCAAAATTATTTTATGGTGAAACGAATATCTTTAGGTAATTAATAAAATCAAAATTATTTTTTGGTGAATCCATTTTCTACCTGTGTTCTCAGTCTTATCTCACACAACATACAATTCCCCCCTTATATAAGAGAACCATTTTAGAGACGCTTGGATTTGTGTTTGTAATCTTCCATTTATATCCTTAATAGTAAATATATCGTTATATTAATATATTATAATTATAAAAATTATAATTATAATTATATTTTTATAAAAATTATAATTAAACTGAAAATAATGATGGAATGGGAGACAGAAGGTAAAAGAAAGAGAGAAAGGCCCCGAATACAGTACAAAAATAAAGTAGATGAAACTTTGTCAGGCCATGGATTGACGGAAGACGATGCAATTATACAGGATAGAAATGCAGAGAGAGGTTTAAGGAGGAATTGGGTTGAGGGAAGTTCATATGTGAAGAAATCCTTTAAAATATATATATATATATATATGTATATAATAATAATAATTATATTATTATGATAATAATAAATATTAATATTTATTTAAGGTGTTTTTTTTTAATTCAAATCCATTTTAAAAGGGTAATATTTTATAAAATCGAATTAAATGAATGATAATTGTGCTTAATATTGCTAAGATAATTTAGGAAGGACATTCTAAACATATTTTTCTGTATTACTAAAGATCCAGAAAGGCAGAAATCAGTTTTCTATTTAGGTATAAATATAGAAATGAGTTAATAAGAAAAGAAAAGAATAAACTTTAAAAATAAAGATAGTCAGCAAGGACTAACAAGATTCTCATATAAGACTAGCCATAAGCCGCTGCCTTTAACTGAAGCCCATATTTTCCTCGTTCAAGCATTTCTCTCTAATGCTCTAATATACCTCAGAGGTATATTCAAACATGGAATAATAATGTTTATAAATAATTATTATGTATTATTGCCGTTCGATATTAATTTATTAAAATTAAGATGTAAAAGACGCTAAAATAGCCCCTTTCGTCTTAAAACTCCTGATTATTGTTTTTTCCCTTAAAAGGCGAAGCCACACGGAAGGTAATGTATTTGGTCTGTTCCTTTGTAGGTATGCATCGATTTTTTTTAGCCAACGGCTCGACCTATTTTCAAATTTGGCTTCTTAAATTACTCATTGAATTTCCTTGAATTTTTAAAGAGTTTGATCTCAAAATACTGAAAAAAAATGTCGAAGTATTCTCGACTTTTTATAGATGTATCACAGCATATCATGTGTATTATGGTTTATATTTTATTGCTTTTTATGTAATAGAACATGAATTTCCTGAACTCAGGACTGTACGTTCACAGGGGTTGTATATATATATATATATATATATATATATATATATATATATATATATATATATATATATATATATATATATAATTCAGGCATCATCAGGATAGCAGGAGAAAAAGAAATAAAATATTAAGAAAACAAAATCCAATAAAGAACAAAATGCAGCACACCTCACTTCCAGAGTCAAATAAGTCACCAACCAGAGACAGCACCCCACACCAAGACACCCTAGCACATACTGAGGGAAAAGGGAGGACAGATGATTTTTTCATTTTAATTTTGAGACTCTTGACTTATTTATTGCATTTTTCTATTTATGTCATAACAATTATTTAGGTCTCATTTCTTGCTTCTGCTCTTGCTTCTTTATATATATATATATATATATATATATATATATATATATATATATATATATATATATATACGATATATAGGCATATGTATGTACAATATTTAGGAAATTAAACTGGAATGGGGAATAGGTATAGACATATAGCATATAGAAACTTGACATAGGTACTCCATTTCGAAGCCCTAAAAAATTTAACATAACATAATTACAAAGATTAATTCTTCGTTTTAGTTTATTCTTTTATATATATTTATGATTAATCCTCATGTATAATGACAACCTCTCCCCACTGCCTTCTCTATATGGCACTCTTAATTACTACCCCTACACCGCCTCCTTAATTAACTTTCTATTTTTCTTAGTCACTCCTTCACATCTCTTTAAGCTTCAGGTACTAAATTTTATGTGCTTATTTATTTTTATTTCCCTTTTTACTTATTTAATACAGTTATTAGTTTTTTTAGTGATTGTTATTTCTCTTTTAGTTTATTATATTTTTTTTTTCGAAATAGGTCAACTCACGACCACGCCAATCATTTCATCTTCCTTCCTCTTTTCCTTTCTTCCCACCACTCTTCCGTTCTTCCCTCACTGCAGGGACTCCCATTTCATCTATTATTATTATATAGTCAGTTTTATTAATAATCAGTTTAATCTATTAATATTAACTAATTTATTTTTAGTTGTTATCTTTACTCTTATCAGTTTAATCTTATAGCATTTTACAAATTCATCGCTGTTTTAATTTTTTCTCATTATATCTTTTTAATTATTTAATTTCTATATTTTAATATCATTCACTGTATATATCATTTTTTTATTTTCTTTATTCATCCCTGACGAAGACCTGCAAAGTGGGTCGAAACTTCTTAATAGATAGTTTTTTTTAGTTTTAATTAGTTTTTTTTTGAATAGATGAAGGTTCTTATTAAATAGTTTTCACTATTTTTGATCCATTCATTTTTACCGCCTTCCGGACCATCTCATTCCTTCATTTAAGTTAACCGTTCAACTATTGATTATTCAATTACAAATATTGATATTTGTCCGTTTAAATATTTTCTCCATAAACAGCCCATCAGTGACCACTAAGGGCCCTGGAAGGACATTATTAAAAAGGAGACAGACCTCAATGACTGACGAAGGATCAAAATAGCCGAGGACAGTGACGGAATATATCCTGCCTGGAGAAGAGTTTGTCAACGTCCCTGAGGCCCACTCTACCTCAAACTGTGGGAGCACGCTTCGAAAAAATAGAAGACGGATGGTTTCTCGTCGTCGATAAAGGACTTCCTCTCCGGGCAATCTGTCTTGTTCTCTCCCCCCTCCTCCTTTCTCCCCCCCTCTCCTACTCCTAACTCGATCTCCCTATTATATCTTTCTGATGAATTATTTATCCCTTCCAAATTCTGATATATTGCCGCGGATTTTTTTTTTTTTTATTTCGCAAAAACTAGAACCTTAGGGATCTTAAAATAGGTTTACTATTTTATCTTCCATGCACTTTAGAAAAACTCGAACTTTAGATCTAGAATTGACAGTCTCTTTTTCATTATATATATATATATATATATATATATATATATATATATATATATATATATATATATATATATATATATATATATATATATATATATATATATATATTGAAAGATACACAATTGAAAGTTTGATAAAAATTATTGTATTTATAAATGTAGAATTAAAATATGTGGACAACACATGACTTCCTTGTACGCCTATTAAACTATAAATCGGTGGCTCAAAAAAGTGATCCTGAATTTGGTTACTAGTTTCCGAACATTACAATATCTCAAAAACGACATTCGGCGTCGCTACATCCATCTATTGACACACACACACATACTCTTGTTTCTGGAGGTCTCATTTCGTTATTATATGTCGTTTTCCTTCAGCTGGAAACTAGTTTACAAGAGATTTTTTCATGTTCCGTGACAACAATAAAACTGTCAATATCACTAGATAAACCATTGGAAATCGACAGTTTCGACATTTTAAACGGAAAAACTCACTTAACTAATATCTTATTGTCCTGCTGCAGACTTTTTGATCTCACAAATAGGGAGAAAAACCAGTATTTTACACTCAATTTTAACACTTAAAACAAGTAATAAAAATGTTTAATTGGATTGGAAACCAAATTGCGTTTGTAACCTTTATTACCGAAACATACGATTTATGTATTTTATTTAACTATAATTTTTTATGTAAGCTTATTATGACCTTCAAGTAAAGTACCGTTTTCGGCTCACCAATTTTAACCAAAATCTAGTAAATACATTTTTATCGATATAAAAGTCCTATTTACCAAATTTGAGATGTTTTACATTATATTTTAATATAATTTTTGATGAAAGTCTAATTTGACCTTCAAGTAAAGTACCACATCCGGTGATCAAGCAATGACCAAAAAGGGAGGTTTACAACTAGATTTTACAACAATCCTAAATACAATGTTTCAACTTTCTATTTTTTAACCGTTTTTGAGTTATGCGAGATGCGAACATACGTACGAACAGAAGCCACGACGAAACTAGTCAAAATGGATTCAGGGATGGTCAAAATGGATATTTCCGTCGAAATCTAAAAAACCGAAAATTTTCCCGATTACAATACTTCCTTTACTTCGTACAAGGATGTAGAAATCAAATTAGAATAAGTTCACCCATTCAAAAGATTATCGTGACACTGGTAGGTTGTTTTATGTTGCATGTTCTTTTTTTACTTAGACGGGCTTTCCAAAGCGAAGAATTGTTAAAAACTGCACAACGAACATTTGATCCGATTGCAATATTTTTCTTAACTCAGGAACGCACATATGTTCTGCAGTTCCTCCGACCTGCAGCGGTAGGAAAATAAAATAATGTTTTGCTATAAATGGTCAGATTTCGATGTGTTTTTTTTTTCCCTATAAGCAGCGGAAAATGTATACTCTTCGAGTTATGGCCAAATAAAATATTCTGTCATAACTTTTTCTTCTTTTTCTCGGAGATTGTTCATGTATGGATAGTTAAAGGGGTTGAACGAGAAGACTTCAGGCAAGTTTCGTTATAATTTTCTGAGTCGTTTTGACGCTACACTCTAAGAAAAATGTGGTCTTTGCTTTTGCGCAGTCGCTATATTATTGTTATTAAAAAACCATCTGGGAACCATGAAGTCGATATAGTTAAAATTTGGTACAGATTAGTTCTGTAGTTTTCGCGATTAGAGCTTAAAATTGAATAACGGGATGTCCTTTCAAATAATTGTATGATTATGATGAATATCCTCAGATATGTTTAGTAAGCAATAGGAGAGACAAAGAAACACTCATAACTTTCTCGCAATTTGCGCAATTTTGTCGGAGATTCAAAGACAATGCTTTAATGTAAATTAACTAAATAATAATGAAGTTAAATGGTAAAAATCTGGATGATTTTTTAAAACATTATGGAATTGCAGAAAATAGTTGGTAAACGAATATAATTTTAATTGATGCCAGTAGTTTAGTATTGATAACAATTTGCATTGTAAATTATGCATTAAATATCATATGTGATTTTTTTTTTTTTTTTTTTTTTTTTTTTTTTAGTGTGTAGGAGATAAGAATCATTTTTTTTTTTTTAATGTATTGTATATTATATATTTGGAAGTAAGTGTAAATTTTAGTGCAGAAGAAAATACTATGCTGATGTAAATTTATATATATATATATATATATATATATATATATATATATATATATATATATAAACATTCAGCCAGCGTATGTTTATAATCGCAAATCTCGAAAAGTAGTCGGTCGATTTTGATGCGGTTTTCGCTATCGTTTCGAAAATTTCTTCAGATAGCGTTACAATAAAAAATATGTATTTAATTTTGCGAAATACTTTTCCTTGAGGAGAGAAATAGGGAAAACTAGAGAAAAAAAATAGGTGATTTTGCAATCGTTACATGTAGAAGCAAGTTCACTACAAAAACATTTTAACAAAAGTGAAATTACTGTGAGAAAGTATGAATTGTTCATAAAATCTGAAATTAAGGGGAAAAAAGGTGTTAAATCTAGAAGGTTTATAACTGTTTTGATAAATTTATTATAATTTTC